>JARHVA010005434.1:310000-650000 GCA_037957365.1 Torreya grandis
CTCAATGTAGATACTGAAAAAGGACCCTAGTCATTTATTAGTAGTTAAATTACATTATTCTAGAATATTTTTGTACTTGTTGATTTTTGGTCCAAATAACATGTTATTGGTGTGCTTTGACAATGTTTAATGGTAGTTTATCCCTCTTAACCCTTTTTAATTTAATTTCTTTTTTTTAAATAATTTTATCATGATTATATCCCTTTATTGTATGCATTTGTATTCCTTTGAGTCCTATATAGATGCAAAGGGAACTCGTTTGAGGAATCCCTTTTAGCTTAATTGCCCTCACCCCTTGTTGCCACATTTCTTTCCTTTTTGGCCATTAGAGGTTAGCTTGGGCACAAATAGTATTATAGTTATAATTTGATTTGTCTTTAAATATAAATTATCCTAGTTCATTTAGGCATTTATCATCTATCTAAATAAATTAAGAGTAATTTGTATGAAATTAAAATAGTTCATTACTCATAGGCATTTATCATCAATCTAAAACATTTAATAGTAATCTACATGAAATTAAAATAGTTCATTACTCATAGGCATTTACCGAGTAATTACAAAAAATATTAAGAAGAGAAAGCATTCATTGAACACTCAACTTAATGTTAAATATTTTGCATAACACATTTTTTCTTGGTTGATGAATTATTATAATTATTGGTTTATTATTTTATATAATATTAATTGTGTAAGGTCTTGAAAAATATCAAGAAAAATCCATAAGTCCATAGTTCAATGTATACCCAAAAGATATTTTTCAAGTATTGCATCTCAATAAGGGAAAGAAGGATAAATTCTACTTTGAAATATATGAAACATTTTCTAACAAGTGATTAATTTCATTAGGCATAGTTGATTCCAATAATTTAAGTTTACTTCCACATTTAATCACACTAACTAGATACTAAAAGACTAAGGAAAATGTGTTTGGGACTCATAGTAACCTACAGGGTTGACAAAATTCCAAATAAATATCATTGATTAAAATCCACATAACATAGACTCAAATACTTTTTGTAATGAATTGTATACTAAAAACATGTAATATAAATGACTCATCTCATAGATCATTACTTTGAAAGAGTTTATATTAAATTAACAAGTATATGTTTTCATTCCCTCACTGTATAGTTAAGTGTAGATCATCCTTAAGCAATACCCTTTGGATATTATTATGTTGCCTTTGCATTTTTCAACAAAATTTTATGTTTTTCCTATGCACTCTCTGCAATTCCCTGTGGAAAATTTTCCAAGGAAAAATAGAATATCATAGGGAACAAAGAATGGTTTATTTAGATTTAACCAACATACTATATGCATTAATACCATATCCCTCTTACATCATCACCTTGGTCAATATAATTTATAAAATTAAGTGTTATAAGATAAAATAAATAATAACCATATTATCCATTTCAACCCTTTTGCAAATAATATTTATGTTAAAATCTAGCTTTAATGAAATACACCAACTCAATTTACAATTCAACCACTTGTTATTAGTATTAGATAGTAACTCTTAGAACCATTTCACTTTATCTCAACATTATTCTTAGACCTCTTAATTAATCAGATTCCATTGATTAGTGTGAAATAAAAATGTAAAAGCCTTTTACAAAGTGAAATATTTGGGTTTTTAATGGGGCAGAAAAAATAATAATATTTGGTGTAATCTGATTGGTTGATTTTTTATTTTATGGGCCACTTCACTTACATCAAGGTTGGGCATTAAATGCATGGTACATAGAGGATGGTTTCATAATTAAAGTTTGTAATGCTACCCACCACCATTTTCAATAGATAGAAGCTAAGTCTATAAAAAACATTTATTATTTATATAGTTTTCAATAGCTCCACAAGATCTTTGTATTTGTAGTTGATGGCCAACACATAGGAAAATGGTATTTTTTAATGAATTTAACTTGTTAAAAAATGCACAGTCTTAGAGGTTATTTATTTAGGTTTATTGAAAGAACATACATGATATAGGGTTTTTAATTTTAATAGATATGGTGGTATCATAAAACCAGACAATTTTGAAGGTTTTATTGAAAGAACATAGGTGATTTAGGGTTTTTATTTTAATAGACATGGTGGAATCACAAAACTAGTTTGGTATTTTCAAGTCCAAAGGCATTATAAAATTGACAATGGTGGTGTTTTATTCAAAATTTTAATTTTAAAAATATAAAAAAAGATGAAATGATTATGTTGTGCATTAGGGTTAGGGTTTATGGAAAACATAATCACTCCCTTGGAAAATCATTATCATTTTGCCTCTATGTGCATAAAGATTAAAAGGGCATTATAGCTCATAGTTTTTAGGCAAGGCATAGAGGGTGTGAGGAAGGATGGAGGTAGTCAAAATCCTAGTGGAAGAAATGAGTGCATTTAATGGAAATATAAATCTAATAAGGGGAAAAATAACGTATTTTCTTATTCCTTAACATATTATCTCCCTTTGGATAAATCTTTCATCAATAATCTTCATCTCATGAAAGGTATGGTCAAGGTACTAAAATATTGATTTGGGTGTGGACCTATATGCACCTATTTAATGGGTGCATACAAGTCGATTCTCTTACCAAGGTTTAATACTAGTCCATTATCTTTAATTTACTTAAATTTTATCCCAAATTTGATCACCATACTAGTGTGGAGGGTTTCTTATTTTTTTAACCTTTGGTTAATTTTTTCCTTAACCTGTGTGTTATTAAAACTTTTTGTGGTAGGATACCATTCATAAATATTCTAAATTTTTAATTGTTCCTTATTATTCTTGGTGATTGTAACTTGGTTTGAAATGCTAAATGGAAGGGGATGTCTAATGAATTTGTCTAGTTTGATAAAATTAAATAGGTAAAGAAGATCTATATGGATCCTATTAATGCATTTACACTCATTTTGACTCAAGTTAAAATATGGATTAGAAATGGGATGTGGTAATACTACTAGGTTTTAAATTATTGCTTAGGTTATTTGGGATCTTTTTGGGAAAGGACCTCAAACCTAGAAGATAAAATCTTGTCCACACTTAGAAAAATTAATTTAAGGAAGGAAGGAAGTAAGTGTAATTTGTAACAAGGTGGGGGACATTTAGAAGTAGGAGTATCTCTAAGATTAGGCATGTCAATATCCATACTTTAAATACCTTTAGTTTTAATGATGCAAATATTTGTATTTCTTGATTAGTGCCTAGAAAAATGATAAAAGGTGGATTCAAAAGTTAAATACAATCATGAATTTTATTAAAACACATTTCATATTATTTGAAATTTGTGTACTATTTTATTGTCATTGCATAAAAGTTGGTATGATTACATTTGACTAGTCTATATTAAACTTGACTAATCTAATTGATTGGGGTGGGATTGAGATCTCAGACCAAGGTAGATTAACACCCCTTGATGCCATATTCAATAAATTATTCAATATTTTTTAATTAAAACTCTCTCTCCTAATCACAACCTAACCTCTTTATTCAACCCCCATTAACTAGAGATGTATAGATGTAAGGCAATAGAGAGTTTATGAAGTGTTAGGGAGTTATTTATTGAAAAGTATAAACAAAGATTGATATGGTATTTTAATATAATTTAGTACTTACATCTAGTGTAAGTACAATTTATCATATATACAGATTATACCTATAGTTAATAGATGGTTAGAATGATTCATAACATGTCCAAGGGACCAAAACTATAACCATGTGAAAATAGTCTCCTAGAAATGGAACAAGATGTTTAAATGAAAGTTTATAATGAGTTTATGAGTTTTTTGTTTCTCTATAAATATTATGACTAGCTATTAGCTTGTATATATATTTAGTATTGAATATTTGTGTGTAGTACATATTATGAGAGTGTTAATATATACAAGTCTTTAGATATATATAGTATATAATAGTGCATTGTGATGTGTACCATTGATTTTTATTTCTTCTAAATACTAGTGTGCATTTTAAATGTGGGGTGTACCTAGGTGGTATAATCCATACTTTTTAGATTATTATTTATGAATATGGGTCAATTGTCTCTTAGAATTGTAAGACTGGTTATTTGTAATTGTGTTATTGTGTCCATAAACAAAGAACTATGATATTATGAGATGTCATAGAGTACAATAGTATAAATGTATGTTATACCCAATGGTGCATACTATAATTTTTATTAATAGACTCACACCTATATTTGACTGATTATATGTGTGTATATATATATATATATATATATATATATATATATATATATATATATATATATATATATAGAGAGAGAGAGAGAGAGAGAGATATTGGTTATTACTATGAATAACATGTTTCTGGTAGTTAGTAAGACTTTATGTATGCATGCATACAACCCCTGAGAATATATAAAATACTAGGGTAGAATATTATGTGATTCATGAGAATTTTGATTTTCTTTGTGATATCTAATTTATTTAATATAAGCTTATGTTTCCATGTATTTAAGACTACTTTAAATGAATTATTGTGGAAAACTAGTAGTTATTTCTTATAATACTACACTATGGTAATATAAGTTATTATAGGGTGTAGTATGTTTGAAAACTAATTATGGTAGTTTGAATCTGTAGTTAAATGTGCATTTTATCAAGGTGGTATAAATTATAGTTATTATTTCTAGTATGGGATAGATAATAATGTAATATTCATTCATACATTTGACAAAATAAATGTATTATTTGATTACTTTAATGTTTAGCATGTTATGTGACATGATTGCTAGAAGGATGTAAATTGTATGAAGATTGTGGTAAAATTATGTTTGACCAATCTCACATTGTTGATACTAAGTAAGGAGTGAGATGGACTTCACTGACTTACTAGCATCAAAATGTGAAATGAAGGCAATATGATCAAGTGGTGTGTATGAATTTGATTGATCTATAGCTCGCTATTATTTATTATTCTTAAAACTTTGTCCAAAGTATGTTTCGTGAGACATTAATATTTAATGAGTATTCTTTACATGTTTAGTTTTAGAAATCATATAGCACACAAATACTTACTTTTATCTCTGGATTTATTTGGTCCATGTTTGGTGTGTAAAATAACTTAGATGATTCTCTCCCTCCCCACAATAGTACGACTATTGAGATGACACTTGAGATTGCCATAAATACTGGAGAGTCTAGGGAACTCATGCTCTAGGGAGCCATGTATATATTTATTTACATTATATTATATAGTATTTATTATTGGTAATATTATCACAAAGAATTATAATTACATACTTATTATGATGGTTATGTATTGTAATAGTAGTAGAAGGTTATTTATAAGTACTTTTTATGATTGTATTTTGATGCATTTTCATATATTGATAGTGATCATTAACTGTAGATGTCATGTGCTTATTTAAAGTTATCACACTTAGAGTATTTTGTGTGATCATTTATTAGATTATCATGGTGTAATATATTTAAAGTATATATTGTTGAAAAAAATTATCATGATTTCTATGTCAAATCTAATAGGGTTGTTGCATGTGGTATCAACACTATGGCTCGAACTCTAGGACCTAATGAGTTTATTAGCATTTTCATATCTTTTTGTTTATTAGAAAGAATAATTATGAATTTGTGTGGTACATTTAGAGTGAACCCTAGGAGCATTCATACCCCCTTAGAGTTGTTACAGGGTTGGTTTTTGGAGTGTCTCAATGGTGATGGTTGTAATCGATGTTTGGTAGGTGAGTGCAAAGTTTAGTTCTGAAGTCATGAACAAGGGATTCCTACCCTTTTTGGATTACTTAGATTGAACACCTCAAGATTGATTACACCTTTTATTATTAATCAAGTCACCTCTATCATTGTGTTTTGTGGGATGCTTCTCACTTAAGTATATGTGCTTTAGTTTTTGTGGCTTATATACACTAATCCTAGGAGTGGGAAATTTTATAAGACCATTTTTAGTTTGGTACCACATAATGTGGTCGGAATATTCTTATAGTTAAGTGTTGATGTATTGGTTGAGAATTCCTTTGTGTTAGGAGTTTGTTTATGGATTATCACCCTTATGTTATGTGGAATAGGGAAAAGTTTCATCTCTCATAGCTAGCATAGAGGTGATTTGTTATTCTGTCACTTTTCTTTGACCATATTATAGGCCCCTGAGAGAATTCTTATTTTCATGATGTTTTTATTTTCTAAAATGTTATTTTGGATCATATTCCCTCGAGTTCATGGGATAGTATATTCTACTTCTTATTGAGATAGAAGTTTAAGAATTGATGGATTGATGTGTTTATGTGGATTAGTATTTTATTTTCAGTTGTGGATGTAATGTATGATACTACTCTTACAAATTTGGTAATTATGTAGTGATTTTGGAAAATTGGGTTGTGGTGTTTTATTTTACCATGTGAGGGTATGTAAGAGTTTTATTTTTGAGATGTTAGTTATCTACATTCCACTCATGAATTTTTAGAGTCACTACTTTATCTAACTTGTGAACTTAAACCATTTGGAATGGTGAACCTTGAATTATATATTAATTCTAGATTAAGATTTATAAGTTGATTATAATTGTTATATTATTTATTTTTGATTAGATTGATATTATTATATTTTGCTTAAAGCATGATGTTTTGAAAATATATTTATGTACCTTTCACTAGGATCAAATATGATATAGGATGTATGAAGCATCTTGTCATTTTAAAGGGTTGATATAAACTTTTAACTTGTTATATACTATTCGAATAAGTATGGATTCCTTATCTCTCTTGTTACCTTTATAAGGTTGTAAGGATGGTGTGATTCTTGACCTTTGTATGTTATTATAAGTTTAACATTATTTCCTCTTGACTATAAATATAACACTATAGGTTACGCTATGAAATATGATACTAATTATGTTTGGCTAGTGACAACTGAATACAATTCAAAATGATTATATGACTTTTCTTGAAATGAATGTTGGTACATATGGATTTGTTTAACATATAATATTGATTTATATTATTTGTTAGTATAGAATTATGATTCACTAAATCTTGTGTGCATTTTGGAGATCATTGGGTCATGGAGACCTAAGGGAAGAGTGGTGAATTAAGAAAGTGAATACTAAAATATAAGAGTAGATCCTACTTAGCTTCACATTGACTTGATAGTTGTTGAGTTTGGATCTGATAGATGGACTTATCTAATATATGATTTGACATATGGACTTGTCAAATTCAATCATATGGCCATACACATGTATACTATATAATAATTATTCCTTCATTTTATATATATTAAAAATGTAGTATTTACAGTTCCTATTCATCATCATACTTGTTTAAAATCTACATGGAGTAGAGATAATATTGACATGTTATACTTATTAGGAGTTACTTAGAGTAGTGATAATATTAACTTACACACATGATCCTCGTTAAGTTCCCTAAATACTTTTCTCGAAAATGAGAAATACACTCTCTAAGATTAGAGAGATGTGTAGAGGGGATAGGGAGGTTTTATGAAACTCTTTTGGCTATTTTTTTGGATTTTTTTTATGATTTCATAAGTTTTTGGGAAGTTAGTGAAACTTTCACCAAGATATGTAAGACCCTTCATGGTATTAGAAATGGTCAATAATGTAGTTATAGGCTTGTCTTATCAATTTTACACCATGGGATGGTCATGAGAGAACCAATCAATGTAAGTGACACTCATAAAACTTATTTGTATAATAGGTAAATGTCATAAAGTAGGCTCTTTTGGGACCAATACTCAAAGAATATTACTACTTGGGAGGACTATGATGAGATCTACAAGTAAATTTTTTATTTATTTTCTTAATTTGATACTTTATACTATGTTATATTTTTTTGTTGAAAAATATTCTAAATCAAAACTTATGTTTGAATAAGTGTCATCGAGGATGATGACTATATTTATGGGGAAGGATGTTACATCTTTATTTCTTACCAAGAAAACTATTTGATGTTTTGTGGATATTTATAGTAGACAAATCTAATTTGACTATTTTTTACTAAGATTTGAAATATATTCTATTATGGGATAGTAAGATATTTCTTAGGTTTCATGTTTACATTGTTATAAACTAGTTGTAGTGTATGTATTTATATTACGACTATTTTGATTTGTTATTTTAGCTATAATTTATTATGTATGTATATCTAGATGTAATGATCTAATTATTTGCCTATTGTGAGGTTGATGTAGGAGAACTAATCCTTTCGAGTGTGATGGAGGGAGAACATCATCAAAGAGGGTGACGTAGATCAAGATATCAAAGGATAATAGAGAAAATAGATAGAACCCTGCACACACCATGTTATAAAGTACATGTTAAATAAATAATCTGAATGGTTAGCATTAGCACATTCCTTATGTTATCTAAATTTAGGTAATTGTTTATGTATGTATTAGTCCAAATTTATGCTTAAATGATGTAAGTGTGTTTACATGTTTTTAAGAATTTATCATGCATTGTGGTATTCATTATTATTAATTTTTTATAAGATTTCAAATTTTCATAAGTATATGGAACTACTATTAAACCTAAACATTGTTTCGAATGTTTAATCAGATTCTTAGTAAAGGACCAAATGCATTAACCAGATTAATGGGTTACTTATTGATAAACCAATATAGATATAGTTGTGCTTTAAAAAAATTGGAAGATAAAATTAATTGGATTTAATAAATATAAAATTATGAAATAAAAATAAATAAAATAAACCTAGGATTCTTACTTGTGCACCAAGGAAAGTTGGCTAAAAATATAAAAAACAAGTTTTAATTAAATATCATAATTTATGAAAAAGGGAGATAAAATAATTAAATAATAAAATTAATGAAAAGTTATTAATAAAATAAAACAACATTTAAAAGAAAAAAAATGTCATTCTTATTGAATAAGAAAGAATTTAGAGTGATAGGTTAAAGAGAGGCACAATAGGTATAGAGGGGGGAGCAAAAGCACAAAAGGAGGAGAGAAGAAGGGAATAACATAGAAGGAAGAGAGATGAAGCCAAGGAAAATATTATCTTCCTAGATTTTGCTACTTTTGTTTGAATTACATAGTGAAGCTGATGATGTTTTAAAATTCATGAGAATTTTTTATGTGTTGGTCTCTATAAATTATGGCAATCTAGTATTACAGATTAGATCATTATAAATAGAATAATATACTAGTGTGATTTTTTAGATGTGTCATATTTTTTGAGTGAATAAGTATATTATAATCAATTGTGATTGATTACATATATATCTGACACATAATCTCTTTATGAGTCAAATAGATAGTGATCTGATTGGCATGCATATGCAATGAGATGATATGTAATGACTTGATTGAAATTACAATGTCTTGTATTGAGTAAACAATTATTTTAATTTATTTTGTCTGGATGAATTGCATATATTACTAATGCATTGATCCTCTAGTAAATGGTTTAAGAGTCTAAAATTACATCAACAATATTTAATAAAGAAATAATGACTCAACAAAGGATAATCTTATTCATTGACTTCATTTAGCTAGAGATACTACCTATATCCATATGATATATGAATCGTATTTTTATGATTAGGCTTATACGCAGTTAATTTTTTTATATAACCAAATATATGGATATAATTTTATCACCTAGAAAATATATTATTTGTTATATATTATACCATATAAATAAAGATATCCATTGATTATATCATATAACATCAAAATACATATGAAGAGATATCCATTAATTACATAGTAGGTTATACATATATCAGGTTATAGATTAATCATTAATAAACACATATAATATGATTAGATGCATTATATTCCTATATCAATCACTTATGTATAGTTTATCTCATGAGGTCAATGCCTATGTATTTATGTTTGTGTTATAGATTGATAGATCCCAGTGTATTTATATCTAGAATTGCATTGCATTAAATCCATAATTAATGTAAATACTATAATATATAACAATAACTTTACCTATTTTGGTATGCAACAAATCACATTTGTCAATGTAGTGACTTTACTTGTAATACAATGATTTACTTTAGAACTGTATACTTCAAAATCAACTTTTGGAGTCTTTTATAAAATAATAGCTTTTGCATAATTAGCTACATCATGGCTACATACTATATCCAATGCTATGTAACTATACTAGAGTATAATCATTTGGAAATTATAATCTGGAATGTATATGGTAGCATGAATCATTGCAGTATAAATATAAATAAATATAATTAATATAAATTATTGTACTATAAAAATAAATAAATATAGTTAATATAAATCACTATAGTATAGTTAATGTGAAATGTTATGGTAATAAATCATTTTAGCTGTGGTAATATATATCTATGCTGAAAAATAAATTGCAGTATATGTAGTGATTCACTTAAATATATATAATCTTGATATTCTAATTTTGATATATATATATATATATATATATATATATATATATATATTAGACTGAAGTGCCTTTATTTAATAAGAAAATATAATGGCTAATGCATCTAAAAAGGATAATTAGTTAGGGTACTTATATACCTTATATAACAAAGTTGTATATATTCATTACATTTTCTTATATATATAATATCCATTATTTAATGTGCATAAAATAGAATTATTTATTGATTAAAATCATAGGACATCAATGGAACAAATTAGAGAATACTCTAAAGATATCTACATATTAGTCAAGTTTGGGAAGGTCACTCAATACTAGAATTTAACTTGAGTCATAACTAATAATTGAGTCAATACATTTTATGTTGCATTTTGCTAATAGGCTATATATTAATTAGTTATTATGTAATGTTTATTATTTTGAGGACATGTGTACAGTAATTATCTTGTGTAGTTTAATTTATATAGGTGTATATATACACATAAATTACATATGGGTAGTTAGTCATGTTTTTCCATAGCTCTATTAATTATTTTATACAAGTCATAGAGTAGTGGGACACTAAATACGTGTATACCTATCCCCCTAAACATAATAGAAAATTTGAAGGGGAACTATTGTGTAAAATCCCTTATCTTATAGAGATCATCAATATACTCCATAAGTAGGAAAAGTTCTTAAGAATTTATGAAGTGTTAGGGAGTCGTTTATTGAAAAGTATAAATGAACATTGGTATGGTATTTTAATGTCATTGAGTATGTACATATGGTGTATGTACAAGTTCTCATATATATAGATTATACCTATAGTTAATTTATGGTTATAATGAGTCATAAAGTGTCTAAAGGATCGAAACTATAACCATGTGAAAATAGTCTCCTAGAAATAGAATAAGATGTTTAAATAAAATTTAATAACAGGTTTATGAGTTCTTTATTTCTCTTCAAATATTATGACTGGATGTTAGTTTATATGTACATATTATGAGAGTGTTAATATGTAAAAGTGTTTTGATATATATAGCATATAATAGGGCCTCATGATGTGTGCCTATGAATTATGTTTCATTTGAATGCTAGTGTGTAGTTTAAATGTGGAGTATACCCAGATGGTATAATATGTACTTGTTGGAGTATTATTTATGAATATGGGTTGGTTTTTTCTTTGAATTATAAGATTGGTTATTTATAATTATATTGTTGTGTCCATAAACAAAGAATTATGATATTATGGGATGTCATAGAGTACCACAATATAAATGTATGTTATACTTGATGGTGTATATTGTAATTCTTATGACTAAACTCACACCTATGTTTGACTAATTAAATATATGCATGTTGGTTATTACTATGAATAACATGTTTGTGGTAGTTATTAAGACTTTATATATGTATGCATACAACCCCTAAGAGTATATAAAATAATAGGGTAGAATATTTTGTGTTTTGTGGGAACTGTGACTTGATTTGTGATATCTAATTTATTGAATAAAAGCTTATGTTTCCATGCATTTAAGGCTACTTTATATGATTGATTATGAAAAATTAGTAGTTATGTCTTAGAATACTAAATTGTGGTAATATGGGTTATCATAGGGTGTAGTATGTTTGAAAACTAATTAAGGTAGTTGGAATATGTAGTTAAATATGTATTTTATTAAGATGGTATAAACTATAATCATTATTTCTAGTATGGGATAGATAATAATGTAAGATCCATTCATACATTTGATATAATAAATGTATGCTTTGATTACTCTAATGTTTATCATGTTATGTGACATGATTTATAGGAGGATGTAAATTGTATGAATCTTGTGGTTAAATTATGTTTGACCAATCTCACATTATTGATACTAATTAAAGAGTGATATGGACTTTATTGGCTTACCAGTATCATAATGTCAGATGAAGGTAATCCAATCAAGTGGTGTGTATGAATTTAATTGATCTATAGATCACTATTATTTATTATTTTTAAAAATTTGGCCAATGTATGTTTACTGAGATACATGTTTTTCCTGATGTTGTAATAGAATAGGTTTTCTATGATACACTACATGTTTAGTTTTAGAAATCATAAAGCACATGGGTACTCGCTTGTCTCTTTGGATTCTTGTGCCATCACTATCTACTCATACATGAAGGGAGGGCCATTCCCTGATGGAATTAGTGAAGGAGATCATTGGTCCATGGTTGGTGTGGAAAAGTACTCGAATGATGTTCTCCCTCCCTATAATAGTACTATTATTGAGATGACACTTGAGATTTCCACATATACTAAAGAGTCTAGAGAACTCATGCTCTAGGGAACCATGTATCTTATTTATATAAATTGTATTTATTATTGGTAATATTATCATTAAGAATTTTAATTACCTATTTACTATGATGGTTGTGTAGTGTACTAGTAGTGACTAGCTATTTGTAATTACTTTTTATGAATGTATTATGATGTGTTTTCATATATTGATAGTGAACAATGATTGTAGATGTCACGTGATTATTTACATTTATCAGACTTAGATTATTTTATATGATCAATGCTTAAATTCACATGAGGTAATCTATTTAAAGTATATGTTGTTGTTGAAGAAACTTATCATTTTTTTCTATGTCAAACCAAGCAAGGTTGTTGCATCTAAAATTTAAATTGATTTAGATGAAATATTAAAATATGGAACACAACCTTTCAATGTTCTTTGATGTGAATGTGAATAAAGAAGAGAAGATAAATCCACTATAAAATAAAATTGAAGACCTCAATAATGGGGTGATATTTTTAACATGCCCTTAATCTATTTATTATTATTTTTTCAATGAATACTTCATATCATTATTTAATCTTGTAACTTCATGTGTTCAAAGTGAAAAACATCTCTATGATAAGCTACCCATTATGTAATATCATTTAATAATGTTAAAAATGATAAAAACATACATAAAATGAACAATAATAATTAAAATAAGAGTTAATAAAATGGAAAGTTATTGTTTAAATAAGGAATCAAGTATATCTTCACTCGTCTCCTCTCTAGGATATTTTTGTTAACAAAATTTTAAAAGAAAGAGAATTCAAGAAGAAAGACATGCAATATTATGATTGATTCCTTATTTAGGATATATTTTAACACTATAAGCTACCACCTAAGTGGTTTTTATACATGCTATATATGTGCCTATTAATATTAACATTATTGGAAACTATAACTCTCAAATCGTGACATCCACCAAATTTTATTTTTAGTATGAGATATAGATAGATACATTATTATTGTTGAACATTGATGGACCTTTTATGGATTGATTTGAGAATGATGATAATAATAATAATAATAATAATTATTATTATTATTATTATTATTATTATTATTATTATTATTATTATTATTATTATTATTATTATTAAAGGGTAACTCTTGGAACCATTTCACTTTATCTCAAAATTAATCATAGATCTACTAGTCAATCTTATTCCATTGATTAACATGCAATAAAAATGTATAAGCCTTTTAAAAATTGAAATAGTAGGTTTTAACATGTAGATAAAACAATAATATTTGGTGTAAGTTGGTTGGATATATTTTTTTATGTTATGTACCACTTCACTTGGATTGAAATTGGGCATTAATCTCATGACAAATAGAGGACAAGTTTATAATTAAAGTTTTTAAAGCTACCCACCACCATTTTCAATGGGTAAAAGTTGAATCTATAATAAACATTTATTTTTTGTATAATTTTCAATAAATCTATAAGATCTCTATATTTTCACATGGTGGACAACACATAGGAAAATGATATTGTTTATGAATTTAATTTGTTAAAAGATGCACACTTTTGGAGGTTTTGTTATAGGTTTTATTGAAATAACATAGGTGATTCAAAGTTTTTTTGGATAGATATGGTATCATCACAAAACCATTTCAATATTTTCAATCCCAAATGCATGATAAAATTGACCATGGTGGTGTTTTAGTCTAAAGTTTAAAGTTAAAAAATATATAAAAATACGGAATGATTATGTTATGCATTAGGGTTAGGGTTGATGGAAAACATAACCATTCCCTTGAAAAGCATTATCATTTTACCTCTATTTGCATAAATATGAAAAGGTATTTGTATCTTACAATTTTAAGGTAAGGTGTAGAGGGTTTGAGAAAGGATGGAGTTATTCAGAATCCTAGTGATAACAATGAACATGACTAATGGTAGTAGAAATCAAATAAGGGAAAATCAAATAACCAATTTTCTTATTCCCAGGTACATTCTCTCCCTTTAGATAAGTCTTTTAGAAATAATTGTCATCTTAGGAAAGGTATGTTCAAGGGACTATAATATTGGTTTGGTTATGGACATATAAACACCTATCTGGTGGGTGCATACAAGTTGATGCTCTTGTTAGGGTTTAATGCCATCCCATTATCTTTAATTTACTTAAATTTTGTCCAAAGTTTGATCATCATACTAGTGTGGAGGGTTTTTTTTAATTCTTTGGTTAATTTGTTCCTTGACCTATGTGTTGTTAAAACATTATGTGGTGGGATATAATTCATAAATAATCTATATTTTTTTTACTATGCTTTGGCAAAATGCCATGGGTTATTTTATTGTTGAAATTTATTCAACATGAATAGTTGTACATTTGTGTTAGGGTACCTGGTCTTGTGTTTTTTTGGTGTATAATCTACCATTTTTGGATAAATATGATTTATTATTTTAATTATTCGATGGCATGATTTTATTTGAGTGAAATAAACTATAATTGATCCTAATTGGTATAAGTGGATAAAATAATTGAGGCCTTGTGAAATATGGTCAATCATAAATGTGGACTAGTTTGTGATTATTATTGATTGTGATTCCTTTCTTGGTATCATGAATAAATTATCTTGAATTCATGTTAATAATTAAATTTCTAATTTGAAATTATGTCATACATTATTGTAGATAAATTTTAAATTTACCTATATCAACAATTTATTTTATTGTATGGATAAATTTATTCAGCTAGAGATATTGATAGTTGCTTATTAAAAAAAAATGTTCAAATATAGTTTGATACAAAGGTTATCTTATTTAATCATTTAATATTATGATTATTTTGTTATTTGAAAGAATATTTTGACTGGAGTTATGTTACTAGATCTAGTAAATTTATGGTTATGTTATTTATAAGAGGAATCTATTTGATTTCATTTCTTGATCTTATGTGGAGATCTTACAAGGTTGTTAGTACTTTATTTTCCCTTGCATATTGTTAAAATTATCATACCTAATACATCTTATTTGTATTTGGTATTCACATAGTGACCATAGAGTATCAGGACTATAAATTTTTAAATTTACCTTTTTGTTATTAAGATTAGATGACCAAGAATCTATGTAAACCTTGTAATTTACTTGACATAGATATAAATAGAGCAGGTAGATCTATACTAGTTAGTTAATTTTGAAGGCTATGTTTTTTTATGATAGAAGTTTAGAAACTCTAATATTATTATTCATTTCAATATGTTTTCTTTACTCTATTTTTAAAATGAGGCAACTATGGTTGAGTAAGCCTTTTTTTATTGGACTATATCAATGATTTTTCTTGTTTTATGATTTGTTTTTGAAATAAGTTAGTTTTTATATATTTTGTAATTAGATCATGCTCATTGTGTATAATAATTATTTTAGATATAATAAAAAATTTGTTGAGAATGATAATGTCAAGAAGATGAAAACAAATGAAAAAGAGACTCATAAGTGCATCAAAAGCCCTAAGACTCAACAAAGAAAAGTAGGGGAAATCGGGGAACAAGGACTTGTAGGAGGTGCATAACATGAGGGGTGAGGAGAATGTCATTGATGTGGATAGAGAAAGTGTGGAGATGGAAGAGCCTATGAAGGAAGGAGAGAATGAAAGAGAGCATGATTAGGTATATAATGGAGAAGAGAAAAAAAAAGGTGATTGGGGAGACTACACTTTCAAAGAAAGGGGAGACTTCCCCAAACTAAAAGGACCAAAACATGGATTTCAATAACCTAGTATTTTCACTCAAAGGTAAGTACAACACAGATAGAATTATGGAATAACTTGACCTTCAGAAAGCCATAATGATTTGGTTTATTTGTGAGATTACAAATCGAAAGGGCAAGGTGAATGTACTTCAATAGGAAAAATGCTAAAATCTCACAAATCTTGGTTGTTAGGGAGGTGGATAACCAAATTTAGGGTCTAAATTTTAGAGTGGATATCTTAGAACATAAAAAATGAAAATCTACGTAATAAGATTAGTTTTATTTTTAATTACATCAAGGCTATAATGTATGAAGGTAATTAAAATGTTGAAAATATTAGGGAACATCTCAGAGAACTATTTGAACCCAACTATATTGGTAAAGGTAAGGGTAAAAAGGGATAGAGTAGTTGTTCTCAATACATAGTAGATCATGAAAGCTTATTGATTCAAATAGATATGAATCTCAAGAAAATGAAGACATGTTGGGAAGATGTGTCTAAAATACTAGAATTATATTAGTGATTTTATTGTTTTTTGGTTGTATCAAGGCTATTTTGTAGATGTGTATGGACTATGTTGGTCCTTATTTTTATTTATGGCTTAGTTAGCCTATTTTTGCTTTTATACTTGATCTTCTCCTAGGGTTTGGGGACCCTAGTTAAAAAATTCTCCCATTTAACATAAATAAGAAAATTATTATTATTTTGGCTATATATGATTATGATATGATGATTAAAGTCACTAAGATAGTTGTATTTACATGCATCTGGAAATGAATTTAATGGGTGGTTAAGTTGGGTTGTAGACTATGTTAATTTGACCGAAATATCTTTATAAAGGCTGAAGATTCTTTTTTATGCCTTAGGTCTGATATATAAGTTTTATTATCAAAATATTTCTTTACATTCCTATGAATTTAGACAATGGATAAATTTAGAAATTTTGGTCTTTATAATTTTTACCAGATTAGAAATGACGTAGAGTAACTCTAGAACAAATGAAATCTGATCTTACACACATACTTGGCTTATTATAGAATTTTTTACTTGTCTTAAAATGATTTATAAACAATTGATTATTCTTTATATAAGCATGATTTTTTAGATGGCAGTTAGCCATATCAGTAGTTTAGCGAAGTGTATGTGATAGAAGATGGGTTTAAGTTTTAGTCAGTTTTTATGTTTATGGATGTTCAATTGGATATATATATATATATATATATATATATATATATATATATATATATATATATATATACATACATATATATATATATTATATACATATATATATATATATATACATATATATACATACATATATATACATATATATATGTATATATATATATATATACATATATATATATATATACATATATATATATATACATATATATATATACATATATATATATATACATATATATATATATACATATATATATATATATACATATATATATATACATACATATACATATATATATATATATACATATATATGTGTATATATATATATATATATACATATATATGTATATATATATATATATATATATATATATATATGTATGTGTGTGTGTACACACACACACACACACACACACACACACACACATATATACATGTGTGTGTGTGTGTGTATAAGAATAAAATGTTGTTTTTTCATTTCTCTTATTGATTTAAAATTTATTTCTATTATTTGCTTACCTCGATGAACATAACATGCCAACTCTTTACTAACCTGCAATTTACACTATTAAAGAGTGATAACTCCAGAATCAAAATAGGTTGAACCTTGTCTCTGCTTAGTGTGAGTGCACAAGTATTTTATTAATAATTCAAAAAACCAAGTACATAAGGGTGCCTTTACTCCGTTGACCCTTTTACAAAGCAAACATGGATTTATATAGTTTTTACCAATGACCAGTAAAAACAACTAATCCTATAACCAACTAAATACGAGATAACAACCCATAAAGCAATTCTAATTAATAATCATAAAACATAAAAAATACCTAATAATTAAACTAAGTTTATTTTATGGGGGTGTCTTTATAAAAGATGCATGCCCCATTTACAATAGTAATTTATTTTCTACCAAAAATCTAACCTAACGTTAAGACTTTGGAACAAGTCCTAACAAACCCCCTATGATCCAAAGTCAGATCTTTGGACACATACCAAGCATTTTTTTGAATTTTTCAAATTTGATTCTGTCAAGGGGTTTTGTGAAGATATCAGTTGTCTGATCGGTAGTTGGGCAATATATTGGATCAAGAGTTTTCTTTGCCACCAACATTCGGAGATAATGATATTTGACATCCATATGTTTTGTTTTGGCATGAAACACTGGATTCTTAGACATCTTGATTGCACTTTGACTATCAATGTATAACTGTGTAGGAGCAAACTAAGAAACCTGAGGATCTTCAAGAATATGATGAAGGTAAACAATTTCTCTAGAAGCATCCCATGCTGCAATATAATCTGATTCTATTGATGAATTTTCCACTGTATCCTACTTCTTACAACACCAAGCAATGGCAGCTGAACCCATATGCATAGTGTATCCTATGGTTGACACTCTGTCATCCACACATTTGCCAAAATCTTCATCACAATATCCAACAAGTTTGAAGTTCTCGTTGCGGCGGTATTCAAGGCCATATGTTTTCATTCCTTGAAGGTAACGAAGTACTCATTTTGCTGCATGCCAATGAATTTCTCTAGACTCATGCATAAACCTAGATAAAATTCTAGCTAAAAATGAAATATCAAGCCTGGTAGTCATCAAATATATCAAACCTCCCACCAATTGTCTATATGTGGTACCATCAAAAAAGGCACTGTTATCATCCTTGACAATTTCAAGTTACTTTCCATGGGAGTGAGGGCAGGTTTGCAATCACTCATGCCAAACATCTCTAATAACTTAGAAATATACTTAGTTTGTGAAATGAAAATACTATGCTCCTTTTGAGTTACCTCTATGCCTAGATAGTAGTGAAGAAGTCCAATATTTGTCATCTCAAACCCATCTTTTAATTCCTTCTTCACAGACTTGTTATGGTTTTCATCATTACCTATAATAAACAAGTCATCAACATAGAGAACTAGTATCACCATTTTCTTACCCTGCACTCGAAAATAGAGAGTATCATCTGATTCACTGCGATGAAAACCAATGGATTTCAAGTATGAATCCATTTTCTCATACCAAGCCCTGGGTGCCTGTTTGAGCCCATACAAAGCTTTTGTCAATTTACACACTTTGTGTTCAGCACCCACCTGTTCAAAACCCTAAGGTTGTTTCATATAGACTTCTTCCTATAAATCACCATTTAAAAAAGCACTTTTAACATCCAACTGATGTACTTTCCAACCATTTTGTGCTTCTAAGGCAAGTACCATATGAATAGTGTGCCATTTATCAGTTGGTGCAAATGTTTCCTCATAGTCAATACCTTTTTGTTGCGCATATCCTTTGGCAACAAGTCGTGACTTATGTTTATCAATGGAACCATCTAATTTAAACTTAGTCCTATAAACCCATTTACATCTGATGGGTTTAACATGTGGAGGAGGATCAACTAAAACCCATGTATTATTGTTAAGTATGGAATCATACTCACATTTCATTGCATGTTGCCAAACATGTTCAATAGATGCCTCCTCAAAAGTGGATGGCTCAGTGGAAGAAGTAGTAACAACCATAGCATAGTTCACCTATTTTTGAGAATTCGTGGGCCTTGTTAAACCAACTTCATCTACTGTCAAGTCAGAAAAAGTACTTTGAGCCCATTTTGGATACTTAGACAAATTATTCAAATCGGGGACTCTAGAATTCTCATTATGTGTATCATTCAAAGGGGGACTTAGATAATTTTCAACAATTTCTAAGTCATCAACCTGTGAACTTGTAGATGAAGGAGATGAAAGTAAAGGAATTTGAGTTTCATACCAAAACTTCGAAGAGTTATCCCCATTATTCAAACCCTTGTCTCTTTTTGCATTTTTCCTCTCTAATCTATCAAGTTGAGAATCAATCTCTGTAGTGTTCATATTCCCAAACTCATCAAATATTACATCTCAACTCACTATGAATTTTCCTGAATCCTGTGCAAGCAAACAAAATCCCTTTTTATCTTTAGAATAACCAAGAAAGATGCATTTTCAACTTTGTGGTTCCAACTTAGTTCTATGTTTGGGAGGAACCAAAGCAAAACAAAGACATCCAAACACTTTCAAGTGTTTAACTTTGGGTTTAAACCCATACCATGCCTCATATGGAGTTTGTCCCAAAAGTGCAACTGTGGGGGACCTGTTTCTCAAATACACTGCAGTACCAATAGCTTCGGCCCAAAATTTATCATCAAGCTGTTTATAGTGTAACATGGCACGTGTTGTGCCCTCTAAAGTTCTATTCATTCATTCATATACTCCATTTTGTTGTGGAGTATAAGCATTACTATATTATCGATGAATTCCATGTTCTCGACAATAGTCTAAAAATTCATTAGAGGTATACTCACCTCCATTATTTGAATGAAGAGTGGCCAAATGTGAACCTGTTTCTTTTTCGACTAAGTGTAACCCATCAACAAACTTAGTGAAAACTTCAGATTTATTTTTCATAAAGAATACCCAAGTCATCCTAGAAAAGTCATCAATAAACAAGACAAAGTATCTACATCCACCAATGGATGACTTTTTCATGTCACATACATCACTATGAACTAACTGTAAACATCTGTTAGGTCTCCAAGATGACTGTTTAGGAAATTTTTCCTGATTTTGTTTACCCAAAACACATGACTCATAAAGAATACTATCTTTGCAAAAAGTGGGCAACCCATTCACCATACCATATCTCTGCAAATCCACTAAAGAGTGGATATTCAAATGTCCATAGTGGAGATGCCATAACCACTGTGTAGACATAGTACTTGTACCTGTGTCAACAACTGTTGCAAGTTCTATATTGGGAGGAAGCACCTTACAATGCAATCTAACCAAGTTTCCATCTTCATATCTTATATACATGGTTTTATAATTATCCTTCACTGAATTGATGTAAATGAGCCCATTTTCAAGCACAATTTGATAACCTTTCTTTCAAATAGTTACTAAAGAAAGTAAGTGTTTCTTCAATGTGGGAACATACCAAACATCCTCCAAGTATTTTATAGACCCATTAGGAAGAAGAATTCAAATAGAACCAAGTCCTAGTGGTGTATGCATAGACTTATCTGCTAAGGCAACTGGAGAGAGAAGCTTCCTTATAAGACCAAAAGAAATCTCTCCTAAATGTCATGTGTTTGGTTGCTCCTGTGTCTAAAACCCATACATCTGTGAGCTCATCTCTAGCCTCATATTCAATATAATCAATGTGCCCCAAAGTAGTGAATGCAAATTCATGGGCAACATTACTAGATTCATCATAGTCATGATCTACATACTAAGTAGAGTTAGTCTTAGTTGCTTTTTGTGGCCTTTGAATTTTATCAAAAGGAATCCTACATTGTGAGGCAATGTGACCAAATTTTCAACATCTATGACACTGAATGTCTGATCTACCTCGACCTCTGCCCCTATATGAATTGTGACCATGTCCTCGATCACTTGTTTCATGTGAATGTGATTGATTATATTATTGATTATTTGAATGACCCCTCCCTCTATTTTGATATCTGCCTCCTTTGTAACCTCGACCCCCTCTAGAACTGTTTCCTCTATTGTTTTGATGCCCAGATGAAGATGAACTAGGCTTTGACTCTAAAACATGGGCTTCTTTAGTTTTCTTGGATTTATTGGGTAGAGAGAGGTCATGTTGGATGAGAAACTCAACCAAATTATCAAAGGTGATGCCTGTGATCTTGTCAGAGACATGCAACATTTCAACAAAATTCCTATAGGACCCTGGTAGTCCTTTCAAAGCAATAATAACTATGAGGTCATCATCTAGTTTTCCAAAGCCAGCCTTAGTGTACTCAGTAGTGATATTTTCAAATTTGACATATATTCTCCCATATCCCCATCTTCATCTAATGACAAAGTAAACAATTGCATATGAATATTTATCTTCTTATGCTTAGGTTTCTTATCATACAAATCTGACAATGTTTTCCATGCAGTGTAACTATGAGGAGAATTTTCAATATGAACATACGTATCACGAGTACAACAATGTTTAATAAGAGATAAGGCCTTAGAATCACATAAATTGAAAATATCTAATTTAGCCTGCTCTGTTGGCAATATGGGATTTTCATTCTTAACAATATCCCATAACTCACTAAACACTAGTGAAGCCTCCATCAATCATTTCCAATCTGAATAATTGGAAATTGTTAATCTATCACCATCTGAAAGCAAATTTTGAATTTTTGGCATTTTGAAAGGAAAGTAAGTGCAGTAGAGAAATGTGTGACAAAATGCGAAAGAAATGTGACAAATATCACACTCACTGCACAAGACACTGCTTCTATGGGGTTTTGCACTTAACCTCCGCATAGAGCGTAAAAGAAAAAATAAGTATTTTTGATGGGTTTTGCACTTAACCACAACAAAAATCAATTATTACACCCTTATTTCACCAAATTACAACCTTATTCCACCAATTACACCCTTATCTCACCACAACAATGTAAAAGAAAAATGATTGAATTCTGCCCCTTTTTCAAAAAATTTAAATAACACAATACAATAAGTATGTGTTTTACAATATTTTGATTTAAAAGGGAATATTCCCTTTTCAAAAAAGTATATTCCAAAGAAAAAAGAAACTTTCTCCAAAAAGAAGGGATTTGAACCCTTGACCTCCTCCTTTGCAAGCTTATAACAAAATAAGCTTAACCAATTTCTCTAAGAGCATTTACAAAACACTACACTCAAAAATTTCTATTTATATCAGATTTAGTGTATGAGGGAAAATTAAAAAAAAATTACATGAGAGTAAATTCAAATTCTTTTTCCCTTTTTATAGCCTTCACTTCAATCTTCTCCCATGGGACCCAGTAGTAAATATTTGAAACAAACAAACTTTAGAAACATAAAAAAATAAACTTCTAAAATTTTACTACACCATGCTTGCCTTGGGATGCCATGGCTGCTCTAGAGAATTATTTTCACCTGTCTCCCTTTGTTACATGCCATACAAATCCATACAGGCTGTGTAAAAATGATTTTTTCTGTGTTTTTGCAAATTTTTAAGGTATGTTTTGTAGTGAATGAATTCTAAATGAAGCTGGGCATTGGAAAGGCCATACAACAGGTCGTACAAGTCTGATTTTTCCAAATTTTTAAATATGAATGCAAACACAGGGGTTTCAATTCTATTTGCAGATGTTTTAGACATTAATAAGCCTGAGAATGAGTAGAAATAACAAAGGCAACCATGAATGGAGATTTTCAGAGGTTTTCCACAGAAAATAGGCTGTACAAATTTGATTTTGGCCCAAAAATAATGAATTTAATAACATTAAAATGCTAAAAATTCATTTTTATGCCAGATGAGGAGGTTGATCACAGAAAAATGGAGTATCAAATGATCAAAAAGACCAGACAGTGGTATATGGAAAATACAGGTTTAAATGTGAATAATATTTGAAAAATTAAAATAATTTAATAATTTTTCAAACATTTAAACCAATAAAAAAATTCATTTTATATGGCATACCTTATTTTCATGCCAAATGATATCACGTGAAATGATTTTCCACCTTCCTCCTTTGAATTCACCATGCTCCCAAAATAACCATGCTCTGATACCACTGATAACTCCAGAATCAAAATAGGTTGAACCTTGTCCCCGCTTAGTGTGAGTACACAAGTATTTTATTAATAATTCAAAAAACCAAGTACATAAGGGTGCCTTTACTCTGTTGACCCTTTTACAAAGCAAACATGGATTTATATAGTTTTTACCAATGACCAGTAAAAACAACTAATCTTATAACCAACTAAATACGGGACAACAACCCGTAAAGCAATTCTAATTAATAAACATAAAACATAAAAAATACCTAATAATTAAACTAAGTTTATTTTATGGGGGTGTCTTTATAAAAGATGCATGCCCCATTTACAATAGTAATTTATTTTCTACCAAAAATCTAACCTAACGTTAAGACTTTGGAACAAGTCCTAACAAAGAGTAGGAATTAACTCTTTTTAGAAAAGTTATTATGGTTTTATGTTGTGTATGTACCTTATCCCTTGAAGTCCTTGGCAAGTTACTTTAGCATTATTTTCAAAGGTCTTTTCAATCCTTCCTTCAGAACCCACAAGCAACAATCCAAAATATAAATCTTATTTCATTATTTGTGGAAGACTAGGAGAAATTTTAGTGCTAGAATTTATCTCAATATTATGAAATAAAATCATCCCTTAATTGAAAAATAAGACATGGGTCATGCAACTTGGATCTTAGGAATATATTAAAAGAGGTCTTAAGGAAAAAAACTAAAATTGCAATTACAAATGTGGCTTTGTATTGAGTATTATAAATAAGTTATGTGACGTAGGTTTAGCTTGTACTACAAAGAGTATGTGGGGCATTAATATTTTTGACTATTTCAATATAAAAATGATACATATCTTATTTCAAGGAAAACCATTCTATTTATGTGTGCTTCACATTTTTTACTAACCTTTTTTTTAATGTTCTAACATAGAAAAACATCACATCAAGGCCTAAAAACATTGCATATGAGTTATGTCTACCTCTCACAGACTTGGCACATGACACCCTTCTTACTATAACATTAGTATTTCATAAATTAAATTATAGAGATAAATAACTCCTTTTAAAGTGATACCAACTAGTCTTTATCCCCTATATATCCTTTGTTCACATGGTTATCTTAATGTCATGGTTGTTCCCAAGTGTGTATTAGCTAAAAATAGTATTTCATAATCCATTACAAAGTTTCCTTTAAGATTTATAATTAATGTATGACTAAAAGCACATGAAAATGATTTAACTCTAAATCAATCCATCATTCTAAATGGGTTAGAATTCATATAAGTGCCTTGTAACACTAGTGATCACTTTGAAATCAATAACTAAACCTAGAGCAAGGATAACACAAGATCTACAATCCAAGATTGAATTTCTTCATATACCTTAGTGTCAAAGTGATTAGTTACTTCAAAATTAAATAAACTGAGTATATTTATCCATTGACACAAAAATAAATAGAATTAATTATAACATACATTTTCCAAGTACAATAAAAAGGGTCATTTACTATCAATTAATAAATTACCTTCTTACCTTTTAGATTGTGTTGGTAATGCAAATACAAAATTTCATAAAAAGAAAACACCAAGATTAAACTAACAGTTACCCCAAAGGTCCAAGGAATGTCAAATAAAATGTACATTTGATTTTTGTGTTTTTTGTGGTAAGTGTTTTATTTTCATTTATGAAGATATATGAATAAATAGAGTTCTATGTAAATTTTTTTGAACGTAACCATACTTATAAAAAGGTGCTTTGCAAAGAAACATATTTAAGTAGATTATAAGGATAAATTTTTATGAAAACATAATTTTCTAAATCTATGGTGGAGCCAAAAGACCTTAATCACAATGTCATTAATCAAATTAACATAGTACATAGGTAAACATATTGTATTCTCACATAAAAGTAGTGCAACGAATGTTGTATGGATCTAAAGGAGTTCCTATCAAGTAGAGGATGTATCTTACCAATTCCTTAAAAAAATTTATATATGTCATGATTGATATTTCACGAAATAGTTATGCAATATTTTCACCCATGTATGAATGTGGTCCATACCAGACACTTAGATCTACTATTTGAGAAAAAGTATGCATAATTTATATTATTAATAGAAAATGCCTTTTAATTAAATTGATATAATTTAACTAAAATAGATATCCATTGATTGAAACCAAGGGAGTTTAAGTTTTGGCATAGATATTTGGAAAACATGCTCTCTCTTTTCATGAAGAATTTAATCCATCACATATTAAACCATGTGAAATAGCCTCACACATCACACATCACAAAAGGTGAGATCATATCACTACTAATGGGTTTTGAGTGAGGCACACTTACATATTACACTCATTCACTTCACTCTAGAATTCAATTTTGATAGTAAAGGATCATTTTCAAAACTAAACCTCATTTCAATATAATATTATAATATTGAATATATTGTTATATTATTATATTGTGAGACGGATCCAAATCTGATGTGCACTAGGTAGTGATGGTGAAAAGTATTGACAAGGTATTATAGGTGATATCATAAAATAGTGGGGAGAATATTATATTAAATGTATTATTACTATATATAATGGGTCCACTAAGGTTTCAAATGCCTACTTTGCACAATTTCAAAGAGATTTCAATGCATTTCTAAAAGATCCAACAAAAGAGATGGTGGTGGGAGTTCAAATGTTTGTGGTGATTAGAGATAGACCAAGTACATATAAAGTATAAGGGGAGGGAGGATATATTAAACTCATTCACTTCACTCTAGACTTCAATTTTTATATTAAAGGATAATTTTCAAAGCTACCTCATTCTTCCATGAGAATATCAATGCATACATCTACCACATTTATTTTAAAGACAATGAATATGTTCTCCCCTATTAATTGATTACAAAGACATACAAATATAGAATACATTTAGATATATAAAAATATTTAAATTAAAAAATGCCAAAGCTAATTTTAAGTTTTATATTTAAAATAATTAGTTTTCTTTATGCTAAAAATTGAAGTTATTTTTTATCTTATAAGTGCCACATATACTAGTGTAATTATATAAACATGTTTGTTATATCAATGTGGTTTTATATATATATTATAATAATTTCTCAAAATTTTAACCATTATTCATGAATTTATTTTTTGTAAAAAATTATAAACAATGTTTTTATATTTGTTATAGCCATAATTTTAACATTAATCTTATATAACTTTAACACAATATCATTTACAAAATTTTAGTTTTTTTATTTGAAAAAAACTCTTTGTTCTTTTCATATATCAAATTATGTAAGACTGAGTCCTTCATTTGATTTTGAGAAATATATATGTACAAAAAATTCTAAATTATTTCAATAAATAGTATGTGTATTAATCATGTCATTTCATGTTTAAGTTTTAGGTGTATTATCAATTTTATATTTTCACTTTGTAATAAATTGTAAAGTATTTCAATCATAAATATGTTTATTAATCAATCTATTTTCAAGTTTTAGGTTCACTATCAATTCTATATTTACATTTTTCAATAATATATATTTATCATAATAAATTTATAAATAAAATTTTAGTCACGCCATAGGAGTCACTCATTTACTATAGTATAATATGTCAATTTACTAAAATTAAAAAGGCAATTTACTACAAATATTATATTATAAGTAAATATTATATTTAAAAATATATAATGTAATCTAAACATATGTTAGATAATATAATAGGTAATATTATTTGTTAAATATATTTATCATAATATGTTTTTATATCTAGGTTATAGGGGTGCAATTTTTTTGGCTTTTAAAAAATAATAAAAGTGAATGGAATCTAATGAATTTGTGTTTTATCCTCCTAGTTAAAATTGGGTGTTGGTGGGGAAGATTAGAATAAAAAATGAGAATAGTATCACTGATATGTAATGTGGGGCAGTGAATCTTTTTATTAATAGACATACATGTATCAAAAGGATATTTTCTCAATGCCCGTAGTGTGTGGAAGTTTCTTCCTTAATCCATGTTGTCCATTAAATCCTATCACAACTTGTCAAACAAGTTCATTCCCTATTTTCCCATGAAATATTTGGGTCACTAATTTGAAATACAAACCTTGTTCCCCTTCATCAAATTCACACATAAAGTAGGAAACATTGAGTACTTGTGGCAATGGGTGGAAAATAGTTCTCTCAGAGAGCACATAAGGTTTTATTTATTTTTATTTATATTTCATTTTATTTTTTATTTTTCCCTTTTTATTTTTTAATTTAACCTATCATGAAGCCATAACTTAAATTTTTTGTGTGTATTGGTTTGGTTTGTTCTTGAATAGCCAGAATACACAACAATAGTAGCTCATATGTAGTTTACTATAGCAATAAATCACCCAAAAAAAATTCTCATCAAGATTTTGGTTTGATGTTTTTTATGCCTTTCCACCTTCAATTTCAATCAAATTTATATCCCAAATTTTGAGGTATGCAAACTGCACTACATCAACAACATAGCCCTGGTTTGTTCCATCCTATTGATTCATATCTTCCATGAATTCAAATAAAATATTATAAATGGGAATAATTACTAATTGATTTTTTTAAATTATTCTTTAACTTTGACAAGCTTATTATACTCTTATAAATCCATCTACTCTACTTTGGAAAGTGAACTTCTTTTGCTTAGATTATTTCATGTCTTAGCTTCAACCTTCAAATGCCCATGAATATGAGATGTGTAGATAAAATGAATGATTAGTAATGTTGGAGATACGTTTTTATCTCTCAATTAAATATTATGCCATTAATTACATATTATTCCATCAATTAAATATTATGCCATTAATTACATATTATTCCATCAATTAAATATTATGCCATTAAAACCCTAAAAGATTTTTTCACGTTTATTTAAGGTGTTTAATTCAATAAATTTCTAGAGCAAAGCTCAAAACACATACTTATTAGATGTGCTATATATGATGGATTGTCCATAATTAGAAACACATATTTTTATATTGTATTTTGGATATTTAACATCAAATGAAACCAAAAATGAAAAAAAATTTGAAGCCATGGCCTCATGATAGGTTAGTTTCAACAATTAAAAAGAAGTACAAAATTGGGTGAGAAAATTGAACCTTCTATTCAGTTTCTAATGGTGTTAAGTTCAATGCATTCATCTGTTCTATGAAATATTTATGGATGTAAACTATTAGTGGCATCGATAAATTAAGGAATTAATAATGATGCATGGTTTTTGATGCCTCCCATCAACTTTGAATGGTTGAGTGTGATGTCTATCCAATCATTCAAACCTATTAATTATGAAACCAAACTGGTTTACTCAAAAAAAATATTTTAAGAAAGGAATATGCCAACCATGATATGAATATTAGGTATGTAGATGCCAATAAAAATACCTTTGATGTAAATACCAAGTTAGAAGATCTATATAGACAAAGGAAACTAAAATCTGATCTAGTGCTCACCAAAGCTTACAGCACAAAGTGGGGGTTGTAAACATAAAAAGTAAACATGCATAGAAGACATATACTCACATCAATGTATAGGAAATCCTAATGCATGGAAGATAAGTAGATATGAAAATATATCTATTATTACAAAGTAGAATCAAAGTTAGGAATACTTACATTTGAAGATGAACCCACTGAGCCTCCATATCTCCTTTGGGCAAGGTGCTTCACAATAAATTATTGTTGTATGTAAGGATAAAAAGAATAAGTCAGCTCTAGGATACACAAATTATCTATACATACAAAAGACTTCTCCATAACACAATATTTGTGACACTAAAGATAGTATTAAAACCCTAAGTTATGATTCTTAAGAAGAATGATAGATAAGAATATGTGCATATAATATTCTTCTTCTCTTTTTCATAAATGATAGAAATGGTTATGTATATATAGCTAAAATTAACCCTAAACCTTTCCAAAAGTTTAGTCAATAGGGTCAGCCCAATTGAATCTATATCATTATTTTATAAAATTAAGTTATGCCTTAGTCTAGGTCATCTAGAGCTAGCCTAGACCCATAAAATGCTTTTAACAATTTGAATATAGGGTTAGCTAGGGCTGATAGTGTAATGTAAACCATTGAAAATGCTTTTAAGCTTAGGTAGGTGATAATGAAGGTAGTGAAATGCTTAGATGAGTGTACAAGAGAGGAGGGAAGTATTAAGAAATTAAGAGTAGGTTATGTAGATAGTAAGTGGTGGTATAGGAGATAAAAATATTATAAATCACCAATAATATACCCATCCCTTTCTCGATGCACCCTTTAAGGCATGCACTCAAATAGACTAAGACTTGATAAGTTCCTAAAAGAGAGAAAACATCAATAATTGATAAAGTTTGAAAATATTATGTTTATATAAATTCCCCACTTTAATTTCATCACATGTCACATTGGTGCGATAAGGGATGGTGTTTTGGGGAAAAAACATAGAAACACACAAAGTTAAAGCTGAATAATTTGTAGTTAAGAGAAAATAAGATAAATGAAATGGAAAAATTGAAAAATGCATACATTTACCTACCTTAGTGTTGTAGATAAGGAACAAAGTGAAAGAAATTTGAATGTGTCCAATGTAGGGAACATTAGGCTAACATATAGAAATTATCAAAAAAAGAGTGAAAAATCAATTTTTTTGCAAAAAATACATGTAATATGTGAAAAGATTATCTATGACATCAGGATTCCATAATATCTTATGGTTAGTAAAAATATTTATTAGAAACAAATATATTATTTAAAAATGAAATTTGGTTGTAAATATTTGATAGGCAAATAATTTTTAATAGTAAATATAAATAGGGTGAAAATTAATTATTTTTTTAATTTTTACTATTCTAAGAAAATAGAACTTTGAGAGACCTAGTTCAAGACTAGAGAACAACTATGGTGAGAAGATGATAGCTTAGATGGGGAGGATGATTGATGGTCATAGTGAGTACAACCCATGTAAGAAAACATGAATTTAAATTTTTTTGAGTAATTTTATTTGAAATTAATCTAAATATATAAAAATGACTGGTATGTAAAATCTAGACACCAAAACTGACCCTAGTAAATTTTTATGTAGATTAAGGGCATAATAAAGTACTAGATAGGAAAAATTTAGAATAATAAATGCCTAAGTAATTTATGGTAAATGGTCAAAATTTCACCATAGAGAAAGAACAAAATTGACTTGGTTGACTCAATTTGTAAGGTGAGAAGAAAATAAAGGGATGACTACATAGTATTGGGCCAACTTAGTATTACTAATGGTGGTCGATTGTGCATTAGTGGCCTAATGTAGTCTAAAATGAGAGAATGGTTGAATGTGTACCTTCTATTTTATGTAGTTAGTAGCAAGTGGTTGATATAATTTGCTAAAGAGGCTCAATTTTGTACTAGAGGGCAGATGTAATATGTTAAAGCTAGGGAAGCTCTAATTTAGTATCAAACAAGTTGATATATTATAAAATAAAAAGGCTAATTTAGTATTAAATAGGCTAATGGTGTTTAAAAAGGCTTTAATAGGGCCTATTTAGTATCAAATCGGATGAATGTGTATAAAAATAAAAAATCATAAGAAACTAAATCAAACCAACTAATGAAGTAGTTAATTTTTAAACTACATCCTTTATTATTTTATATTTTGTAGATATGAAAAAGATATTAGAACCTATTAGATTAATCTTGGATACTAAATCTATTGGTTCATTTAACTGATGTGGATAGATCTTGACTAGTCACCTTGGGCTTTGGTGGCATCATGGAGATGAGATGGATCCCTCTGAGTGTTGATCTCATTGTCATGTTCCTAGGATCTTAGGAATGGTCAACCAAATTGGATTGGGACACCATTGAGGTGGGGATTATTCTATAGGATGTTCACACATTATTTGAACATTTAATAAGTAGGACACTAGTGATTATTGACATGCTGAAGTCTAAGGATGAGAGATGAGTGTATCCCAATTGGATATATGACCAGATAAGATCCACCTAGGGTTGAAGGTGAGCTTGTTCAATGTTAAAATTTTGGCCATTTAAAACATATATAAGCTAGTGATAGGACCTATTATAGTATGATTGTTCTATCACAAGTAAAATAATAGGGTCCCATTATATGCAATAATATCCTTATGCTAGTCCATATTAGATCAAAGAACATTTTATGATTTTAAATCTATAATTTAGGTCTATCTCATGTATGATATGTATGGAATGTTTTAAAGAGGTTATAATACCATGGTACAAGTTATTTTACTTAGTGTGTGGTTATATGATAGGTTTCCTATGTATCATTTGGTTGGGTTGCCCATATAGACAATGATAGGTTATCTAAGGTCTTGCAATGAGGATGAGATCATGTAATGCATGGTGTGACCCATGTAATATAATTATATACTATCACATGAAGGTATATTATTTGCTATCCCTACACTCTTATAGCTACCATATGGCCTATTTGGTCTACCATTATAACAGGGTTGGTAGATGTGCATATCACATACCACTACACTTCATGGGTAGAGCCACATTTAGTGGTCCATGTAATGGAATATAAAAATACCTTATTTTTTATATAATATATTAATTACTTATTATTTGACATGAAATTCTAGACATCTGAGAAGGAGAGGAGGTCGAGGGGTACTTATGGAGATATTGGTGATCAGCAGCCTCAACAAACTAGACTATGGGTTGGTGGCACACAATAGTAGGAAGAATCAAACCCAAAAAGAGGAGATGTAATGGATGTTGATGTAGGATAATATTAGGCACCATAAAAGAGGCAATAATTACCACTAAATATTCATCATTGACAGAGGTACCATTAACATGAGTAAACACAAACACTAGCTATTACACAGAGAGATCCAACAACCACTCGAGGAAATAGTTTTTCCATAGAATTAACTTTGAGAAGAGTATCATGATAGGATTGAGTGGTGATTCCTGTATTTAAACTGATACATAGGCAACCAATAGAGGATGTTCTTAGTGGGTAAGTATATGGGGAGACTATGATTGACGACAACAACACTAATGAGAAATATTTAAAACTTAATTTACTTATTTTTATATAGGACACTAGTTGTATTATGATAATGGTAGATAGATGATTTGTTATATATGTATGTGTGCATGTATACATATGTAATTTAATGTCTATTTTATCTTTTTTTACATATCTTGTGATAAAAGAGATCAGATGGGGAGCCCTGGTTATGGCTACACACCATGACATTTTGGATGGGGTGTTAGCCCCATATGACCCTAAGATTCCATCTTCCCTAGCTTAGTAAGGATGGTTTATATTGGTGGGATAGGATGTGAGGGAGTTATAGGCATGTAATTATAGATTAAAACCACCATTAGCAGTTAAAGTAGGAGAGGTACAGGCTTAAAGGAATTGGCATAGGAGAGAGCCCTGCACATGGTGACCACCATATAACTAGGATAGCTATAGGCCTAGGTGGCCAATATATAGGGACATGTTGATAGATTTAAATCTCAAATTACCTCTTTATAGTCCACTATTCATAGGGGACAGTCACATTCATCTATGGGTAGTGTGGCTAGGCTAAGGATAGACATGATAGGGCAAAGCCTCAGAGCTAGAGCTATTGTATTTTGTATTGTATAAAACACATTATATATATAGGGAAAATACATATATATAATGTGTTTTATATAATACAAAATACAATAGCTCCATCTCTAAGGCTTTTCCCTATATATATATATATATATATATATATATATATATATATATATATATTGATGTTGACAGTTATGTTGATCTTATGAGTTGTACTTGGATTTGGATATGGATGCATGGATATATTTCCTTCGTAGCACATTTATTTAGGTTTTGTTGTATATGATATATGAAATATGTGATGTATGTTTTATTTTCTAGCATTATGTGATACACATGCATGGTTAAAAATAAAAAGGCAAAATGATTTGGGAAAGTATAAATAATCAAAATAAATGTAATACATAGTATATCATGATGGTAAATGTGTAATAACAAAATATGACTAAATATAATAAACTAAAGATGGTAAAAAGGGACAAATACTTTGAAACCATATAAAATATTTGGACCAAATTAAAACAAATAAAAATCACACTATGTCATGTTGGGAAGTATGAAAAATTTGTAATAAAAAAGAAGGAACATGAAAAACCAATGGTATAAAAATAAAACAATTAATTCAATCGATCATACTAATTCATGTTGGGAAGTATAAAAAGAAAGAGAAAAATGTAGAAATGTGACTTAAATTATTCATACTAATTCAATTTAGGAAATATGAAAAAGATAATAAAATGGTTATAAGCATATATGTAATTAGAGAATAAGAAAATAAAATTAAAAGATTAATGAAGTAAGCATAAAAGATACTAAATCAAGCTAGGAAGCATGTCAATGATGTGTAACTCACAATTGAACACGCCTTATCTCAAGTTTTATATTATGTAATTTTATTGTGACTTGGTTATAGTAATAAATGGGTATTGAAATATTTTGAGAGGAGGGCCTATCAAAAATTTGATTGTCATTGATGTTAAAAGGGACATTATGAGCATATCATTGATGTCAAAAGGAGATTATGGATTTCATTGATGCTCAGTGTAGATTATGGTTATTTTAGGATGTGCAAGGCATCCTATCAAAGATCAAGGATGATTGGAGTGATTATGTGCATGAGTGGAATTCATCCAGTTCTTCACATTGATCATCTAGACATTTTAGGTCTATGATAAAAAATATGAGAAGGATTTTTTATGACATCACCATTGCCACATGTGAATTAGTATAGGTGATATGGTCACATGGTTTTGATCACATTAGTCCCTAGTAGTTATGCACTAGATTTGAAGCCATGAGATAAAGCACTGTTGAATTTATGGGGATGCAAATTTGGATACTAAGACAAAATTCACTAAGTTTCTATACTTAGCCAAATTTTTAAAAGGGATAAATAGAGCCAAGTAAGTGTGATATATCAATTTTACTCAAGAGAGGATGGTTAGTATGGTGTTAGTTTCAAAATGAAAACAAAATGAAAGAAACACACTAACTAGCATAACATCTCTAGAACTAGACACTAGGGAGAGCTTAGTTAACAAACATGAATAAAACATACAAATAATATACAAAATAAACCCTCTTTTACCTTCATTGGATGCTCTAAAAATTATTGTTGTAGTGGCTTGCTCGACTTGTGCTCATGAAGTCTTCATCAAAGGAAGCTTGTCTACCTCCATCTCTCCTTGACACCTTGTGGCTTTGGCTTGGCTTGGCTTGAAATCAATTTGGCATGGTAACACTAATTGCAATAGATTCTTGAATATATTTTTGCATTATAACTTTACACCAAAATAGATTATAAATGATTTTCATGGCCTCTCTATTTATGTATTTTTGAGATTGATCAGAATCAACCTAAATTGTCCATCTAAAAATTGAGATGTGTGGCTAAGGATTAATATAATTATGCAATTAAATTTGATAAATAAGCTCATAAATATTTGGGATATAGGAGAAATTAAGAGGCATGGAGGGATTTGATGGGTCATGGGAGGCATGAATCATGATATTTATGCCATTTATGTCCTAGGGATGTCTTCCCAAGAAATGAGGTCACTTGATGATGCATATATTCAGTGTTCATTTCCAAAAAAAATTATTCAACAAGTTTCCATGGAATTATTTATTAGGATATAATTTGGTTTAATTAGGTATTAAGCATGTTTAATCACTTTGTGCACAAATTACTCTAATTGATCAGAATGCCTTGTTATTGGTCCAAAATTTGATTAGATTGGAATTGGAAGTCAATGTCAGATGCATGGATCCGTTATCCCATTTAGGATGTTATTAATAGAAAATAACAAAGGCACATGTCTTGTGTAAGATATTTGATAGGAAAGATCAATCTAAAGAAACCATGTGCAAAATTGGCATTTTGACTTGAAATGATATGATCAAATTTAGTTGGCCCATAAATTACATTTCCCCATTTAGTGATACCCTAGCCAAAATTGGCACTTGAATATGTCAATTTCAACTCATTTAATGAATTTTAGTGTTTTTTGAAAAAATTGTGCATTTTAAGTAGAAATTAACCAAAAGCCTAGTTGGAGGTTATCGATGGCCAGATTTAGGTGTCTACAATAAGAATATTGATAAAGTCAAAATTTGTACACATGGAGGTGTTAGGACAAAATTATCACATGGGTCTCTTCATTTTTTGCCTAGCTTATATATGCTAAATCTCAGGTCATGTGACATAGCACAATAAAATATATGCTTGAGCAAAGTAGGGATCTAATGCATTTTGATAGTGTTTTCCCATAGTCAAATTTGTAGGGTGTAATAAAAATTTGAAAAGGCATTTTTATGATGTCACATCTTGCATGTATGAAGGCTTCAAGAGAAAATGGTTATATGGATGGAATCCCTTACGTAATAGGGTCATATGTGTTAATTTAAAGGTCATGTAACTAAGTGTGACAATAGTTATACAATGACAAAGTTAGCCTTCCAAGAAATTTTGAGGCATAGTTAGCTCTATGGAAGAATAATTTGAGTGAGAAGATTAATGGCATTATATCTCAAACACACAAAGGATTCAAAAATAATTGAGCATATCGGTTTTTTCACTTTCATGCCTAGTTTATATGGTCCAAATTTTAGACTAGGTAGTTGAGCAAAGTAGAAGATATGAAGGTACAAAGATAGCCTTTAAAGAATATTGAAATGGTCTCCATACTTAGCCAAATATATACAAGGTAAAGTTAGAGCTAGTTAGAAGATCAATAGTTCATGATTAATTAGACATTGGATATCCAATGGAGCATAATGAAGTCAAAGTGTCAAAGATCCCTCTAAGTGAATGTGTAAGTGACAAGTGTCACAATCATAGAGATTAAATAGTTAATCTATGGTGTGGCTTAAAGTCAAAAGGTCACAAGAAATACAAGGATGCCAAATGTCTTAATTGCAAGAAATGTTAGCTATAACATAAGGCACGTACTTATGTCAGTGTCATAATCTCAAAGGTTAGATAGATATAAAGAATGATATTTTCAAAATATCTGATAGTGCATGGGTGATCATGAAAATTAGATCCAATGGAGTCAATGGACTAAAATTCTATAAATAGCTCAACATTTAATATCTAGATAGAAGTAAAGATCATGCATCTTTGAAGATCCAATGGCACGTAAACTCTTGGATGACAAAGATCCAATAGAGTGAGTAGACTTACATAGAAAAAATTGATCGATGTTTATCAACATAGTAGCGAGTTAAATATCGAGTAGGTTCAAGAAGATCGACGGAGTGAAAGCCATCCAAATACATAGGAAGTAATGAGATGAGGTAAAAATGTCAAAGTTTAATGACCAAGTTAAGATAAATAACTTGAATTTTCAAAGATCAAATGGCATGTAAGAGCTCAAATTAGGGAGATCAATGGATCCATTTTAATTTTGATCCAATTTAATAGGGACCATAAGATCATTGTACCAAAGGTAAGATCAATGACCAGCATTTAAATTCATGTCTAGATAAATAATTAGTTACAAGAACATGCAAGAACTTGCATGTAAGCCATGAATCTCAACAAAAATAATGAGATTGATCATTCTAATTAATCAAATATATAGTAAAGATCCTATGAATCAAAACTTGATCCTATCAGATGTTATAGATAGTAAATAGACATGTAATTATGGCATGATGCATGAAATCAAGATATGGGAAACTTATAGTTCATGTCATAATGAACTAGAGTCTAGAAATGGAATTAAGTGTTACATTCCAGGTTTGAACACATAGAATATATGGAACCCTAGATCATTTGCTTATATATATGTCATCTAGGACATATGCAAATTCTATTAGAGCTATTAGAATTATGTCAAACAAAAATATATAGATATAGAGGTAGAAATGTAGAGAAGATGAACTATTGTTGAAGAGTGTCAAACAAAAAATATAGTGACACAGAGGATTAGAGTGAGAGAGAGATGAAGTGTGTTGAATAGAGACATATCTAAAAAAAATAGAGAGGAGTAGAGTGGATGAAAGGCACATAGAGAGAATGTGTAAATTATGAGCAATTTTAGGTTAGACTTGTAATAGAGAGTCAGATTTTGATTCATTTATGAATCAGTGTTGTTATATGGAGTTGTAGCTCATAGATCAGATTGTTTTGTGCCATATGACAAGCTGAGTTGGTGCAAAATTAGGGGATTAGTGTCTCCTTAGGGTTTGTGCCCTTAAAAATTATAACTAGTAAAGTTAAGTTGAGTTGGTGCTCAGTTATGGAGTTGGTGCTTCCTTAAATTTGGTGATCTTAACTTATGGGATTGGTGTCTCTTTAGGATTGATGTCCTTAAATGTAACCAGTGAGGTTTTTATAGTGAGGCTTTGAATTGTGAGGCTAGTTTAGAATAGTATATTCTAGTAGATTTACTCACCATGGTTTTTCCTTTTGAGTTTTCCACATATACATCTAGTCTCATGAGTATTTGTGTGTTAATGTGATTATTGTATTTGTCTTTTAATCTACATATGCCTTTGAATTTTCTTTAAAATGATTAAATGAATGGTTTTAGTTGATCTACTAATTCACCCCCTCTCAATAGATAGTTGTGTTAGAATAATTTGTATTAGATTCAAGGTTCCTTGAAATGAGCTTAATCAGCTCATGTAGATCTTGAAATAATGAACACAATGGCTAGTCAAAAAGGATCTTCATCAAATAAATAACCTCTCTTTGATGGATCTAACTATGCATTCTTGATCATAAGATTGGAAGCATACTTATCTTCATTACAGTTTGATGTATGGATGTCTTTAGTAAATGGATACATAGCCCCTACTATAACTCCTATTGATCAGGCTACCAAGAAGGCATATGAGAGCAATGCCAAGGCAAAGAATGTTATTCTTTGTAGACTATCAAACTTAGATCTTTTCAAAGTGATATAGTGTCAAAATTCTCAATATATTTGGAACAAACTAAAGAGCACATATGAAGGTGATGACAAGGTAAAGTAGGCTAAGCTAAAAACATATAGAGGCTAGTTTGAAAGTCTCAAAATGGATGAAAAGGAGAAGATTTCAAACTACCTCCTCAATGTAGATGAAATATTCAATGTAATTAGATGCCTTGGATAAGATATGTAAGAATCAATCATTATCAAAAAGGTCCTAAGATCTTTGACATCAAGATATGACTCTAAAATCTATGTAATAAAGGAATCAAGAGATCTAGATAAGGTAATTGTAGATGAGATGCATGGAACCTTCACTACCTATGAGATGAGAAAGGGAGAATCAAATACTTATAAGAGATAATATACATTCAAACCATCTAAGCATGAAAAATTAGAAACATCTACATTTGGATTTGAGGAGACTGATGAAGAAGAAGCCAACTTTGTTAGATTATTGAAAAGAGGATTTGGAAAGAACAAAGGTAAGTTACACTTTAAATATTTTAATTACAATAAAGTAGGACATTTTACTTCTAAATTCCCTTATGGGGAAAAGGATAACTCTAAGAAAGAAGAGGATGGCAAAAGAATAAATCCCCACTATTCCAAAAGGAGTAACTTCTTTAAAAACAAGAAAAGCTTGTATATAAAAGAATATAGTGACTCATTGGATGATAGTCATAACTCAGATGATGACCATGATTTTGATTTTTTACCTTAGGGAAATGAATCTTTATTCATGCCATTAAGATCAACTTTTGTAGATCTATATCAAGAAGAATTTGAAGACTCTAATGAAGAAGAGGAAGGAGAATTAGACCTAGAGTGTGAACTCATCTATGCTCTAGATGTGATTGATAAGCTGAGAAAAGAAAACTCAAGGTAGAAGAAGCTTGGACAAAAAGAAATTCAAAAACTATCTAAAAATCTTGAAATATCTGATCAAATGATAGTAATCCTTAAGACTCAAGTTGAATAGGTTGCAAGAATAGATGTAGTCATAATTGAACTAAAACTTAAGTTTATTGAATGTATGAGGCTAGAAGTAGAGTTAGTGTCTTTGATAAAATATCTTGAAATAGCTAAAGTACAGATAGATAAAGGTCTAAAGCTAAAAGGAGGATTAGATATTCTTGATGAATTGATCAACACTCAAAATCCATCAAAAGGGAAATATGGTCTTGGTTATGAAAAATAAAAAATCCCATGACTAGTACATCTACTAAGTTATATGACAACTTTATAGAAAAAGGAGGATTAGGAGAAAAGAAGGAGAATGCTTACAAGGGAATAGAGACATATGCAAGCATTGCTAATGTGAAGAATGCTAAAGGAGAAAAGAAGCCTAAGGAAAGTAAAAATAGCAATGATTCAATCTCTACAAACTCAAGGAAGATGTAGAAGATAAAGGAAGCTAATGTAGATGGTTACACAAGGGTAAGCAACTTGAAGAAGCAAGAGTTGAGAAGAAATTCCCATCCTACACAAATAAAATATATGACTAGGTATTCCTCATATTTTTATGGTTATTATTATATCTGTAATAAATTTGGTCATAAGGATAGTAATTGTAGAGTTATACCTATAAGGAGAACCAATTTGGTAATCAAAAATTCATTTTCACCCTTTTTAGAACAAATGTAATGTGTTATAATTGTCATAATTTTGGTCACATATCTAAACATTCTATAACAAGATTTGTAAGATAAAAATTCTAAAGGAAGAAGAAAGGCATGCCTCCCAATGTGAACAAAGGTTCACAAGTCTTTGAAAAAGAGAAAAGTAATCCCAATAGGACATATAAGAAACCCAAGCATATATGGAAAATGAAAGATCAAGCCAATGCTATATAGGTTAGATAATGTCAAGAGATATCAATGTCTGCACATGTTGAGAATGAGAAGACAAAGTTAAAGGATAAGTCCAAGGTGTTGGCCAAGGATAGTTTTAAGGTATGTATAGATTCAAGTGAACATCCTATTAGTATAGAGTAAGTATCAAGCATAGAACATCAATATTTTGTGCCTAGTGATGAGATTTTGAGTTGTAAGGAAGATTCATCAAATGAAAAGGCATGTCATGAATCCATGTCTCCATGTATTTTTATTCTAAAGGAGAATATCATAGTGGATGAGGATGTTACTTCTCTCAAGCCTAAGAAGAAGAAGAAGAATAAAAAGTACAAGAGTACTAAAGAAGAGAAGGAATATGATGAGTTATGGGAAACTCCTAGTTAACATTATTATATGACATTGTGAATTAAAGTCTATCTATCTATTCTTATTAATATATCCTTGTTAGTGGAAAATCAAGTGATGTCTACTACATATGTGAACTCAATTAGGCTATGTTGATGACTTGATTAGACCAAGTCAAATGCTATGTATGCAATGTCTGTAGGGATGAAATGATTGTTTCAATATGACATAATGAGATTATTATATTACATCTCATACATATATGGTCTATATATTCATTTGGCATAAGGGTTCTAATGCAATAAATCTTTGACATTGTATATATTGGGTTGTGCAAATAAGTTAGGTCACCGAACTCAGAGAACATGTGTTAAATGATTATATACATGTGTTAAATGAAGTTAAGGTGTGCTATATGAAATCCCTTATTGTAAATATGGAGCATGGGGTTAGGGGGAGCTAACTCAAATATAATGAATATATTTTTAAGCTATACATAGTGTAAGGGGGAGCTAGATTGTTCAGTCTATTAGGATCAAGAAGGCTCAAAGTAGAAGAGCTTTGCAATTGGTTAGGTTCTATGATCAAAAGAAAATAAGAGACTAAGAGAGAAGTATAGTGAGCCTATATGGAATCTCATATAACACATCACTAGATACTAGTGATAGAAACTAAGTCTAGAGGAATGATCATAAAAGTCTTGTTGATCCCTAGAAGAAGAGAAAAGGTAACTCAGGTATGTATATTTTATAAATTTCTAATGAGTTGATGGTTTTAGGTTCTTGTAAAAATTCATTTATATCATAAAGGGGGAGAATAGTTGGACAAATAGTAAGAAAGAGTCCCTATGCCATTGATGTCAAAGGGGGAGAAAAATTGCAAATGCTCTCTATGGGAGAAGAACAACAAAATGCTCTCTACAAAAGTTTGGAGCAAAAAATTCAAGTGTCCAAGTTGAGTTTAGTCAAATGTGCCATTACCTAAGAGGGATAAATTTTGGTATGAATAGCTTCAGTTCATACTCATAAAAATCCAATGCAAGTAATGCCAGAGAATGAGCTAAATAGTAGAAGATTAGAGCATTTATTTGCCATCAATGACAAAGGGGTATATTGTTAGAAATTTGATTATCATTGATATTAAAAGGGACATTATGAGCATGTCATTGATGTCAAAATTAGATTATGGTGATTTTAGGATGTGTAAGGCATCCTATTAGATGTTAAATATGATTGAAGTGTTATGTGCATGAGTGGAATTCATCTAGTTCTTCACATTAATCATCTAGACATTTTAGGTCTATGACAGAAAAGATGAGAAGGCATTTTACTAATGTCACCATTACCACATGTGAATGAGTATGGGGGTGATGGTCATGTGGTTATGATCACATTAGTTCATAATAGTTATGCACCAGATTTGAACCCATGAGATGGAGTGTAGTTAAAGTTATGGGGATGCAAAGATGGCTACTAAGACATTATTCACTAAGTTTATATACTTAGCTAAATTTTTAAAAGGGCTAAATAGAGCCAAGTAAGCATATTGATGAGGTTAGAATTTGCACACATGAAGGTGTTAAGATAAAATGATCACATGGTTTTATTTATTCTATTCCTATTTTATATGTGTTAAATCCTAGGTCACGTGGCATAGTGTGACAAAAGATATGCTTGAGCAAAGTAGGGATCCAAGGCATTTTGACAGTGTTTTTCCATAGTCAAATTTGTAGGTTGTAAGAAAAATCTAAGAAGGCATTTTTATGATGTCATGTCTTACACATATGAAGGCTTTAGGAAACATTGGTTATATGGATGGAATCTCCTATGTAAGAGGATCATATGCACAAATTTTTAGGTCATGCAACTAAGTAAAACAAGATTTATGCAAGGATAAAGTTGGACTTCCAAGTAAGTTTGAGGCATAGTTATCTCTATGGTAGAATAATCTAAGTGAGCAGATTTGGATTTATATCTCACACATGCAAAGGATTCAAAAATAATTGATCATATGGGTTTTTTCACTTTCATGCCTAGTTTATATGGTCCAAATTTAAAACTAAGTGATAAAGCGAAGCAAAAGATGTGAAGGTGCAAAGATGGCCTTCTAGGCATATTGAAATGGTTTTCATACTTGGCCAAATTTACTAAAGGTAAAGTTTGAGGTAATTGGAAGATCAACAGTTCACACTTAATCAAACATTGGAGATCTAATAGAGTGTGATGAATTCAAAGTGTCAATGGTCCCTTAGACTGAATGTGTAAGTGACAAATGTCACAGTCACAAAGCCTAGATAGTTAATCTATGGTACAACTTAAATTCAAAAGGTTAACAACCAATGCAAAGATGCCAAGTGTCTCAATAAAAGGAACTGATGAATATGTATAGAAGGCATGCACTTATGCTAAGTGTCATATCCTCAAGGGTTGAATAGATATAAATAATTAGCTTGTCAAAAGACTTTATAGTGTGTGAGTGATCATGAAAAGGAGATCTCATGGAGTGAATCGACTCAAATTTTATAAAGAGCTCAATATTTAACAACTATATAGAAGTAAATATCATGCATCTTTAAAGATCCAACAACATGTAGATTATTGGATGAAAAAGATCCAATGGAGAAAGTGGACTCAGATGGAACAAAATGATCAATGTTTATTGACACAATGGTGAGTTAAATATTGAAGTAGGTTTGAGAAGATCGATGGAGAGAAATTGATCCAAAAATATAGGAAATAGGGAGATCAAGTCAAAGTGTCAAAGTTTAACTACTAAGTCAAGATAAATAATGTGCATCTTAGGAGATCGAATGTCACATCGGAGCTCAAATCAGGGAGATTAATGGATCCATTTTAAAGTTGAGCCAATTCAATAAGGACCATCAGATCATGGTGCCAAAGGCAAGATCAATGACTATCATTTAAATCCATGTCTAGACAAATGGCAATTATAAGAACATGTAAGAATTTACATATAATCCATGAATCTTGACACAAATAATGGGATTGATTGATCCAACTTCTCAAATATACATTAAAGATCATATGCATCAAAACTTGAGTCTATCCAATGCTATAGATAGTAAGGAGACCTAAAATTATGGCATGATGCATGGAATCAAGATGTGGTAAACTTACAGTTCATGTCATAATGAACTAAAGTCTGAGTGTAAACACATAGAATATATAGAACCCTAGATCATTTGCTTATATATATGTCATATAGCACATAGATATATGTTTTTGGAGCCTTTGGAATTGTGTCAAAAATAATATATAGACACAGAGGTAGAAGTGTAGATAAGATGAGTTGTTATTTAAGAGTGTCAAATATAAAATATAGTGACACAAAGGAGCAAAGTGAGAGATATGAAGTGTGTTCATTAGAGAAATATCTAGACATAGAAAGAGAGGGGTAGAATGGAAGAAAGGCACATAGAGAGAATGTGTAGAGTATGAGCAGTTACAGATTAGACTTGGAATATAGAATTAGAGTTTAATTCATCTATGAATCAATGTTGTAATTTGTATTTGTATCACCATATATCTAATTGGTTTGTGTCATCAGATAAGCTGATTTGGTGCTCAATTAGGGGATTGGTGTCTCATTAGGGTTAGTTCCCTTAAACATTATAACTAGTGACGTTAAGCTGAGTTGGTACTCAGCTAGGGAGTTAGTGCTTCCTTAAACTTGGTGATCTTAAACTAGGGGATTGGTTTCTCATTAGGATTTATATCCTTAAATTGAACCAATTAGTTTTTTCCAGTGAGGCTTTAAACTATCAAGATGGATTAGAATAGTATATTCTAACAAATTTTCTCATCATGGTTTTCTCTTTGGGTTTTCCGTGTATACATCTTGTGTCATGAGTATTTGTGTGTTTATGTGATCTCTAAAATTATGTTTTAATCTACATATTCCTTTGAGTTTGATTTAAAATGATTAAAGGACTAGTTTTATTTGATCTACTGATTCACCCCCCTCTCGATAGATAGTTGTGTTCTAACAAGGCCTAGTTCTATCTATGGTTTTATAATGAAAATAATAAAGGGAACACCAATGAGGTGGAAAAAACTATGAGAATGACTTTAAAATGATGTTTATAAAATAAATTTTAAGGATGCATTGGTCCTATCCATGGTCTTACACTGCAACTCATAAAGGAAAACCCTAGGGGGAATGATCAGTTAATAAAATAATATTTCTCAAGGGGAAATATTAAGAATGTTATAATGAAAGAGGTAATGTAAAAAGTATGACATAGGCATCTATGATAAGACCTTATTAATTATGAGGCAAACTAGGTACACAAGAGAGACACTAAGATTCTAGTGATCATCAAAATACAAAGGATACCTACCCACAATAAGTGCAAATTTGTATAGGCAAATATATGAGATAATAAGATTGACTCATGTTGGTTATATGAATAATACAATTAAAATGGACCACCTTCCCACAAAATGTTCCTCATTCTTCAAGAACTATTAAAAATCCATTAATATACTATGAAGATTGGGCACTAGTGTGAGAATCTAGGTAGCACTAAAAGAGTTTTTTATTTTCCTTTCACAATCTACTAGCCTATTGCACCCCAATAGACCTGAAATCTATCATGAGGCCAACTATTAAGTTTGATATTTGATTAAAAAAATGATATGTGGTATGAATCACATCTTTTAGTGTGATTTAACTTTTAAAATTATATGTTACCTTTTGTATCATTACCTTTTATTTAAATGATTTACATTTTAACTTTTTTATGTCTTTTATGCCTTCTCTTCCATATTGATTTGGAATAACCAACATGAGTGATAAAATTCATACCCATAAATGAGATTTATTATTTGGTTAAAGTAAGCTAAGTATTTAAATATATGACTAACTAAACACTTAGAATTACCTATGAACCAATATGTATCTCATGTTTCAACTATATGTATGTTTATTATGTGAAAGGGGATAAAGGGAAAAAAAGGATATCCAAAGTAGATCCGTAAAATAAGAGTACAATGAGATGTCTTATTTTATAACTAATCACATGGTGAGTAAATATTATTAATGGAATCAAGGTTTTTATAACCATGTCAAAATAATAATTATCTGAGTTGTTGAGATAAGGTAGCAAACAATCATTATAAAAGAAAAATACATTAATGAAATAAATGAACTCATAAATATAAGTTTGTAATTGTGGAAGAATGAAAATAATCCATAAGAAAATATTAAAGTAAATGAATCCATATAAAACACATAAAGCATAATATAAAGATACATGTGAACTAGATAAGTGAAACCATATTTGACATATATTCAAATGATATAAGATATATAGAAGTGAATCACAAGTCCAATCCAAAATCATAATGAAGAACAAAGTGAAGGAACACCATTTTGTGTTCATAAATACTGATAAACTTATCCAAAAATATTATCCATGACATTTAAAATATCTCTATGAAGTTGAATCCTAACATTAACCAAATTCTCATCTATCCTCATGGAAAGTTATGCAAAGAATTCTCTCCAAATATCCTCAATAGAAAATGTAAGCGTAGCTGAAGGATCATGCTCATGAGGGATCTAGTACATATAACACTCATGAATAGGAATATATACCTAAATAAGAATGGTATCTTCAAGATAATAAAGAGGCACCGCAAATGGAGAAGGAGCCATAGGTGGGGAAAGATACAAAGGTGGGGGAAAATCTACATGTAAATAATGAAGAGCCTTCTTGCATGGGTGACATGTGGAAGGAGGAATAATGATTATAGGAATTGTTGAAAGGTGATAATGAAGGTGATACTAGAGAATGTAATAATGATCAATATGATGGATACCACATTAGTGCCAAATATAGTATACCTCCACATATTTAGGGATATACTTAGGTAACAATTTAGGAGGACATAAATCCTTATCATTGGGATAGGCAAGGGTGGGATGCAATGTGTCAATATATTTCCAAAGATTTTGAAAATGGGTGAAAGACTGATTATCTATGCCAAAGAACCAAAATATACACTTGTTAGTAGATATTGGGGTCCTACTAACATAAGGGGTAGAAGGAGAAGTCAAAGAAATATGATTTAATTGGTAGTCTCTAGTTTAATGATCGACAACTTTGTGAATATCACAATAAGATTGATCAGCCCATTGGATAGGCATGGGATTAAAATATGGTAAAGGAAGAAGACCATCTCCAAGGGAAGGTAGGGCTGGTGTAGAAATTAGGCTAGGTTTATCTAAAGGTATAGGTAGGTATGATCTTATCATCAGAAGTTGGATGATGAATAAAATGTCTAGTCTTGGTTAATACCATAGGTATATCATCGATAGGAGGTTGATGAGAGTGAGACTAAAAAGATGATAGAAGATAGATAATGATATGAGGGGATATATTAGATGTTTTTATCTTGGGGCTTATCTCATCTAGCTCATCATCATTGGAGTCAAGGAGGTTAGGTAGTATGTTCCTAATGCATTTAGGGTGACCATTATAACTTGAGGTAAAATTGATAGGATAATTGAAATGTTGAGATTCCCTAAATGAGATACTAGGCAAGGGTTCAAGGGTAGGAATTATAATTATACCATGTTCTTGGAATTATTTGAAATTCTAAAGGATTATGTCTCCTTGAATCTTGCAATTAACACCATTATGTGGGAATTTGATGCATTGGCACATAAATGATGTGACAACCCTTATATAATGATTCCAAGGTCTACCAAGCAAGATGTTATAATAGAGGGGAAAGATAAAGATCATAACTTTCACATAGATGATAACAAGTGGGATAATAATAGGCAACCATACATAACCTAAAGGAGACACTTGTCTTTTGTCATAACCTAGAAATGTGTTATGTGTGGAATTGAGATTGCAATCAGATTATCTAAGAGTTTGAATTAAATTTAAGGAGGCAACACAATTACCTAAACCCCCATCAATTAAGGCATGTTTAACCTAGATATCACTGATTTGAATGATAATACAGAGGGGAAGATCATTTGCATGAAGTAGAATCTCATATGGAATCATGGAAGAAATAGGAAAATTAAGGGAAAGAGTAGTTCCCATTATTTCATAAACATGTATGGACATTTCTTGTCATTATTGAAGTATATTATCTTTAGACCTAGAAAAGGTAGATTCCCATCCTACTAGGTGAGGACAAGGGATGTTAATTTCAAGCAACAACTACATCATATGGTTGTGATTATGGGGGAAATCTATCATTAGTTCCAAGAAAGGTATTTGACATGGGAGATGAGAAAGTTCCATAGCGGGGTCCCATTCATCATAACCCATGGAATTATTCCTAGATACAAGTTCATATTATTATAAAATATCTTGGGAAGGAGAGTTGTAGTGTGATTAAACTTGTTTTGGTAAGGTGTAGTCAGTATAGTTTGAGGACAAATAGGTTCATTATCTTTAGGTGGTGGGATAGTTAATTTAAGTATTTCTTACCATTGGGTTGAAGAAATACTATTGGAAGGTTGGGGAATGTTTTCCATGTGTGTAGATGTTGGGGGAATAGTATAGATAGTGTGATAATTATTATCTAGTTGAGATGTTGAAGGTGGTTCTTAGAAAGTTATAAGGTCCCCTTGTCCCAACTCCACGGGATGAAATGGGGAAGAGTATTGAATGATGTAAAATATTTGGGATGTTTGGTGCATTTGTGCTAGTTTAGAATCAATAAAAATAAATACTCTTCACATGTTAGTCATATTTACTATTATCACTTGGATTTATACCCTTTGAGGAGATGGAAAATCTCTCCTCATCCAAGTGGCACAATGGAAACACCTATAGGCTTTCGAGTAGCCTAAGGATGAGATGAATATCTAGATAGGGATAGCTCCCTTGATGTACCACTTTGGATTGCAACTACACCTAAACCTTTGGGAGGGAAAGGGAGAGAAATAAATGAAATAAAACTACTCTAAGGGAGTTGATACACCAAATGAGATGATGACTTCCAACTAGTAGAATGTTACACATGAAAACAAAGGACAAAGTGAACATACACTTCTCCAATCTACATCTTTTCACAATAATGTAACATTATGAGGTAATGGATGAATGTGAAAATATAGGAAGACTAGACAAGAGGCCTTGAATGGAACTAATGAAAATATTAACTCACACAATCCTTGACATTCCCTAGAACACTGCACATTCCCTATAAGAAGAAGTTTTCCAACTACAAATAGGATGCAATAATGAGACAACATGCTAAGTAATCCATAGTCTTCACTAAGAAAGATACAACATTCAAGTAAAACACACTAAGCACAATCATGAAATGGTAAAAAATCATTATTCTTATTTATAAAATGGTATGTAAATGATCAAGGCTTCACCATACTCATGTGGAGCATAAGCTATAATGGCCAAAATGGCTAGTTCTTATAGAACTTGAGAGAGAGAGAGAGAAAAAAGAAAATAGAAGTCCAAGGGTCACAGATAAACTTTGCCAAGATGAGAAAATTAGTTAATTGTGCATTATAATATGATATTGGATGAACCATGCAAGGTTAGGAAGTACAAGTGTCCACACAAGGCATAAAACTCATGAAAAGTGACATGAAACTCCTTGTGTTGGCTCATAAGAACTGCCTTCATGATTATCCCTATTTTAATGCCTCATAATTGACTAGGACCAAGTTAAGTTATTAGAAATAAGGTGAAGGGTCTCAATCATACCTATCCATGCATTGGTTTTAGACTTGGTCAACTATAATCATGTGGGAAGGAGCTATCATTGCCTACACTACTAAAAACTTCCCTTTAATGCACCCTACACACTTATCCTCAAAATTGGCTACATTTTCTCATTAAAATACATGGGATTGAGTTTAAAGACCCTACCAATCCTTATAATCATTATTCAAACCTTAAACTCACCCTACATGAAGTTTTTCACCCTTCTCACTAGCTTGTCCACTATGCCACTTTTGACTAGATGAGATGAAACACATGGTTTGGAAACTTATGAGTTTTTTATTTAAGTTAAATTACCATAGTGATTTATTAAAATTCCTAATATTCCCTCCAAATTTTATTTCATCTTTAGATTCCTCCTTTAGCCTACACAACAAAAAAATTGGTCAAAAATACCTTGTTTTATACCCTACTTGTACAAGTATATACAACTAATTTTGATGGTAAGGATCCTAATTGAGTCCTATTTAATATAAAATCATCATTCATTCCATTTTTATGCATTATCTCTCTCATTTCCTCAAACTAGTCACTGGTAAGGGTTTAGGAGGGTTTAGGCCTGCTTTGACCTCTTAAGGTTCATTTATAAAATTCTGACATTAGAGTTACAAAAAAATTCCAAAAAATGGTTTTTTGAGACCTATTATAACTTTCCCAAACTCCATTGGCCTCCATTAAAATCCTCCTAAAATATATGAGCATCTAGACTTGCCCTATTGAGCTCCTTTCTCTAATTTTCACAAACTTGATGTTACTCTCAAGCCAAAATTAGCTCTCATAATGTTTTCTCTTCAAGGTTAAGGATTTTTAAAATCTAAGTTGACCATTTAAACATAATCCAATATGTTTAAAATCATATCTAAGGCCAAAAAGTGTGAAATACATCCTCTTTAAACACTAAGCCTAATCCTTGCTAAGTAGGCTTACCTACACTATTATGGTTTAGACCATCCAACTAAGTTTATTTGCATTTAAAAATATAAAAAAACTATATTATGATCATATGGGAATACCCAAATTAATTATAATGCTCTTCCAAATTTTTAAGTGATAGTGACCTTCCATTTCGCCTCTAGGCCAAAACCCTACCCTTGAGTCTCACTACAACTCTAGCATTTTGGACCTCCTTGTTTAGTTTTATACTCTTTTGAGGTTTTATAATGATTTTCCTAGGTTTAATTACACATATCACACATTATTATAAGGTTTTCTTATCTATTAGCTCATCTGGTCATCTCCACCTTCCAAAACTATAGGTTCATGTACCTAGGGAAGTGCCCTCTCTCTAAGACAAAATAGAGGGCACTTCCCCTATTTATCCAAACTAAATAGGTATTAGATATGATTACCTAATTGTTTATTATTTTATATAAAATATTTGTCTATTTTATCAATTTTCTAAACCCCTTAACCTTCACAAAATCCAAGACAGACCCTTCAAAGGGCAGACTATGTGTGTAGGGTTTTTACTAGGGTCATGAGTTACTTGTTTGGGGCTCCTTATTATCATCATTTCCCATATGAGAGTTTCATGAGCTTATTTATTCATGATTAATTTTATTTTAACCTAAAAAACCACTCAACCTCTAATGTTTTCTCCTCACTCCTTGACTGGGACAAGACTACGCTTTCTTTGATTGTGTTTCCTTTGACCATGTCCTAACTTGTTTAAAGTCCTTTCTTTGATCCATATTTACCATAAGGGTTCCATAAGGAATCCTTACCTATCCTAAGATCAATTATTTATCATATAAACCTTCATACTCCTTTAAACCCTAATTTTCTCATGTCTTGTCATGATTCTCCTAAATTGAGGTCAACTTCTTGCATGATGTAGGTGTTCATAGGGTCTTTAAGAACCTATATAAGCTTGTTTTACATTGATAATGATTAATGGAGATCATAATATATTTGATCTAAGTTTTAATATGTTTTATTTATCATTTTAATCCCTTATTATCCCTTCATATGCACTTTTGGTTCATAACTGAGTCCTCCACTACCTATTGACTGAGACACCCTGCCTTTGACCCCTGTAGGTGCATATTAGCTCATTTGAGACTTGTTCATGATATATGAAGACATTAAAATCTCCTGGTAGTCACCTAGAACTTGAATTCATCTTATATGGGCCAAAACACCATTAATCACCTTGATTTAGTTACTAACTACTTGTCCTATTGAAGGTGTGTGTTTAGTTGTTTGTATGGACTGTGGGTGCCCATGAGGGTCTAAAAAATAGTATATCAAACTCTTTTTATAATATTTTGTAGAGTTTTAATCCTCAATACCTCATTAATACCACTCTAAATTTAACATATATACCTCATAGGATATTTTTGGATGCAATATCAATTAAGGTTCAAACTATGTAGATGTTATTGCTTGTGTTTAGTGCCTTTATAGGAAACTTTAGCCCTTCAAATGTCCACCTTCTATTTGTCATCTGCCTCCCAAACTTGGCAAGATATTTATCCTATGTGATAACTTCAAAAAAAACACATTATGATGAAACAATATTCTTTATACCCCTATTACAATATATCATCACAACACCTAAGAACTCTATTTTCATCTTTTAGGGAAAGAAGGCCTGAACATTGTCATTTGAACTTTTAGTATGGTTTTCAACATCCATTGATGATGTAATCTTTAAAATAGGTCTGAAATTGAGTGTTTTTAACACTAGGACCTCAAATATAGTTACATTATCAATCTCAACACCTCAAAATGGTTCTTTTGCTCTTTGTTAGATCACCTATAGATGTTGATTTTTAGTATATACAAGCAATGGGTAGAATGTGGATAGTATGCATTGATTTAGACTTCTCATAAATTGTGTATGCATATAAAATACTTAAAAATCATTTTTCACACCTCCAAGAGATTTAAAACACTACAAAGTCTCTCATCATAGGGTGACATCATCAAAAGGCTCTGTAGGTTTGTATTTTAATGGTTGCCTAACTATATATATTGTACATGATTGTTATCAAGATATTTTGTGCTACTTGGGGTATCCAAAATTACTTATAATACCATAATAATTTGAAAGGATCCTTTTTATAGTCTCTTTTTCTCCTTTATAAGCATGATCAGAGTTCAAAAACATGGATGTAACTGAAAACATGTAGACAATTGATAGTGAGTGTGACAAGACTGGGTGTTTGATCAAAACAAGGAGTCATAATAAAAAACATGAAATAATGTGGTATATAGGTAGTTAAAAATTTAAAAAAAACCATATTATAATAATCTTAATCCTTTTCATAGAATACAACCTTCTACAAGTAGTGAATTTGACTACCATCTCTCCTGAAACATCAACTTTCAGACTAAACTAATTAGCCAATGAGATATTTACCAAGAATGAAAATAAACATGGAAATAATTATAGGAGGGGTAAAAAATCATCTAGAATCAATCTTAGTAGTTGGTTCATATGTAATTTCCAAAAATAGATAAAAACCTATAGGGTATATGAAATAATAAGCAAAAAAGTATAGTCAACTTCATGAGGATGGTTCATGAATCACAGGACACCATTATTCAAAAAAATTATATGTAAATTAAGGTCTATAATTTTAATATAAACTCTTATAATAAATTATCCTGAAACCTCCTAAGCTTTCATACTAAGCACAAAACTGTAGCCTACTTTTGTTTGCCTTGAAGGGTGAAAAAGGAGTAGAACGATTTTGGGGTAAAAAAGGAACTTTAAGAGAACTTAAAATGTGTAAATAATCTTATGGAATCTGAAAAAACATACCATGATATTCTCCCATGTGGCACACTTTCCCATGAGTTGTACAAGTGCCAAACTCACTTTTTTCTCAAGAAAATTGCCCTTTCTTCTAAAAAGACTACCACCTTTCAGTTATTTCAATTGATTAAGATGTATTGTGACACATTTTATGTGACATCATATTTTTAAACCTTCACACTTCCCAATAAATTTGTACAACTCATTAAATGCCCCTTTTTGACCTTAAAATGACTCAAAATGACTAAAGGGACTAAAATGACTAAGGACCAAGGCTAATATAACATTAAATGGCATTAATTAACCTTAAAAACACCTTTTGACATAATTATTAGACCCATAAAATATATAAAAGTTAAATTTTTTACTTATGGGTGCCCCAATTTGACCTAAAAGTCAAATTTGGTCAACAAATTGGTGACTCATAGGAGTAGCATGTCTACTATGCTAACTAGACTAGTATTCTTATCATTCCATTAGGATTAAGGAGTCATTTGAATTATAATACATGACAATATGAATTTTACCATAATATTTGATCAAGATAAGATAACTAAGTACCTCAACCTCACAAAATAAAGGACACACTCGAGCAAAGCAAATGCAGTAACAACACACACACATGTGCTCAAGGAACTTAGGGGAATCTTAAAGAAAACTATTATGCACAACTAGAAACTAATCATACATCCTTTCTAGGATCAAAAGGAAAACTTCTTGAATCATCTTCATGATGGGATGAATCATAGTAACAAGCATGTTTCTCCTTGGATTAGATGCTTTGTAGATTAGACCTATCCCTTGACACTTCACTTGATTTGATCTCAAGTAGATCATCCTCAAATATGTATCCAATTTATATATATTCCTCCTTAACATATTGACATACTTCATACTAATTCCCACTCTTCATTTCATGGTCAACTTGTATCTCTTTAGTAGGCATGGCTTCAAGAGGAGTAGTTTCATGTTCTTTAGAAGATTGAGGCTAGTAAGAGCTTGTTCCATCCTTCAAGAGTTTATGTGTTTCTCCTAACTTGTTAAGATTATGATATCCCATCTTGATGAATTCAGACATATCATCATACATGTATAATATTTGAAAGGTTGTTTTTCCTTTGCATACTTAGTTGAGTGCCAAGGCTACCTTCTCCATCTTTGACTATATCATAGCCTCCTTGAAAAGGAGTATAACTTACTATAATAACTATAAATAAATCATCTCATGGATGATTATGAACTTTTTATTTATCATCTATGACATTTTTGACAATGTCATCTTGCTCACCATCACTTGCAATCAGTTCCAAAGAATTTATAGACCCCTTGAGAGACTCAAAATCATTGCAAATATTTTTAAACTTCTACCACAAGTCCTCATCTTCTTTTTTATCAACATAATGAAGGATAAAAACAAGATAATCTTCTTCATCCTCTTCCTTATAATCCAAAAGGACTTCATCCAATATTTCCTCTTCAACACAAGAAAATCATTCTTCACTATCAACCAAACAAGAAGACTCAACATAAGGGCTCACCTCTTCTTCAAAACTTAGGACCTCTTGAGGGATCTCAAGTTTCATATCAACCTCTAAAATAGGGATTTTGTTCTCAAGGTTTTAAATATCTTCCATTTCCTTCTTTGTGATTCTAAGACTAGGCATTTTGAAGTCATGCAACTTAGTCTAATGAGGTTTCCAAGGATCTAGGCTTTATTCAAGAAATATTTCTACTTTTTTGTCAACCAACTAATCCTCTTTAGTTTCCTATACCATAGTTCAATCAATACAAAGGGTGATAGGATGTGGGCAAGATGAACTAGTTGATGGAGGTGGCACATAGAACTCAAAATCAGATTGGAATGGAATGTAGGGGATTCTTTTGGAAGTTTTTGAGGAAGGGGAGATAGACCTTTGGGTAAAATAATTTGATTATCTTCCTTCCACTTGACCATCACTTCATTCACATATGATTTAGATTGATCATTATCTTGAGGGATGTTAGATGGGTTGTGTTTAGGCATACGATTTTCTTTTAGGTCTAAACCTTCCATCACACCTTGACTCAACAATCTCATCTTTGACTCTAACTCTTCAATTAGCTTGGCTAGGTTCTCTTGGAAAAAAAGTTCTTGAAGTTCATAGGAATCATCATGAGTATAAGGAAAATAAGAGGGCTAACATAGAACATAAGAATTTTCTTAAGGAAGGGTGGGAGGGGTGTGTATAGGGTCACGCCCCTTCTCAACTTGACACTCTTTATAAATAATTTTCTCCTCTTTCTTTCCCCATGACTCCAATATATTATTTAGATTAGGATGTTAGGATTATAAGTTTCATCTTAAGGTGGTGGGGATGCAATGTGAGATGGAAATGAGTTCTTGAATTCCACTTCCTTTGCTGCTAATATGGACTATTGCATATGCATATTATCCAACTCAATTTTCCTATCAATATTAGCTACTTTCAACTCTCTCTTCTAACTAATTTTTAGAAGGATGACTTTGATATCCTTGATTAGGCTCATGAGTAGGATTAAATATGGCTGATAGGGAACCTGGGGAAGTGGATATGAAGGCTGATAAGTTTGGGGATGTTACCTTTCATGAATTCCTATCATATCTTATAAGAAAGAAATTAGGTCATTCACATCAAGCATCTCACTTGTGAGCCTTTACAAATTATCTCTCTCAATAAGTACCCAATCTCTTTTGACCAACTCTAATGCATCTCTCACATTATGAATAAGATTACTATGAACCTCTTGACCACATCCCCTTAAAGTATTGATCTCTAACATATACCTCTCATATCTCAAGAGTGTTTTCTTGAAAGTGGAGATGGATTGAATTGAGAAATGACTAGGTTGACTAGGAGCAAGATATGGAGAAGGCTGATTGTAGGACTGATACACTTCATGAATGGGTTGATTAATAACTTGTTCATGTTGATAGAGAATGGAAAAACATTGAAATTTCTCACCGACTTGTGTAAAATAATGTTCAACACCAAAATTATCAATGAAACCTCATTAAAATCAAGAACATACAGAAATATATTACCAATAATATTCAAAAGGAAATTTGTGCTACTTGACTAACTAATTTATCTTCAGTGTCACCATTGATGCTTAGATAGATGCCTCCAAAAGTTTATTGTTGATAAACAACACTAAGAATATCTCAAATTTTTGGACAAAGATTCCCACTAGGCATGCCAAAAAAATTTGTCACTTGGATTTGCACCCTTTGAGGAGATGGAAAATCTCTCCTTATCGAAGTGGAACAATGGAAACACCTCTAGTCTTGTTGGTAGTCTAAGTATGAGGTGAATCTCTAGATAGGGCTAGCTTTCTTGATGTACCACTTTGGATTGTAACTACACCTAAACCCTTAGGGGGAAATGGAGAGAGATAACTAAAATAAATCTATTCTAAGAGAGGTGATACACCAAATAAGATGATGAATTCTAACCAAAATCATGTTACACATGATAATAAAGGACAAACTGAACATACACTTCTCCAATCTACATCTTCTCACATCAATGTTACATTGTGAGGTTATGGATGAATGTGTAAATCTAGGAGGACTAGAAAAGAGGCCTTGAATGGCACTAATGAAAATAAAAACTCAATAAATCCATGAAATTTATTATAACACTTCACATGCCTTGAAATAATAATATTTCCAACTACAAATAGGATGCAATAATAAGACAACATGCTAAGGAATCCATAGTTTTCACTAAGAAAGATCTAACATTCAAGTAAAACACACTAATAATAGTCATGAATAGGTAAAAAATCAGTAATATTATTCATCAAATGGTATGAAAATGAGTAGGGATTTGCCATACTCAGGTGGAGCATTAGTTATAATGGATAAAATGGCTAGTTCTTATAGAACTTGAGAGAGAGGGAGAAGAAAAAAGAAGTCCAAAGGGTCAAAAATACACTTGTAAAGCTGAAAAAATAAGTTAATTTTTTATGAGAAGAGGATATGGGATGAATAATTAAAGGTTAGGAAGTATAAGTGTCTACACAAGGCATAAAACTCATGAAAAGGGGCATAAAACTCCTTGTGTTGGCTCAAAAAACTGCCTTCACAATTATCCCTATTTAAACACCTCATAACTAAATAATACAAAGTAAAATGATTGGAAATAAGGGTAATGGTATTAATAATTCCTCTTCATGCATTTATTTTAGGCTTCTTCATCTAAAATCATTTGGGAAGGAACTATCACCACCTGCACTCCAAGAAACTTCTATTTTATGCACCCTACACACTTATCCTCAAAATTGGATAAATTTCTCATAAAAATAGATGGGAGGTAGTATATTACAAGTTTAAAGACCCTTAATGTCCTTATAAGCATCATTAACACCTTAAAATCATCCTAATTTAAGTTTTCCACCCTTTTGACTAGCTTGTCCACTATGCCAGTTTTGAATGGTTAAGATGAAGCACCTAGTTTGGATAATTAAGAGTTTTTTATTGAAATTAAATGAACATAAGTATTTATTAAAATTCCTAATCTTCCCTCAAAACTTTATTTCATCTTCAAACTCCTCTTGTATCCCACACAACAAAAAAAATGATCAAAAATACCCTATTTTGTACCCACTATGTACAAGTTCGTATAACTAATTTTTATGGTAAGGAGATTTAATAAATCATATTTAACAACCAATAATCATTCATGCCATTTTGGTCCATTTTTATGCATTAGCTCTCTCATTTCCTCAAACTGGTCACTGGCAAGGGTTTAGGAGGGTTTAGGCCTACTTTGACGTCTTAAGGTTCATTCATAAAATATTGACATTGGAGTTGCATAAAAATTCCATAAAGTGATTTTTAAAGACCTCTTATAACTTTAAAATACTCCTTTGGCCTACATGAAAATCTTCCTATAGGATATGATCATCTAGATGTGTCCTATCGAGCTCCTTTCTCCAATTTTCACAAACCTAATGTTGATTTCAAGCCAAAATTGGCTCTCCTGATGTTTTATTTGTAATATTAAGATTTTACACATCTGAGGTTACCCTATAAACATAATACAATAGGTTTAAAATCATATCTAAGGCTAAAAGTGTGAAATACCTCCTCTTTAGACACTAGGACTAATCCTTGCCTAGTAGGCTTACCTACACTCTTGTGGTTTAGACCATCCTAATAATTTTATTTTAATTTTAATAGATAAAATAAGTATATTATTATCCTATGATAATACCCAGATTAATTATAATTCTCTACCAAAATTACAAGTGAGAGTGACCTTCTATTTGGCCTCTAAGCCTAACTAAAACTATAGCATTTTGGACCTCCCTATTTAGTTCTATACTCTTGTGAGGTGTTATCATTATTTTCCTAGTTGTATTTATAATTCTCACACCTTTTTCCAAGGTTTTATTATCTCTTATCTCATTTGACCATCTTCACCTTCCAAAACTATAGGTTTGTGCCCCTAAGGAAGTGTCCTTTGTCTAAGACAAAATAGAGGGCACTTCTCCTATTTGTCCAAACTAAGTAGGTATTAGAGAGGCTTCCCTATTTGGTTATGATGTTATATATAATATTTGTCTATTTCATCATGTCTCTATACTCCTTAACCTTCTCAAAATCTAAGATAGACCCTTCAAAGGACAGATTGTGTGTGCAGGGTTTTTACAAAGGCTATGAGTTACTTGTTTGGGGATCCTTATGCTCATAATTTCCCATATGAGTGTTCCATGAGGTTATTTATTCATGATAAATTTTATTTTAACCTAAAAAACCACTCAACCTCCAATGTTTTCTCCTCACTCCTTGACTGGGACAAGACTGAGCTTCCTTTGACTGTGTCTTGCCCTGTTTAAAGTCCTTCCTTTGTTCCATATTCACCATGAGGGTTCCATAAGGAATCATGACCTATATTAGGATAAATTATTTATAATTTAAGACTTCATACTCCTTCAAACCCTATTTGGTTCGTGAATTTTCATGATTATCCTTAACTAAGGTCAACTTCTTGACTGTTGTAGGTGTTCATAATGGCTTTAGGAACCTATGTAAGCTTATTTTGGATTGCTAAGGGTTAATGAAGATCATCATAGATTTAAATAAATTGTTAATAGTTTTTATTTATCATTATAATCCCTTATTAGCCCTTCATATACACTTTTCATTCATAATTGAGTCCTCTACTGCCTGTTGACTGAGATACCCTACTTTTGACCCTTATAGGTGCATATTAGCTCATTTGATACTTGTTCATAATATATAAAGACATTAAAATATAATAGTAGTCAGCTATCACCTAAATTCATCCTAGATAGGCCAAAACACCATTAATCCCCTTGATTGAGTTACTAACTATGTGTCTTATTGAAGGCATGTGTTTAGTTGTTTGCACAAACTGTGGGTACACATGAGGGTCTAAAACATAGTATATCAAACTCTTTTGATGATATTTTGAATATCTATAATCCTATTTACCTCATTAAGACAACTCCAAATTAAACATAAATGCCTCATATGATCTATTGGGGTGTAAGATCAATTAAGGTTCAAATTATATAGATGTTATTGTCTGGGCTTCATGCCTTTGTAGGCAACTTTAGGCCTTAAAATGTCTACCCTCCATTTGTCATCTACCTCCAAAACTTGGCAAGATATTTCTCATATGTGATAAATTCAAAAAAAATACATTAGTATGAAACAATAGTCCTTATATCCCTATTTTAGGATATCATCAAATTTACCTAAGAACTTTGTTTTCATCTTTTGGGGAAAGAAGGCCTGAACACTATTATTTAAACTTTTAGTATGGTTTTAAACCTCCATTTATGATTTAACATTGAAAATAGTTCATCCATGGAGTTTCCTAAATAGTAGGACCTCAAAGAGAGTTCCATCATCAATCTCAACACCTCAAAATGGTTCTTTTGATCTCTATTTGATCACTTGTAGATGTTGATTTTCAGTATATATAGGCAATGGGCAGAATGTGGACAATATACATTGATTTACACTTATCATGAATTGTATATCCATATCAAATAATTTAAAATAATTTTTCACACCTCCAAGATCTTGAAAACACTACAAAGGCTCTCATCCTATAATGATGTCATCAAAAGGCTCTATAGGTGTGTATTTTAATGGATGCCTAGCTGTATATACTATACATGATTGCTATCAAGGTATTTTTTGATACTTAGGGTATCTAACATGACTTATCATACCAAGATAAAATTAAAGGAACATTTTTATATCCTCTTTTTCTCCTTTATAATCATGATTAGAGTTTAAAAACATGGTTGTAACTGAGAATAGGTAGAGAGTTGATAGTGAGTGTGACAAGCTTGGGTGTTTGATCAAAACATGGAGTCATAAGACCAAACATGAAAGGATGTATTATATATGGAATTTAAACATGTAAAAACAATATTATACTCTTGTGGATACCTTTCATAGAATACAAATTTCTACAATTAGTGAATTTGACTACCATCTCTCTTGAAACATCAACTTGCAAACTGAACTAATTAGCCCATGAGATATTTTCTAAGAATTAAACTAATAATTTTAATAATTAGAGGATTGGATAACATCATTTTAAATCAACCTAAGAAACTGGTTTGCATATACTTACCAAAAATGGAGGAAACCCTACAGGGTGCATGAAATAACAAACATAAAAGTATAGTCAACTTTATGAGGATGGTTCATGAAGCACATGCCGCTATTATTAAAAATATTTATATTTAAATGAAGGTTTATGAGTTTAGTATCAACTCCTAGAATAATTTTTCATGAAACATCCTGAGCTTTATGTACTAAGCACAAACTTGTAGGCTACTTTTGCTTGCCAAGAAGGGTGAAAAAAGAGTAGAATAGTTTTGGGCCAAAAATGGCACTTTCAAAGCACTTAAAATGTTAAAATTTGCTTTGGTATGTTTAATATACATACCATGATTTTATCCCATGTGGAACACTTCCACATGAGTCGTACAAGTGTTAAACTCACCTTTTTCTCAAAAAACTACCCTTTCTTTTGAATAACCTACCACCTTTCAGTTATGTCAATTTATTAAGACCTCTTGGGACACATGGGATGTGACATAATATTTTGGAAACTTCATACTTCCTAATAAATCCATAAAACTCATTAAATGCCCCTTTTTAACATCAAAATGACTAAAGCGACTAAAATGACTAAGGACCAAGGCTAATATAACATTAAATGACATTAATTAACCTATAAAACACCTTGTGACATATGTATTAGACTTGTAAAATAAATATAAGTCAATTTTTTACCTAGGGGTGCCCTAATTTGACCTAAAATTCAATTTTGGTCAACATTTATCATATTTTATTCATTAGTGAGGTCTATAAGACTTTCAACATTATTTGTGGAAGGAGTAGGCTTAATGTTGCTATATTGATGATTAGGAAGAGGATATTTATATATAATAAGATGAGAATTATCTTGATTTAAATTTTGTGTTTTGTTTTACATTTTATGGGCTTTAAATTCTATGTCATATGCTTATTGTCATTTACAAATGAGTGATTCATGATCAAATTTGGGACTAAGAAAGAAATCCATAGATAGATTATGTAATGATCTATAAGTCTCATGAGAGTGGCCCCAACTTTCATGAAACCAACAAATTTTGTTTTGACCATACCATGTTTTCATTGGATGAGTAGGATCAAGATCTTGTGGTAAAGGACTTGGAAGATGTTTTCAAAGCTTGGATAGTGATAATGGTTTATGAAAATTAATGTTGTTTGTTTGATAAAATGTAGGATTATGCATATTTTTTAGATGGGGAGCATGCTCCATAGTGTTTTTAGGATTGATGACTTTAATTTTATGAATAATGTCATAGGTATTAGTGACACCATTATTGGTATAATGATGTTTAATGTTTTTAATCAGCATGCAAGTGCCCATGGTGGGTTGAGATGGTTCAAATTGGTGCATGAGAAAATATTATTGCTTAGTTTACTTGAGGGATTCTTCCAAGGTTCTTAAAGAGAGAGTCTTAACTTGATATTATAACTTGGGGTAGAGAGATCTAGTGAATAAATTAAAGAGATTATCCTATTCCATGTTATGCTCACATTAATTAGATAATTTCTTCCATTGTTTGATCAAAACTTGTACCATTTCAGTTTCAAGTTACATTAAATTTGTGAAGTGAGCTAAGTGATTCTTAGGGAGACCACTAGTTTGGAATTATTATACTAAGGATTTAACCAAATATTCCATTCTAGTTATAAAATGGTTTTTTAGTTTATTTTACCAATATAAAGCATCTCTTGAGAGTGTTTCATCTAATAGCTTGGTAGCAGCAAAGGTATTAAGTTTGAACCAATCTTTGTAAAGGTTACCTAATGTTTTTAAATGTAATATGAGATTGGTAGACCCATTGTAATTGATGGTAGGTGTAATACCTCCTTTGTAAATATTATCAATTTGAGGTATAAGAGGTTTGTTTTGGGGATGTTTGATCATTCTACTAATGAGGGGTTGTTGAGGATTAAGGTTACAATGGGAATCCCTAGAGGGCTAAGGGGGCATTCAGATTGTAAGCTCCCCATGAAACCTATTGGGGTTGATTTTGAAAGTGAATGAGATGGTTTTACATATACATCATTTGATTTGTGTTATTGGTTTTAAAAGTATTCATTTAATTGAGTGATTATAATAAAATTTGATGAGTGTGATAAATATTTTGACTAGTGTACTCAATATGGGAAGCATTAGTATTGGTATTAGTGGTTTGGGTTACACTATGAGTAGTAGTATGCATTGGACTAGTGGCATGAGAAGCATTGGTAAAAAAAAAGTACTAGTAGCAGAGTTAGAGTTTATGTCAAAACATGTAGTAATGGAATGGTTAACACTAGAATAAGAAGAATCATTAGTAGCATGATTATCAGTAGTAGTAAAGGATGCAATAGTGGAATGATTAAGGAGGAGGGTATTTGGAAACGTCCCATTAGAGGTGGAACCTACCATGTTAGTGGAGATACTTGGCATGGAGGTGGAAGAGGTCATATAAAAAGATGTCATGGTGTGAGAATGAGACAAAATAGAAGGGAAGGGTTGAAGTAAATAAAGTGTCTCCCCCAATTCCATGAGAGAAGGTAGGGGAAGGTGAAATAGGTTCTTCTACTTGAGAACCTATCATAAGGTTATAAATGGTTGAAGGAACCTTTCTTCTACATTGAGGAAATTCATTAATGAAGAAGAGAATTTCATTTGTGTACTCTAATTCATGATTAACTTTTGAGGGGAATAAAATATTACAAACTAAGGATGAATGAGGATAAGCCCCATTATTGGTAGTGTGAGTGGATATGTGAACATTGCATTCATATGAAGTGAAGGCCACAAACTATTTTTTTAGAAACCTATTAGGTTTAGTAAATATCATCATGTTAGTTAGATTCAACTTTGTATTATCCTCAAACAATAAATTCATGATGAGAAAATGAGGCTAAAGAGTTGATGAAAATAAAAATCAGGAAATAGGATATAGAATCAAGTTAGTCAACTATGTTATGTTAAAAATGGAATAGACTAAAATAAAAGGAGATATAATTGTGCAAGTTGACTATGTACTATTGAATAGGAAATAAGTCAAGAAAGAAGAAGATATATCTAGACATGTTAACTATGTATTATTTGATAGGGGACTGAATAGGAAGATAAAGAAACATAGTTGGATTCATCGACTATGTATTATAGGCAGATAATCTGAAGAGTCTATAAGAGACTATGTCTATAAGAATGAAAGTGTTCTAAAAATAAAGATAGGTTTTATAATGTAATATATAAGCAACTAAAATTAATCACACAAGCAATTGAATCAATGTGATTGATCGAATTGGAACCTACAAAACAAACCTTGTACCAATACAAGTTTTAAAATACACAACATAATGATCAAAGATCAAGAAATAACTTGAAATTAAATGCCAACTAATTGGTCATTATTAAGTGTTATTAAGTTATAATTAATATTATAATTAATGTGATTAGAATTTGTCTATAATAAAGAACTAAAAAGCAATCTAATGATGGTTTTAAGAATTTTAGGATGAAAGGGATCTATATTGGTGATGGTACTAGTTTAGTATTAGGGCCTATGCCATCACTTTATGATCTTGCAATGATAAGGTTATTGAACTCTTTGACAATATATACCATCAACCACATGTTCATACTTGGCTAGAAAACCAAGTTAGCTTCTCCTTTGGTGATGAAATCGACGTAGGTAGACTTTGAGAAGACAAATGTTTAATACCTTTTTGTGTAAAGTGATTTGAAAGTGTGTGAAAAAGATAAAAATAGTGTGACTATATAGGTAAATTGAAAAATACATAATTAGTCTATGTTTTTTACTCTAAAAATTAAAGTAATTAAAAATAAAGGTGAGTTAAATACTAGAAAAAATAGGTTAATTCTTGAATTATGAAGAGTACATAATTTATTTAGGCGATACTGTATGCAAATAATGCAAAATAGAGTCGACCAGGTTGCTACTATTATGTGAAATAAAGATCTAGAATATCATGGTCAAATAAGTTGACTATGTATTCTAAATATAAATAGGCTACAAAGTTATGTCAAGCTAGTTGACCCGGTTGGTTATAGGTATGTAGTTTTACATACTACAAACTTGTGAAAAATAGTACTAAAATAGAAAAACTAAAATGAGTGAGAAGGTGATAATGAACCTTGGTGGGTATGAAGATGTTTATATTGAAAAATAATTATGTTGTGATGCTTTAGTGTTGATTCTAAAATTTTGATAACAAATTCAAATAACTTGATGGAGTTTATAAAACTTATTTCCTAAAAAGGAAGTTGCGAACAAAGTTGACTAGCTTGATTATATTTGTATACCTATATTTTGAAAGAGGAGAATTTCAAATAGGGTCAACTAGTTCAAATATATATAAAAATATGGAACTAAAGAAGAATAATATGTAGAGTTGGTCTATCCAATCACCTATATTTGGAGGAGACTTACATAAATAGAATAGAGTCATTTTAGAGCAATTATGTGTTAAACCTACATACACTATTAGAGCTATACTGATAGGTTTGATATAGTACTATAAAAATATAAATGTATAATATAATTATAAAATGAAAGCATGAAATAAAACATAGAAGGGTTTATTTTCATGTCAGTTTCCCCAGAATGTATTCAAATGGAATTATAATTGAGCTATTAAATAATATTAGCTTAGAGAAGATACATCCTACTTACACTTCTAGTTATTAATACATTCGATGTTCAAGGTCATGAACAAGATGGATCCGCTAGACCTAACCAAAGGATCTCTTACTATAATAACATCACTAGATAGGGATCTAAAGCCTCTAGTCAATAAATACTATTTAATAACCCTAGCTAGCTCTTATGTTTTCATATTCACAAAGTATATGCAAAAGAAATTAAAATATAATATAGTGATCACTAAAGCTTGTGGCATAAAGTGTAGGTAGTAAACATAAAAATAAAACATGAATAGAAGATATATAATCATGTCAATGTATATGAAATCCTAATGGGAAGATAAATAAAAATTCAAATCTATCTAATCTTATAAAGGAGGAGAAAAATTAGGAATATGTACCTCTAAAGATGAACCTATTGAGCCTCAATCTCTCCCTTGTATAATATGATTCAAAATAGTTTATTATGTTATGTAAGGATAACAAGGATATCTCAACTCTAGACTACATAACTTCTCTATACATCCAAAGGACTTATCCACAAGACATGATCCGTATCTCTAAAGAAAGTATTAAAACCCTAACCTATGTTCCTCAAGTAGAATGGTGGACAAGTAGATACACAATATAGTATTCCTCTTCTTCTCTTTTTCATAAATGATAGAAATGGATATGTATACATAGTTTAATCTAACTCTAAACCTATCCAAAAGTTTAGTCGATAAGGTCTACCAGAGATGACCTAGACCCATAATATGATTTTAATAATTTGAATACAAGGTCGGCCTAGGACAACAATGTAATTTAAACTATAAAAAATGTGTTTAGGTTTAGGTATCTACTAATGAAAGTGATGAAATTCTTGGACAAGTGTGTAAGGGAGGAGGAAAGGCTGAAGTACGTACATATGAGAAGGTTGTGTAGATAATAAGTGGTGGTATAGGGGACAACAATCCTACAAAACACCAATGGTCTACACATCCCTTTCTTGGTGCACCCTTGAAGGTATGAACTCATAAATATTGAGACTTGATAGGTTATTACAAGAGAAAACTATTAGTAATTGATAAAGTTTAAAAATATTATGTGTATACACATGGTAACGAGTTTAGTTTCTAACTAGTTATTGTTCCTCAATGGATCACTATCATTATGGGGTTTTATTGTCACTCAACCTAGGATACCCAATCTACATTGATGATTTCCCATAAATTATTGAGCACTAGTGTTTTTTGTTGAGCGACAATATGTTTAATAGCTCAAAAGCATGTGATGTCATTCAATAACATTTGTTGTCATTTGACCACATATATCATTGATCAACAACATATGCTATCATGTGACAATATATGTTGTTAGGTGATTGCCCAATGTATATACTTATAAATGGTAGTGTATGATTTCATATGGTATTTTCTATTCTCATTAATTTGTGTCTACCATCTAACATTTTACCATCATACGCCTATAGCCCCATCAACATATATGCCTACTTTTGACTACCAGTTATCAGTTATCAGATGTCATTTACCTATAAATACTATCAAGATGCTTCATTTTACATTTTTTAACCTTGAATATTCTAATCTGAACCCTTAGAGACCTAATTCTCTACAAATTAAATTACCTCCTAGATCTGACCTAAATACCTCCTATAACATAATGGTTACCCCAAGCTAATCCTCATCTAAAATATTATATAGGAACCTCATGTGCCCTCATATACTTTGACTCCTTTAACAAGAAGATGCATACATGGACTGGTTTGAGAAGTGCATTTTGGAGGGGCTTATCAAGATTCCCTAGTATGACATATACACAACTTAGGAGATACAAACTTGAAGATTCTATGTTCATAGTGAAGTTGTAATCATGAGTTTTGTGATTTTGGATCACCCCAAAAGACATACATCACTTAACAGTGCTCTACTTCATAAATTTTAACCCTATGACCACCCATGCCTCACCGATAGATCAAGACAAGAATTAGTTGGAATCTCACTTTGGCCTATTGATCGAGGGTTCATACTTTTTCATTAACATATTATTATTTATTTAAAGTTTGTATTAAAATTTATGTATTCCCATATTATTAACATATTATTATTTAGAAAAGAAAATATGTATTGTGGTATAATAGTATATTTTCTTTTCTCATAAGTGGGAAGAATCATAAATCCAGTAGGGGCCTCCCTATATAATCTATTAGCAATCATTTTCTTCTGGACATGATAGATTTTTTTAAGGATATAATTACACTATAGTAAATATCATCAGACATATTGATCTAGGGTATGGTCTACATCCTAGTACTTTGAGTGGCAAAAAATTTATTTGGTGTTAGTATCTATCAAAAAAAATTATAAGTGATTTGAATTTTTATCTTACCATTGATAATTATACTTTTAATTTTACCAATTATATTATTTATTTATACAATGAGGCATTTCATGAATTAAAAATGGAGAGCACAAATATTCTAATTGCTCTTTAATAAAAAATACAACTCACCTCTCTTTTAGTTGCATAACTAGAGGTAGATTATGTTTACACCTAAATTTTAAATTATTAAAAATTTATTTAATGTTCCCTATTTAATTGAAGAAATTACGTCCTCCTAAAAAAAAAAATTATGTCACTCATTTTAATAATACAATTAGTAGTATCATGTGGGCAACCCCCCGAAGCCTCAAGAGAATCAGACATGGATGTCGAATCATCTCCTTTTCAACTAACTAAACAAAAAAGAATGTATATTTATATTATGCCTCCATGTCCTCCACCCAATCTAATTGCAATGATGAAAAATAAAACCACCTCTCATGCTATTGGTAATACCATTTTATTATTTGTATTATTTATAATTTCTTTATACATTATAGATGTTTTTAGTTTTTTTCATGTTACTTTTATAATGTCAATTTAATCTTCCCCCAATCTTCCCAAATAACTCCTCCAAGTATTTAGTTGTAATAGATATCATTAAGACATCTTCAACAAGGTATGCACTTATTATTATTATTTTTTAATATAAATATTAAATATTAAATTTATTCTCATGTAGTAGTTATCTAATCGCTTTTTCAATTTGAAAACCTCTCTTTTCACAGTATGCCTAGCTCAGTGATTGCTATTTTACAACATATAAATCTTGATGATGAGTTTTTTAGGATGGAGTGTGGGGATAAATATAATTATTTCAATCTCCATGATATTATTTAGTGATCACATAAGAAGGGGATAGAGGATGATTCCAAACAAATACCATCTACCGACTCTTCATTGTCTAGCTTATCCCCTCCCCCTCCCAATCTTAACATTCCTATGACTGATAATGAGATTCCCAATTTTCATTTAGATTATTTATTGGCAATTAATACTACAACCTATGTAAAAAGAAATTATCTTGGTTAACTTGAGTGTTTGAGGATATGGGATGTAAGGGTTAAAGTTTTGATATAGGAAATAAATGCCCAATTTCACAATCACTCCCAACATGCCCAATTATTCAAATTATTTGAAAATCAATAAACAAAAATTGATGTTTTGTTGAATCAAGTTATTTCTAGAGTAGTAACCATTATAAATGATCACAATGATAAATTTTTAGATATAATTTTGAATAGGCCTAGGAATTTAAATGCAGCAGCATAGGTGTAACATAACAAATGGGTAAAAGGTAAAAGCCTTGCAGTTATTATTGATTAAAAAAATGGGAAGTTGTGATAAGTTGTAATCATTCTTTTTTTTTTTTCATTTGCATTAATTATTATAGTTTTTTAGCTAAATAATTTTCATTATTTAATTATAGCCAAAATATGATAATTTGAAGAATTAAGTGAAGGTACTCGAATTACACCTCCAAACAACATGGAAAATTTTAAATGTAGTTATTTTATTGAAATAAAATTTTGTTTTGTTGAATAAACAAAATAATACATTGAATAAAATCATCAAAGAGCATGGATTGGATCCATAAATTTTTTTAAAGTAAAAATTTGATATGGATCTCTCTTTGCTTTCTGTAGAAGATGCAACAAAGGATGAAAAGGCAAATATTAAAAATATTAATGTTGAATCCAAGGATCTTATCCAATTAGGAATCCTAAAATATGGTATAAGCCATAGAGAGGAAGTGCCTTTTGTAATTTAAAAACAAACATAAGCTAAACATGAAACTAAAAAAAGTGAATCAATATTGGTTGTAATATTTATTTATAGTGAAATTATTTTAATATTCTAAGACAATTAGTTTCAAACTCAATATATATTGTATTTATGGATTTTAGAAGATGCATTAGATTCTTACTTATTAGATGGCTTGTATTTGATGATGTGTTAAATATTATCTTGAAATGTAATTATTTTTTTGATTAATTTAGGTACACTATATGTATGATATATGTTTTTAAAATGTGAGTGTTGATTTTCAATTTGATTTGAAGTAAAAATGTTTTTATTTCTGAGTTTTTGGAAAAATAAATTAATTTTATTGAAATGAAAATAGATAATTGTTAAATTTATTAAGGGTCTAGACATCCATATACCTTTCATGTTACTACACTAGTGTCATACATACTATTGTTAAAGAAATCAATTAAGCCATTTATAAACAACATAATTGAGCATATGAAGTACTATTTAATATAAGACTACTTGATACATAATTGATTTATGAATTAAAAATAGAAAATATCATTTAGTAAATAATATAAATTTATCATGACTAAATTTAATTCATGTTTGAAATACATACAAACTAAAACTCTGGTAGCTGGAACAAATCTTTTACAACATGTGCTTTATTGTTGACATTTGTATGTATTGTCTTATTGGCATTTTCGATATCTTCTTTGGTATCTATATTAGTGACTCCTATTCTTTTAGTAAGAACTCCAAATTAAAATCACTCTTTCATATTAAAACTCATCCACTTCATAGCCTAAAACATACAACCTCAAACATATATCAAGATTTTCATCCAATCTATTCTGAAGTTTAGATTCGATAAATGATAATGCACTAAATACCATTTCATCTTCCACTGAAACCAAAAACATTATTTATAACAATTTATATAATCAAAAATATTCACTAATTATTTCTTGTAGAACATTATTGGGATACAATTTATTTCATAGCCTTGTAATAGTACCTATTTATGTTGGTTCATTTAAGGACCAATATTGGTCAACCATTATAATTCTAAAGTACATTGACTATTTTTCTATAAATTCTTTTGCAAAATACCCTCAACTTTAACTCCATTAATTTATAACTTACTAAAATGATTAATGAAAGTACCCATGTATTTGATAAATAATTTACTTGTTATTTATTCACCCTATAAAATATTCTAAAATATAGGATTCATCACTCCCATGGCTTGAAGCAACTCATCCCTTTGAAATTGAACTTGAATTTAATGAAATAAGATTTTTGAAATGTTTCTCAATTTCATTCATGTCTCATCTATGACATTATCATATATAACCCGTGATATAGGTACTTGTTCAATTTCTAATCCAGCCACATTAGTTTGTCTTTAGAAGGTGTTTAATGGTATCTCATTTCCATTAATGACAATATAAAGATGATCATTAATATTAAATTTCAAATAGTTTCTAGGGTCCTTAATATCAGTTAAAATATTATAACTATCAAATATTGGTCCCTTAAAAATTTCATTCGAGTCATATAATATATCAAGAGATTAGCAAACTTGTTTCATAAACCATTTAATTTTAACAATACATATGGATCCCTTTTGCCCATGTTTCATCAAAAAATATGTCTCTTTCAACATGGGTAGAATACCACACAATGTTAGAAGGGTTTCAAAATCTATGAAATAGTACAATAAATTTTTTCCTTGTCAACATCTATCTTATATTTAAACATAAAACATGTTAACGATTGATATTCTTAAAATATTTTACATACAGGATCATACATGGAAATCCATCCTGTATCAACATCTTTTAATAGTTTTTTACCATTAGTCACTCCAATTGAAAATTTTAGAAACTATAAAAACCTTTTTGGATGTCTTAACATGTACACATGCAATTCAAGGATAAACTCCTTCACTTTTGAGACATTTTTAAATGTGCTAATAATTTTGTAAGCAAGATTCATTCTATGTGCCATGCAATGGATTAGAGTCATATATGGTGAAAATGTTATTTTTATGTGAACACAGATCAATTTTTATCTCTTGTATTATTAATGAACCATCTATACCAACACACACTAACTTGCTACCTATATCATAATAATTCACCCCAACAATATCTATCAAATTAGAAATAATCAATTTGTAAAGGTTTTAAGTATTTTAAAAATTATTTATTTTACTTATAGATAATAGTTGAGGTTCATTGAATGATTATTAAATGTATAAAAATGCATGCAAACCTATGATTTGTTTTCAACTATTGTTACCTCATCAATGGATAATGAGATAAATCATGTTGCTTTTACTTTTTCTTTTAAATCCTCCTTTTCAATCATTATGAAACATTTTGCCATCTCCCAGGCATTGTTATCTGACCAATGTGATTATGGAATGTTATGTAGTCCAATATGCTAAAATAAAATCTTGTAATCTAAAAACATAGATGTTAGTTTGCCTCTTTTTAGAATGTGATATAAAGTAGAAAAGTGTGTATTTTTGCCAAGTAGATTAGACTGAGCAATTTTTATGAATTGAGTTATAGTTGTTCCTCCTTTCTCAATGAGGTATCATTAATGTTTTTGATGATTTTCATACTCTATTTCATAACATTGATGTATGCATTTTTTTGCATTTTTATATCTCCCTATTCTTTTGATTTGTCCATATTTGTCTTTTACTAACTCATATATTTTGCCATAATATTTCTCAATTGTATACAATTTGAGTTGTATTTTGTGATCCTTTCTAAATTTCCAAATACATATTATACATTTGCATTTTATTGGTGTTTCAATAATATTTTCATATTGTATAAATTTAATGAATGGGTCTTTTGCTACCCAATCAAAATTAAATGATCTTCCAATTGTCTATGTACTTCTCTTCTTTCACATAATTGTTTTGTACTTTTTTCAACTAAAGATTGTGTTTCCTGAGTAGAAATATCATCTAGTGGTATTGGGTACTCATTATCAACACCCATGGTGATGTCCTTTAGTGTCCTTTTATTTGAATGTAGTGATGCCATTTCATACCTAGGGATGTCTTCCAGTGGAGGGATATATTAAAAAGGGTTATTAGTGAGTTTTGCTTGCAAAATGGGTATAGATCTTGTAATTTTTATTAAAAATTGGTCTTTATTATGAAATTGTAAAGAATTAACAATGCAATAAATCATATAATATTTAGTACCTTTGTTTGGAATTTGATACCTAGGGACATATTTTAGTGGAGACATATCTTTGATACTATTATCGTTCGATTTTTCATGAAAAATATTGTATAATAATTATTAATAAACATTGTAACAAAAGTGTAAATATAAAAAAATAATAAATCAAATAATATTTAGTACCTCTATCTAGCATTTTATACCCAGGAATGGATTTTTATGTATGCATATCATTTGATTCTACCCAGGTACCTCTGTTTGGCATTTCATACCTAGATAAATCTTTATGTGGAGACATATCTTCAATACTAGTATTAATGGGATATACAAGAAAAATGATTATATACTTTAAAAATTATTTAACATTAATAAGAACGAATAAATAGTAACAATATATAATTTTATATTTATACACATGTTTACCCTATGGATAAAATAAGATAATAGGTTGTTTTATTTTTTAAATTTCCCTGACATCTTATCACTCTCAGCATAAGACATCGAATCAACTCTATATACAAATGAAATTTGGGTGTAATCTCTTAATAGTTGGTTACATTCAGTTGATATATCTTTGTAGTTTCCTAATAGCTAGGTGCAGTCATCCAATACTTGGGTGTAGTCTCTTGATAGCTATAGCCTGAAGACATACACCCAATAACTAGTTGTAGTCACTTGATAATTGGTTGTTGTCACCTATTAGCTGAATGTTATCACCTAATAATTGAATTTAGTCACATCATAGTTCATTATAATCACCCTATAACTAGATGTAGTCATTTGGTGGTTGGTTAAGGTCACTCCACAACTAATTATAGTCATTTGGCACCTAGTTATAGTCAATTAACAACTTATTATAGTCAAAAAGTAGTTAGTTCAAGTTGAAATCACCCAAAAACTAGTTTTGGTCACTTGAAAACTAGTTGTGATCATCTGACACCTACTTGTTATCACTTAGTGCCTTCTTCCTATCATGTGAAACCTGGTACTATACTTTAGGGTATAAATTTTAATATATAATATATAGTGTAAAATGCCCTTGGATTGGCTTTATTGGTATTAGAAACATACATTTAGAAGAGGAAATTTATTTTTAAAAGTAGGTGAATTAACCCTTAAATTTAAATTTTACCCAAAAATTTATGTGATCCAACACTATTAGCTACCCCATAAAATCACCAAATACCGACTTCAAAAAATGAAATATTCATGAATTAATGAAGATTTTACACTAAAACATCCATGGTGATTATGGACAATGGGGACAATTAGGGACAATGAGGGTTTGACTAGGGATGATGAGGGATGATGAGGGAGTGGCATTTTAAGTCTTCTACTAGGAAGATTTATGTATGCTACCAAAAACTCTAGAGGAAAGGGATTCGATCACCCAATATGAGAGTTGAGCCAATCTCAAATATAGCTATCAATAGAAACTATTAGTGGGATGTAGGATTTCCTAGACAATAAAGGATAAGGTTTGAATCTCATATCTCAATTGACTAATAGTCTATTGCACCATATATATACATATATGGGGATTACATGAATCCCCCATTTATATATCTAGCAAGGATTGAAGACCAGACTTGAATTCTAGGTTGAGTGTCAATCTATAGTCGATCCTTTCCCAATCCAATATTATAGTTCTCTTTTCCATCTATCATGAGAAGATTCAATATTCATTCTAGTCTTCAAGCTACTCATAATCTCTTAGACTAAAAGGAAATCCCTATATATATTTAGCCTATATCAAATGAAATATTTTGATTCACTCCACACACACACAAACACACACACACACACACACACACACACACACACACACACACACACACACACACACACACACACACACACACACACACACACACACACACACACACACACACACACACACACACACACACACACACACACACACACACACACACACACACACACACACACACACACACACACACACACACACACACACACACACACATATGACATTAAAGGATTGAAGCTCATATCCCTATCAAATATATTAATAGCTCAAACAAATATTATTTGATTATCAGTGGGCATCAAAGATCTATCTAGTAGTCCACACCCAAACTAAAGAGATTGTGTATCTAGAGTCCTAAGCTAAAATAAGTAGGTAGTAAATAAAATAAAGGTTGGGATGAAATTATATTACTTACATACATATATTAATATTTGGACATCTAATATACCAAATCCTAGAGTTTATAATCCTAATCTATACTTATATAGATATGGGGCAATAATATAGTAGTTAAGATTCCCAATCGTACCCCATATTTTAGTTATCATTTTATTTATGTCATTGATGATCTATCTATAGTGTAGTTGACATCTATATAGATAGATAGGTGGTTACCAATCTATTAGAGTGCATTCTAATATGGTAGTTAGTAGAGTGTGTCTCCTAACCCAACTCAATCTATACCTAACCTAATCTATACCAAAATTGATAAATGAAGGGAAAGAAAGGGACCTAAAGGCTAAATAGGGGCCCTATCATACTCTGAGTATGCCCCAGTCCCAAATAAAATAAATTGAGGGATATTGTAGGAATACCCCCCCACCACCATAGATATATGGGGTAAATTACTCTAAAGGCCCTATCTTGATCTCAATTTTTCCCTACCATATAATATAATGGAAGCTTTCCATACCCACTTCATCTATTCCAATGAGTAAGGGAAAGGAAGCTTTCCTTCTTGATTTATATATTTACTTCACCTAATAGAATATCAATGGAAACTTACCTTCCCAATAGATAACAAGGGATTAATGCATAATTATCAAGGGAAGCTTTCCTTCTTGGTATATATCTTTGATTTTCTTCTTGATTAAGGCATAATTTCCATAGGAATAAGGTATGATTTAGCTAATAGATTCCAACATCTAAGCATGGTATTGTTGAGGTCAACATACCCCATTTCTAAAAAATGGAGACCCTTATATCAAATTATGAAAATTTGCACCTTAAAATTGGAAATTCATTTGATCAAACTATATATAACAAGTTTGCACATTGTTCATAACTCTCAATTTGATTAATGGGCATGTTTTTAGATGATCATGGTTTCACCCCTTTCAATGTTGCTAAAAATTAATGTTTGTGTTTCTATAATGCAGGGTCAATAGAATCTCATTTGGGACTGAACATGTTTAAGGTTTCATGCTTCAATGTTAAATTGATATTTTGTTAGCCTTTGATCTATCAAAGATTAATTTGATCTATGTTTATTCATGTTAAAACAATAGTTTAATGTTTTAAACCTAGGTCTATTTTGAATTAAATTCAAAATTGTGTAGGAATAAATTACGTGGGAACACTTCAATTATGCCATGGACTTAGTTTAATTTTTATCCTAAGGCTTAGTCATGTTTTTCAACAAGACCAAACCTTAGTCTAAAAATGTTATGCTTGGTCCCTATATGTCTCATGACCCTTTGGTCTATTTTATTATTGGCATGATCTAACTAACATATGGTCCCTTTATTATAAATATTAGCCTAAAGCCTTACCCTAAGGTTTATTATATTTATTAATAAAATAATAACCCTATACTAAGGCTTTATGTTATGTATTTTATTTTATGAAGTCCCCTTTAATATGTTTTAAACTTAGCTTAAGACTTTGGTGTAAAACATTATTCATATTTATTAATACAAATGAAAAACTTGGTCCAAGACTTTAACTTGAGTTTTATATTATTCCCAAGCTCTGACTTTAATATTTCATATTATCCATAAGAACCAATCACATTCGATTGCTCAGATCACAATCTATGGCATGTATTCGATCAAATGGGGAAGATCTAATGGCATGACATCGATGTTGAAAATTCAAGCTCATGATTCATAATAAAGTTTGAGCACATTTTCATCGATCGATAGTACATGATGTAGTGTACACAATCTGATCAATAGAGTGTAGTGAGTCAAAACATTAACCTAGCCCCAGGATGAGTGAGAGGGTGATAACTATCACCACTATGAGAACTAAGTCAGAAGATCCAATGGAATACATTTTCTCAAATAGAAATGATCTAATGGTGCGATATGGACATTGAATTTTCAAAATGAATTTGGACCAAATAAGATGTTGCCACATGGCAAAATCATGTTAGCTTAATATAACTAATAATGTAGAGTGCAAAAATCCTATGGAGCTACCAAGTGTTACCATTTTGGTAAAAGACTAGTGAATAGCCAATGGCATTCCATCCCTCAGATCAAGACTCAATAGAGCACATTGATTTATATAGAAATGATATGATGGTGTGAGGTAAAGATAAATTTTCAAAGGGCTCAGAGCTAATGAAATAGTGACATGTGTTCAAAAGTGATAAAAGGTCATATTTTAATTATTAATGAATAGGGATGCCATAATGATGCCATGCAAGTAAAAAATGACAAACTTAAAAATTTTGTAGACTTGGTGATGCAAAGGTATAAATAGACAAATCTAAATGCATTTTAAGGCATAGAACTTGTGATTTGGGCTCACAAATGCTATTAAAGATCCATATAAACCTTCTTGAAATGAATCCCTAAAAGAGTGTATGGATGCCCTGATTCATTCCTATTAGCATTATAATTGAGATGAGGGGAACTGAATTATCACCTATGCAAAGATAATTCAATCCAAAGTCCACTAGTGATAAATTTAATATAATTTTCAACCATATTAGTTTAGAAGGGTGTTTCTTGAGATAATGTGGAACTCTATTTGACCTCAAATGTAGGAAGTGAGAAGCAAGAGCCAATGTAAATTTGGGTGGACAATAGTAGGGTTATGGATATAATCTTAAATATCAGAGGAGAATATTGTTAAAAGACAAGATCATCAAAGATCTATGAATATATTGTGATAATAATGGGGGACTTCATCAGCCAAATGGTCCCAAAGTTAGTTGGACAATGAATATTCCTTTGGTAATTAAGCTTGTATAACATTTTTAGAAGGAATATTCTTTTAAGCATGTGTAGTTTATAAATCATGTGGCCTATCAGTCATAGTTAAATAAGGTAATTGGTCCTAAAACATTTTTAAAAAGATACTTATCTATGACACTTGTCTAATTGCATGTTGAAAAGGAATGATTGGCATATCTCATGAATTGTCCATATAAAGGAGGTATTGCTGATTGTACAAGGGGGAGGGAGTTTTTTGAGCCAAAATCCAATTATAACTTTTGAGTAATTAAAACAGGCAAGGAATTATGAAAAGTTTATCCAAATGTGCATGTGCCTTTTGTTATTATGGCTTCTCTTTCACTTGTTTATTCTAACTTCTAAATTTGAATAGTTCTTATGAATTCCTGATGTGTACATTTAAATGTAAATTTGCTAACTTGTGTCAATGCTAGGTTAATTTAAAGTAACTAGGTTTATTTTGTTTTCTTACTCTTCTTGCATTTGGGCTAATTTTGTTTGCTTTAAAGGGTAAATCTTTAAAGTGAACTTATTTCTTATTTGCATTATTTCCCACATTCCTTGGATGCTTGTCTAATGTTTGATAGGATTTGAGCTAATGCTACTTCATGTCATGCATTGGTTAAGTGCATGCCTAGATGATATTTGAACTTTGTCATGATATTTGGAATGAATATCAGCAACATTTCTTATCTACCTTACCTTTCCTTTTACTCCCTTTTTAACTAGATCACTCTAGCTTAATTTTTCATTATAAATATCCATATTAGATTATTCTTTATATTAGTTATTGATCATAATTCACCATTTTTAGCATAGCATACTTCATATTTTACATAAATCAACTATTTGGCCTTGATGGATCCCAACCATGAAACATTATAAATATTATGAAATAATACACTTGCTTTGCCTCTATTCTATCAATAGATAATAGGATTAACACAACTTGAAACTCATGCACTAAATTCTTAGAATTCTAAACTGAGAAGTGTTATTGAACACTCTAGGCACCTATGATACATATTCAGGCATCAACAGGAGGGGATTTGTTAGCTCTAGAAGGAGAGCCTTTAATTAGATCTTTGTGAATTCTAGTGTATTTTGATCAAAGATCAGTTGATTCTTTGCATATTTGTGTTCCTTTGATCATAATTGTGTAAATATCATTGATCTTAATGGTTTTAGATTAGTCTTTGGACTTCCTTTAGCCAAATATTGATATTCTTTTAAGATCCATGGATATTCATGTAAAGGTAGTTCAAGCTTTGTGAATTTCATACCTTTAATATTAGTAATAACAATTCTATTCAAACAATGACCAATTCTTTACATATCTGGGTTTATTTAAGATTAAAGGTGTAAATATCCCCCTCATTCATCATTATAGATGTATCTTTGAGTTTTTTTAGTTAAATATAGTCATGCTTTACATAAGTTTGTGCAAAATTTTCTTAATATACAAGTCTAATCATTATCTTTACAAAGATTTGGTTTCTATGTTGTATTGTGAATAGGATTTGGAGCTGGAACTACCACAAGTAATATCCTCTTCAAGGTATGGCTTGGATAGGTGGTTATTCTATCAACATGCCAAGTATAGTACATGATTTGCCTCAAAATACTAAAAGTTATTTGCCTTTTTTTAATCCTATAGGTGATATTACTATTAAAGAGCACATCAGGGTCTTTAAGGCTACCTTAAGATTGTTAAATGTTGTTCATAAAGATGTTTCTTATAAATTATTTCCTTTTACTCTTAGATATGAGGCATATGATTAATTTCTTGACATTCTTGAAGATTTCATTATCACCTAGACTGATTTTGATAATTATTTCATTGATCAATTTATAAAGACATTCAGTCCATATGTCCTTTATCAACAATTCATTACTGTGAAGAAGGATTGAAATGAAACCATTAGAGATTTTAATGTTGGATTTCAAATATGTTGATCAAGACCATAGCTCCCTATAGGCCTATTGAAGCATTATATTTAAAGATTTATAAGGATGTTTTATATCTATTAACTTCTATGTTTTTGAAAACATCTGTTAGAGTCATTGATACATTAACTTTGGTCTATGATGAAGTTATGGTAATTGATGACCAAATGCAACCTAAGGGTCAAATAGCATATGCCATTTCAAATATCAATCCTAATTTTTCCATACTAAATTTCATGCATAATATTAATCATAGCATGCTTACTTTAAATCAAACCCCACTTTTAAAATAATTAACTTTGAGTCATACTCATCCTAGTCAAAACCTAGTATTCTTGAATAATATTGTAAGTGGAATCTAATCCAAAAGATTAAATAGCTATGGTTCCAACATCTAGTAGTAGTCCTCAAGTTCAAAATTAAGAGGCACCTAAAAATGGAAATTAATCTATTTTTAAAATGGTCCAAAAAGTCATCTTTGATTTTCTTGAGACACAAAAGCAATTAGGTAACAATGAGGAAAATTCTAATGGAAACTATTTCTTTCAAAGGTTTGACAGACCTGCATCTAGTTTCAAAACAATAATGATAAATATAACAATGAGATATCTAAAATTATGAATGTGCCTAACATAAACACTTGTGATTTGACTTTGGATAATTATTGTATGGTTCATAATATTCCACATGGTCATCTAGTTCTTATGAGACCTCTACATCTTTTGAAACAACTCTTATGGTGGAGACATGTGATTCACCATTCTAAAATGAAGATTAATTTGGAAATTCTTTAGAGGAGGGATCTATTACACCAATCAAAGAGGAAGACTCTATCCTTTCTAAATAAGTAGAATAATTTATAGTAGAGATGAATGGAGTTACTGAAGATGTCATGGAAACACTTGTAGGCAAAGGAGATGAAGATGAAGCAAATGCAACAAATCAAAAACTGTCATATGACTCCATCAAAAGGTCAGAAATATGTGATCAACATGTTTTAAATGGTAAGATTCCAAATGAATCTCATATCCTTTCTATTGATCATGATGAAGATACCTTTTGGGATGACTTGGAGAGTTTTTGTGCAAATATTGATAGTCCATTCCCACTTCATGTGGAGATTAAGGAATGTATTATAGAAAGTACTATTATAGCTATTATTCAAGAAGGAAATGATATTATAGAGATTCCAAAGTAGGGTGAGTTGAATCCTAATGATGACATCAATCTAGGTATACCAAATGAGTTTATAATACAACCATGGAAGGAGAATGAGACAAGACATAATCAATCTTTGAATGAAGTAGGGATAGTTTTTTTTATGCAAGAAAGAATAATTTGGGAAGAAGATAATTAGATATTGGATCCATATCTCCAATACATACACTTAATAATAGAGGTGGGAGGCCAAGGTGCATCATCCAAAAGACACAATCATACAAGTGCTCTTATCCGCTAGAAGAGGCCATTGAATGAAAGCAATCATGTTTTAAGGTTTTTTAGTAGACTAAATAACTTTTCATTTGATCTTGGAGGTAAATTATTAATTAAATTAGTGTAGGTATTTAGATTATTTTTTTTCTTATTTCTTTCCTTCCTTTCCTATCCTTTGTTTATAAATAATGTTTGTAAATATTTATTTGCTTGTAGTTTGTTTATTTGGTGTGTTTGCTTCTTGTGTTTTGTTCCTTGCTTTCAATAAGTCATTTTGGACATCCCTTAGTTCAAAGTTCACCTAACTACTCAATAATTTCATAGTTTATAAATGTAGGTATTACTCCTCAACATTGGTTGGTCATAGATTATTGAAATGTGAGCTTAATTTTATAGTTTGGAGAAACTAGTAAGGAATAGTGAATAGGTTAACTATTCGACAAAATGTTAAGCCTTATTATAATCTAAACTTGATTTTTATGAGGATTGCACATGTAGGATGAAATTTTAAATTATTGAATCATAATCATATTTCTACTTAATAAACATCATTTCATAGGATAAAGGTTACAACCATAGGTGATTGTCTGAAGATCAAACATTTGACCAAATCCCTAAATCTGGTTATTCTGGTTCCCAACCTTTGCTATAAAGCCAAAAATGATCTAAAAAATACAAAAATAGGAATTTATTGACAAATTCAATGGATTTATAAGTAGAGGTGATTCCAATAACCTCCATCAGGGCTATGGATGCTTGGCTAATAGTGGAGCAAGACCTAGAGTGGAGATAAAGGCATCTCTATCAGGGTTATGGATGCATGGCTGGTACTAGAGTAATTCCCAAACCTTCCTTGAGTTAAATCATGGTTCCTAATGAATATCCAAACATGTAAGTTAATGTTAATGGTTAAATTCATGAAATCTAGAATTTATCCTATAAATACCATGGCAAACAGTAAGTGGAATCAAAGCACACACACAACATGGCTAGGTTTTGATGTTTAATCCCAATTATACATGTGCAAGACTTTTTTTAACCATGAATTTATCTAAATAACAATGAATGACTAAGTGGAATGAATAACTTAATTATTAATTTGAACTAGAGTCTCTGAATTCTAACATATTGTTATGTTTCTCCCAGAAGTCACCATTTATTAAGGCCAACATACCCCCATTTCTAAAAAATGGGGACTCTTATGTCAAATTGTGAAAATTTATACCTTAAAATTGAAAATTCACTTGATCTGACTATATTTTGCATGTTTTCACATTGTTCATAACTCTCACTTGGATTATTGGCCATGTTGTCACATGATCATGGTTTCACCCCTTCCAATGTTGCTAAAAATTATTGCTTGTGTTTTTGTATTGTAGGTTCAGTGGAATCTCATTTGGGAATGAACATGCTTAGGCTTTTGTGCTTCAATGTTAAATTGATCTTTTTTTAGCCTTTAATCTATCAAAGATTAATTGGATCTATTTTTATGCATGTTAAAACCTTAATTTAATGTTTTAAACCTAGGTCCCTTTTGAATTAAATTAAAAATTATGTGGGAAAAAATTACGCAGGAACACTTTAATTATGCCATGGACTTAATTTAATTTCTATCCTAAGGCTTAGTCATGTTTTTAAACATGACCAAACCCTAGTCTACAAATCTTATGATTGGTCCCTCTATGTCCCATGACCCCTTGGTCTATTTTATTATTGGTATGGTCTAACTAATGCATGGTCCCTTTGTTATAAATCTTAGCCTAAAGCCTTACCCTAAGGTTTATCATATTTATTAATACAATAAAAATCTTAGGCTAAGACTTTATGCTATGTCTTTTATTTATTAGGGTCCCCTTTAATATGTTTTAAACTTAGCTTATGACTTTGGCCTAAATCTTTATTCATATTTATTAATATGAATAAAAGCCTTCATCCAAGACTTTAACTTAAGTTTTATATTATTCCCAAGCTCTGACTTTAATATTTCTTATTATCCATAGGAACCAATCATGTTCAACTACATAAATTACAATATATGTCACACATTCGATTGGATGGGGAAGATCTAACAACATGAGATCGATGTTGAAAATTTAAGCTCATAATTCATAATAAATCTTGAGAATGTTACTATCAATCGATGGTACATGATACAGTGTACATAATATGATCAATGGAGCATAGGAAGTCAATACTTTAACTTAGCCTTAGGATGAGTGAGTGGGTGACAAGTGTCACCACCATGGGAACTCAATCAGAAGATCTAACATAGCACATTTGCCTAAATAGAAATGATCTAATGGTGAGAGATGGACATTGACAATTCAAAAGGAATTTGGACTAGATAAGATGTAATCACATGGTGAAATCATATTATCCCAACAAAACTAACAGCGTAGAGTGAAGAAATCCCATGGGTTTTCCAATTTTCACCATTTTAGTAAAAGACTAGTGAATAGTTAATGGCATTCCACCCCTCAGATCAAGATCTGATAGAGTAAATTGATTCATATAAAAATGATCTAATGGTACAAGGAAAAGCTAAATTTTCAAAGGGCTTAAGCCAATGAAATATTGACATGTGTCCAAAAGTGATAAATTATTATATTTTGCATATTAATGAACAAGGATGCCACGGCAACACCACGCAAACAAAAAATGACAAAATTGAAGATTTTTTAGACCTGATGATGTAAAGGTATAAATTAGAAAATATGAATGCATTTTAAGGCATGAAACTTGTGATTTGAGCTCACATATTCCATTAAATCTCCTTATGTACCTACTTAAAATAAATACCTAGAAGAGTATATAGATGCCCTGATTCATTATTATTAGCATTATAATTAAATTAAGTGGAATTGAATTGTCACCTATGCAAAGATAATTTAATCTAGAGTCAACTAGTGAGCAATTTAATAGAATTTTCAGCCATGGCAGCTTGAAAGGGTGTTTCTTGAGAGAACATGGAACTCTATTTGACCTCGGTGTAGGAAGTGAGAAGCAATAGCAAAGGGAAATATAGGATGGATAATAGTAGGGTTATAGATATAATCTTAAACAGTAGAGGAGAATATTTTTGAAAGCCAAGAACATCAAAGATCCATGAAGATCTTGTAAAAATAATGGGGGACTTCATCAACCAAAGGGTCCCAAAGTTAGTTGGATAATCAATATTCCTAAGGTAATTAAGCTTGTATAACATTTTGAGAAGGAATATTATTTTAAGCATGTGCAATTTATAAATCTTGTGGCCTATCAATCATAGTTAAGGAAGGTAATTGGTCCTAAAATATTATTAAAAGGATATTTATCTATGACACTTGTCTAGTTACATGTTGACACTTGTCCAATTGCATGTTGAGAAGTCATGACTGGCATATATTATGAATTTTATATATAAAGGAGGTATTTCCCATTGTAAAAGGGGAAGGGATTTTTTTGATCCAAAATCCAATTTTAACTTTTGAGCAATTAATATAATCAAGGAACTCTACAAAGTTTGTCCAAATTTTCTTGTGTCTTTTGTTATCCTAGCTTCTCTCTCACTTGTTTGTTCTAACTTCTAGATTTAAATGGTTCTTATCAATTCCTTGTGTGTAAATCTGAATATAGATTTATTAACTTGTGCCAATGCAAGGTTAATTGAAAGTTCTTAGGATCATTTCATTTTTTTATTCTTCTTGCATTTGGGCTAATGTTGTTTGCTTGTAAGGGTAAGTCTTTAAAGTGAACTTAGTTCTTATTTGCATTATTTCCCACATTTCTTGGATGTTTTCCTCATGTGTGACAGGATTTGAGATAATGATACTTCATGTCATGCATTGGTTAAGTACATTCTTGGATGATATTTGAACTTTGTCATGATAGTTGGAATGAAGATCAACAACATTTCTTCTCTTCCTTACCTTTCCTTTAGCTCTCTTTTTGACCAGATCATTCTAGCTTAATTTTCATTGTAAATATACATCTTAGATTAGTCATTAAATTATTTATTGATCATAATTCACCATTCTTAGCATAACATACTTCATATTTTACATAGATCAGCTTTTTGATCATGGTGGCTCCTAACCACCAAACATTATAAATATTGTGAAACAATGCACTTGTTTTTCCTCTATTCTATCAATAAATAATAGGATTATCACAGCCTATAAATCATGTTATAAATTATTATAATTATAAAATGATAAGTGTTCTTGAACACTCTGGACACCTATGATACATATTCATGCATCAACACCACTATACACCCCAACATCTGGGTCACTTTTGCATCCCAATATTAGTGTAGACCCATAGAACTTATTTCACTGATGAGGAGATGGGATATAGATATATAATATTGAATCACTCCATAGTCATCACTCCAAAATTTATTACTTAAATAACATATTGACTCAATATTTACTTATTTACACCATGTAAATCATATGAAAATATCCCTATATTAATCAATCATGGCCCTACCTAATCTACTAGACATGAATGAGGATAATCACCCTAGTACACTCTAACTATAATTGAATTAATCAAAACACCATTCAATATTCATCTAAAAAGATATTCTTCATTCTAAAACAAATTTATTGTAGCTAATGGATTGGAACACACTCTACCAAATAAGGGCATGGTTAGGGGTGATGAGGGAGTTATCAAGTACAATGAGGTCCAACGAAGGAATTTTTTATAAGTGTTGTCATTTATGTTAATGTTGATGTCATTTTATGTCAATATTGATATCATTTGATGTCAAGTTTGGTGTCATTGATGTCAAGGTGAATCTGGTAAAGATGCATGGTGAGTGGTCTATGAGATATGAGCCATCTAACAAGAAAGAATTTTAAGGAAACCTCATGTATATATTGATAGATAATTTTAAGGCATAATAATGATTCTTCTGAGGTTGATGTTAGGATTTAGGTTAAGTAAAGCATATTTGAGTACTAGTTCTTAAATACAAGGTGTCTTAAGAAGCCTAGTCTAAACTTTATGAGAAAGTGTGCATAGTGAAGCTTGGTAAAGTAAGTAAGAACAAGATTATGAGAGGTTTTTTTTCATGAAATATGAATTAATATACTTTCATAATTGTCTCAAGATTATTTGTCAATTTTGAAGTTCTTGAGAAGCCTACTCATGGCACTAGTCATAACATGAAGAGACCTTGTGAGAAGGTATGAGCTTGGTGACTTGATGAAATGAGTGCACATAGGAAAGGATGTATGTATAATATTGATTTATCATGTATATAATACATTGGATCATTCATTTGAGTCTCAAGGTGAGCCTACATGGGTAGGACCTATAGATCTAGCATGTAACTAGACCTTTTCTAGACCCTACTTGGCCTAATGAGGCATCATGATATATTATCAAGAAATATTAAGGATGTTTGAAATTTTTTGATCATTTGAGATTTTATTGGAGCATGTAAGTGAGGTGGAGATCACATGGAAATATGCATAAAGGTAAATTTCAAGGCCTAATGTGATTTGCAAGTCAAGGTCTAGAGAGCAAAGAGAGAGATAGTGGCCAAATGGGGTATGATATTCAGATTTAAAGATAAGAATGAACACATGAGAATTTTTATTAGTGTGATAGATTATTCCAGGTGTTTTGACCAAGTTTAAGGTCATGGTTTGCAATTTAAGGCTTGAAAAAATGTTTTAAGGTCTATTAAGTATACATAATGAAGGGTTCTCAACCAAAGAAATACTTTTAAGTGTTCATTATCACATGTAACCTCTATATATGAACCTATGATATTAATAATATATGGGGAAGAGTATTAGATAACATATCCAATAATTAATTTTTGAAATAAGGATCAGTCTTTTATGAACAATAGTTAACACCAGAAATAGTGTTAGCCCTCTCTAAAACCCTAATAATGACCTGATGTAAAATATATTATTTAAAATAGCCAAAAATGGTATAAAATTACTATAAAAACTATTATATAATGTATCCAACTCTCCCATTCACCTCCATGTGTGATTGGTTTGTCATGTGAGTGGACACTAAAGAAAAGGCATTGTTTATTGGAGATTTGTTGTAGCAGTTAGAGTTGACCAATTCAAAGTTATTAAATGGATGGATAAAAAATATTGAGACTTTTATTTTATGTCCATGGTTGTTTTTGAGTATTTTATATCCCTCATTCATGATAAATTGGTCATCCAAGACAACCTATTGCTAACAAGCCTAATGGTGCAAATAGTGAGAAACCTACGTAAAAGTGAGAAGATGATTAGGGGTGTTTTATCATGGAATAAGAATTAATAAAAGTAAATGTATAAATTTTAAAATAATTTTAATACATTCTCATGTTGCATATATGTTTTGGAGGGTAGTGGATATGATGAAAATGTTGCTCATAAGTTAACCTGTCTGGTTCAGATGAGATAGTGAGATATAAAATATTTGAGATTAGTCTACAAGACCAATATTTATATTTTACCGTATTAACCTTATATATAAAAAATATTATAATAATATCATCCATTTAAATTAGGATTCATTTTAAATGGTCATATAGGTGTTTCAAGGTCATTATCACCATGACTGGTCTTCAAGGCAAACTGGTAGTTCTAGGTAAGCAAATTATAGAGATGAGTTTGAGACTCTATTACATGAGTTTATTTATATAATTAACATGATTTTTTTATTTATTAATTTTATTTCCTATATATTATTTTCATAATATTGTAATTTGGTGTAAGAGGTTGAAACATTGAAGTCAAAATGGCTTGTCTAGCCGAGTGAGGCCTGAGAGAGAAAAGGTCAACAAATTGGTCTGTAAGACCAATAATTTCCATTAGATATTATGATATTTTTGTTTTATTTTGTTAAAAATATTTTTTATTATCATTTTAATTCATTTTAATTCCTTGAGTGTGTCCCTTTCGGTTTCATAATTTCAAGTTTTCATGACTATGTTTTGAGGCTAGTTGGTAATTTTGAGTGGGCTACTTACAGAGAAGGGTTTGAATTTTTTTACCCTAATTTGTGAAATATAAATAATATGGTCATGAACCTTATTTAATTTATATTATTTATATATTATTTTTTCCATGTTTTTTTTGAAAAATTGTGTTTATGCTTTAGTTGTTTAGGATAGACTTTCTAGGTATGCACAAGCCTAATTGTGCTTCAAGTGGTGATTGGAGATAAAAGGTGTCATGCAACTAATATGAGATTATTATAGGTTTATTTACATTACATATTATATTTTAATTCTTTTTGAGGAGTTTTAAAGTGTTCCAGGTAGTTTAAATGGTAACGTGTGCTAATGAAGGCCTAATTGAATTAGGTCACCTTGAAGGCCTAAAAGGGGTTTTGGTTATTTATTATATGACCAACACATTTTAATATTTTATTCATGTTTTTATAATTTATTAAGGCCTATTTTATTTAAAATATTAGTGGTAAAGTGTGTATGTATGACCAAGAGGTGTATGAGCAAGAACATAGTATAAGAACAAGGCCTAATAGGCCTAATTGTCTAGTTAGAGGATGAGTGATTTGAGGCAAATGATATATAAATTTGAAGAGATGAAAGAGTTATTATATAACATAATAATGGTTCATATAAACTATTATAAATATTGGATAAGGTTACTATGTATGAAAATCAAGGTCATATGACCTAATCAAGTCAAGAAGAGGACTAGTTGAGCAAGAGGCCTAGAAGGTAGTTTGAGAGGGATAAGAGTGTAAAGTTCTAAATACGTGGTCATCATTAGTTGGTTAATAAAAAAAGTGATCTAAAGGTGATAAAAACAATTAGGTGGATGATTTGGTTCTGAGTCTTCTAGGGGTGGGTGCCTCCTTATAATTGGTGCTTGTTAAAGCCTAGTCAAGTGGGTGTTTGGCTAGTTGGGGTTGGTGCTTCAATAAATATTGATGTTTGTATTATAAGATTGTAGTCTATTTTCAAATATTAGTTGTTTTTATTCCCTTTGATGGTTTCCCACTCACATATATTTTTCTTTTGTTATTTTCATGTGAATGACTCTTTATTCATTGTGATATCTTTATATTTATTTGATGGTTCAAGAAATGCTAAAGTACATGTGAAAAAAAAATTAAGAGACTGATTCACTTCCCCCACCCTTAGTCATCATGTTTCCAAAAATGGTATCAGTGCTTGGTCTTTTGAATTAGGTCAAAATCCTAAAGGAGATCTTATAAGCAAGGATGGCTAGTCAACAAGCTTAAGGTGATTTTTCTACCATTAAGTCTTTGTTATTCAATGGATCTAACTATGAATTTTGGAACATTAGGATGAAGATAGATTTGATGTCTCAAGGTCATGATATTTGGCAGTCAATTGTATATGGCTATAGTGATCCTCTTATTCCACCAACTGATGTAATAGGTAAGAAGGCTAGTGAAAAAACTCAAAGGCAATGAATGTCATTCTTTTTGGACTATTATATGTATAGATTATGAAGGCAATGCATTGTATATCAGCCAAAGAGATACATGATAAATTGAATACTATCTAAGAAGGAGACATAAAGGTTAAGATGGTTACGTTACATATCCACTAGAGATAGTTTGAAAGTCTAAAAAATGAATGAAGATGAAATAATTTCATCTTACCTATTGAAGGTTGATGAATTTATCAATGTCATTAGAGGATTGGGAAAAGAGGTGAAATAATCTAGAATTATTCAAAAAGTGTTGAGATAACTAACTCCTAATTTTAACACTAAGGTATCTATAGTGGAAGAGATATAAGATTTGGACAATATTGAAATGGGTGGGCTTCATGTCATTTTGACTACCTATGAAATGAGAACTAATGAAGGAAGAACTCCCAATAATGAATCATATTTCAAAGTTGAAAAGAATTCAAAATCCAAGAAGGTCAAGGATGAGGAATGTTTAGATGTTGATGATGATCAACTGATATCTATGTTTGTAATAAAATTAGGGTTTAGATCTAGTAAGTACAAGGGTAAGTTGCCATTTAAATGTTTTAATTATGTTAAGATTAGTCACTTTACATCTAAGTGTCCTAAAAAATTCATGACTAAGCATGATGAAGAACATAATGAACATCATGGATCTGATGATAGAAAGGTCTATAAGTTTGAAAAGAACAAAAACTATTTAAAGAAGTATGAAGGTAGGAATGGGTCATTCCAAAAAAAAGGTTTCTATACCAATGAAGACAGCTCATCTGATCTACATGACACAAGCACATCTGATAATGATGATGAAAATGATGAACATGAACATGACAACAACAAAACCTTATTCATGGCCATATAATTAGACAATGAGGGTTAATCAAATGGGAAAGGATTTATGATTGATGTAGAATTAGATGAAGTGAAACTTGAGGTAGAATTGGTTAGTACCCTAGAAGATTTGAAATTCCAAAGAAAAAATAATCACAAACTAAGATCATTAGTTAAGGACTATGAAGAGAAAAATGATTTATTTGAGGAAAGACTAACACTTCCAATGAGTATGATGAGCTCATAAATCAAATTGAAGCACAAATGGAGATAGTCAATGCAATCATAAAGGTTAAAGAGGAAGAATGCACTAGGTATGAAACTAAAGTGGAATCCTTGAAATCAAGTTAGATAAAACATCTAGCAAGGTGAAGAGCTTTGTGAAGTTTTAAAATAGCACTGAGGCTCTAGATGAAATCTTTAGTAGTCAAAATTCTGCAAGTCATAATACAGGTTTTAGTTTCAAAGAAGACCAAAAGGTGGAAGCTCAAGTCAAGAAGAAGGTTATTGAAGATAAGAACATTAACATGAAAAAACCTACCAAACAGCCTAATTCTATGATGTATGCTAGTTCATTCAATGGTTATTATTTTGTATGCAATCATTTTAGTCATAGAGCAAGAAAATATAGAAGATCCTCCAATAATGAGTACTCATGGGACTATGGAAAGAGTCACAGTTCACATCAGTTAAGAGGTATGTATGAGGTGATTTACTAAAGTTTTCATAATGTAGGAAACATTATAATATTATATCCTAACAAAGTTATAAGGTCATCAAGTCAAAATAGGAAGTTTGAATCCCCTAGTGTGTAAGAAAAAAGGCAAATAAATGTATGGAAACAAGAGATAATAAAGATGAGTCATGATCAGTCTACAATATCAAATGGAATGCTTGTTATGGTATAACATGCTCATATGTGAAATCAATTCAATAATGTCTATTATCAACTGATATTTATTTTCAAATGGTTAATGAAGAAGTCAAGCCTATAGTGCCAATCTAGCCTATAAAGATAATGAAGGATATTCTATCTTGTTAGAGCATGAAGATCTGGGAATCTCTTAAACTTGTGTTATTTTAGTGTTCTATGGAAATAGATGACTCTATTAGGCTTCATGGAGACATTGTTTGGTTATTAGAAGCACAATGGATGTTTGGTTTGAGGGGAGATATTTAGACTATTCATAAGCTCCAAGTGTAATTGATGACAAGAATATAGTGGCATAGTGTATGATCAAATATTTGTATCAATAAATCATGACAAGAATAAGGTGATTGTTCTTGAGTTCTTATTTCATTTGAAGGAAGTTTGCATGAAGCATGATTTTGTAAGGTTTCATATTTTGTGTGTTGGGATCCTATTGCAAGAAGGTATGGTTCTAGATGGTAGTTTGTGGAAGACCCTTTGTCATTAATGTCAAAAGGGGAGAAATTTAGAGGATGGAGATTGACCATATTAGTTTAAATGAGAGTGATCAAAAAGATTAATGTTTTGTCATCAATGAAAAAAGGGGAGTTTGATGATAATTGTTGTCATTGATGTCATTTGATGTCATTGATGTCAAGGTGCATCAAGTAAATATGCATGGTGAGTGTTTTGTGAGATATGAGCCATGTGACAAGAGAGAATTAGAATAAAACCTAATATCTTTCTATCAATAAATAATTTTAAATCAACATAATGATTCTTTAAAATTTTATGTCAAGGTTTAGGTCAAGTAAATTCATGTTTGAACACTAGTTCTTGAGTAGAAGGTGTTTTGAGAAGCCTAGTCTAGACTCTGTGAGAAAGTGTACATAGTGAATCTTGGTAAAGTAAGTAATCAAAATATTTTGAGAGTTTATTTGTGTTAAAGATAAGTTAAGATACTCTCAAAAAAATTTCAAGGCTAGTTGTCAAGTTTCTAGTGCTTGAGAAGCCTAATCTTGGCACTAGTCATAACATGAAGAGACCTTATGAAAAGGTATGAGCTTGGTGTCTTGGTGAAATGAGTACACACAATCATAAATATATGTATAAGGTATTATATCACTAATGTAAGTCTCAAGTTGGGCCTATGGGGAGGACCTACAAACCTAGCATGTAACTAGACCACTTCTAAACCATGCTTGGCCTAATGAGGCATCATGATCTATTATCAATACATATGAAGAATGTTTGACATTATTTGAGCATGTGATATGTTGTGTGATCATGAAAGTGATGTGGAGATCACATATAAATATCCACAAAGGTCAATTTTAAGGCTTAATGTGATTTGCAAGTCAAGGTCTAGAGAGTAAAGATAGAGATGGTGATAAAATGAGATATGAGATTCATATTTCAAGATAATAATAAACATGTGAGAATTGTCAGTGGTGTGATAAATTATCCTAGGTGTGTTTACTAATTTTTAGGTCATGATTACTAATTTAAGGTTTGAAAAAGTGTGTTAAGGTCTCTTGAGTGCATAGAATGAAAGGTTCTCAACCCAAAAAGGACTTTCAGGTGTTCATTGGCACATGTAACCTCTGCATGGGAGCCTGAGATATTAAGGAAAGATGATTAAGCGTAATATATAATATCTCCAAGCATTATTTTTTTAAATAATGGGTAATCCTTTATGAATAATCATTAACATTGGAAACAGTGTTACCCCTCTCTAAATCCCTAACAATGCCCTAATGTGAAATATCTTGCTCAAAATAGCCCAAAATGGTATCAAATGACTAGAATAACTATTGGATCATGTAGTAAACTCTCTCAATCACCTGTAGGTGTGGTTGGTTTGTTAGATGAGTGATTGGAACCTATAAGAAAGGCCTTGTTTCTTAGATATTTATTGTAGTAGTCAGATTTGACCAATTCAAAGTTTATAAATGGATGGAGGACAAAGGTTAAGACTTGAATTTCATGTTTATAATGGTTTTTTAGTATGTTCTAACCCTTAGGTGTGCTAAACTAGTCATCTAAGACAACCTATCACTAATAGGCCTAATATTGCAAATAGTGAGAAACCTAGGCAAAAATGAGAAGGTGATTAGAGATGTGTTATCATGGAATATGGATGAATCCAATTGTGTGGAGACATTGATAAAGACTCGTAAGACATTCTCATGTTAGATAAAATTTTTGGAGTTTAGTGGATATAAAATATTGCTCATAAGTTTACCTTTTTGGTTCTAATGAGATATTGAGATATAAAGGCTCTATGATTGGTTTGGAAGACTAATATTGTTATTTGACCATATTACCCTTCTATCTAAAAATGGTCTAATAATATCATAATATCATCCACATGTGCTAGGAGTCTTTAAAAATGGTCATATAGGTTTTTGAAGGTCATTATCACCATGATTGATCTTCAAGGCAAACTGTCATTTATGGGTAATCTAGTTGTAGAGATGAGTTTGAGACTCTATGCCACGATTTAATGTATATAATGCACATGATGTTGTTGTTTGGGACATGTATGTATTATCCATGCTTTGCAGAAGCTTGTATGTCCTATCCATGTTTTAAAATTGATTTTTAACACTTGAAATAATACTTTATATGACCTATAACACCTTCAAGAGATTATATGACATCTATAGATCACTCTAAATTAAAAATATCACAAGTTCTAATGCCAAATATTGGTCTTGAAAACCAATATTTTGCCTTCAATATACACAGTCATACCTGAACCAATCAACCCATTTTGGATTTACCATTTCAATCAATTTTGTTGACTTCTAAGATTCTATAAATCATGGATAGGACATTCATGTCCTAAAAAACAACATCATATGCATTGGATGATTCAAATTTAGGGAAAAGAGCCTCCAACTCATCACTATAACTTACCTAGATTTCCCAATTTCCCTTCAAACATAGTCATGGTGATAATGACCTTTAATACTTATGTAGACACTTTCAAAGACTTATAATGCATTTGAATGATCTTATAATATCATTAGAATAATCTAAAAAGTATAGATGACATGGTCATTTGTAAATATTGGTCTTATAGACCAACCTCACAACCTCACACCATCATTGCCTGATTTATACTAGATAGGTCAACTTATGAGTAACATTTTCATCATATCTGTATACACATAATATTATCAAATTTATAAATTACTGATGCTTTCTATCTTTCAGGAACCTACTGAGTCTCAATCTCTTTGAGTGCACACCTTAATGGGTATATTGGGAAAGGGGTGGGTAGACCATTGGTGCTTCATAGGATTATTTCCACTTATCACCAATCTAACCAACTCTTTAAAACATTCTCCTAAGCTATTACTCATATTTTTCACACTCCAATATTTTACCAACTTTAATACCCCTTTTCCTAACATATCATCCCTTTTGATAGTTTACATGACTCGATCAACTGGGTTGACCTTGTTCTCTTATTGGTGAAACTCATTTAAGGTCTAGGTTGGCTCTTGGCTGGACTAGACTATGACCTAGTGAGTTTTTTGTTAATAAAAATACTAGGCTAACTAGGTCGATCTTATTGGCCAAAAATTTTAGAAGGGTTTAAGGTTAGATATTCTTATATAAACACATTCACTCCACCATTATTAGAGATACATCAAGAGTTATTATTCATTTGAACTTTTTTACAATCTGTTCTTCCACCATTCTACTTGAGGAGTCTTAGCTTAGGGTTTCTACATAGAGAATATAATCTTGTGGAGAAGTCTTGGATGCTTTAGTATTTCTTAATGATCCTTACAAACCACAAAAACCTCTTACAAAACCCCTTTGTCTAAGGGATATATTGAGTCTCGATGGGTTCATCTTTTAGGTAAGTATCTCTAAATTTTCTCTTCTCTTTAGTAGATAGAAGTATCATAAGTAATGGCTTTTGAAAAATATTACTTTTCTTCTATATGCATTAGGGTCTTACCTATACATAGCTTAATTAGGATTCTCTTATACATGTTTATTTTCATCTATTTACTAACCCCCATATTTTTCCATAAGCTTTGGTGAGTACTGTTGACCATTTTTCACCCAACAGGCCAAAAAAATTGGTCCCCCTTCTTTTTATATTGTTTTGAGCTAGTACTTTTGATTTTACACGGGTCTTACAATTTCTATGAAATCTATAGATTTTCTATGGAGTCTGTAGGTCCATTTCTATGGACTTTGTAGATCTTAGATTTCTATGGACTCAGCAGTAAAGCTTCCTCAAACTCTTTTCTAGAAATTCACAAGGAAGGTTAGCATTTTTGAACCATTGAACCGGTTCAATGCACTAAGTTCATCAGCTCAGTTCAAAGGCTTACTTCAATTCAGTTGATTTAATACTTCACTAGAGTTCAACATTTTGGTTCAAAGCTCAAGTTCATCAGCTTGGTTTAATACATTGCTTCAATGCTCTTGGTTCATTTTCCTTGTTTCATCAGCAAAGTTTAATGCTAAGTTCATCAACAAAGTTCAACACTTTGGTTCAAAGCTCAAGTTCATCAGGCTTGGTTCAATCACTAGGTTTAAGCATTTGGTTCAAGTGATAGGTTCGAAAGTTCAGTTCAATGAATGAGTGGCTCGTAGTGTTGAACTATTGAACCGTTGAACCATTGAACCATTTTTGGTTTAATTGATCGGTTCAACAACTTGGTTCAAAGGAGTGTCCCAAAAAGCTAACGGGCGAGTGCCCTTGCAGAGGGTAGTTCCAGGCTCAATAGCCCTTATAGAGGGCAGGAAGCACTTCAAAGGAAAGATAGCCACAAAGGGTAAGTTTTTCAAAATTTTGTTTAAGGCATAATTCCTTCAGACCTTTTGTCTAAAGGAACTCCTTCAGATAAAAGGCCTGAAGGAATTCGGAAGGGTTGCAAATAGAAAGGATCCTACAAAAGACTAAGGCAAAAGAGTTAATTCCATAAAACAAAAAGTTTGAATAAATTTGGAGGAAGGCCACAGTGAAAACCCCAAAGGAAATCAAAAGCAAGAAATTCTTGTAGACTTTTTGTCTACAGGAAAAATCTCAAAGTAAAAAAGCTCACAAAAAAGACCCACGGTGAAAAAGGCCAAAGCATGGAGGCCAAAGGAAAGTCTAAGGGTGACGGGCCTGAGGATGTCAAATTAAGCATAGAAAACTAGTCATTGGATTTTCAAATGGTGACAGGCTTGAAGACATCAAATTAAGCATGGAAAACTAGCCATTAGGTTTTCAAATGGTGATGGGTCTATGAACATCAAATTTAAGATGATGAATCAATCATTTGCTTTTGAATTGTCTAAGTGCCAACCATGAAAAGAGCCCAAGGAACATAGTGACCTGCCAGAAGATCACCCCTGAGGGATGAAAGAGTAGAAAGAGAAAAGCAAGAAGAAGACAAGGTGTAGAAAGAGACAAAGTAGTCCATGTGGTGAGGAGAGGTGAGTTATTGCTAAATGGTCATCAAATGGTGCAAATAGTGAGTGGTGCAGCCTACTTTCTCCATTTGGCATTTATGAGGAAACAAACTATAGTCTATTTGTAGGAAAAGAGGTGTATTCCATGCTCTTGAAAGCCAAAGTCAAGATTGGAGATCACATAGCATGGTTCTAACAGGCCTCTTCTAGAAGAATGACATTAGTAACAATGACCTCTTCCCGATGCTCTCAGCACACATGGGTCAGCTTGAAAAAATAGTGCCAAAATCTTTCCCAGGGAGCACCAAGTTCTCTTCCTCTTTCTATATATTGTAAATTTATCATTTGAGAAAGGATCCACTCTCTTAGCCTTAAGGCAAAACTCTACCCAAAAATCTCTCGGGCTTGTAAGGCAGACCTCTACCATTTTTTACCTTCAATCAGGACTTAGCATTTTAACCTCTATTTGGACCTACACTTTAAAGTATATGTCTATTTTCTTCTTTTGTGTTAAGTCATTATATTTAATGCTTTTCACAGACTGATTATAACATGTCCAGTGCAATGTGAAGTCTCCTTTCTGTAGGTCTGTTAGAAGTATCTACAGGAAGAATATAGGTGCCTATGAATAGGCTGCCATAAGTGTGTTTGAGGATGCCTCTGGTAGTTTCGTCCTCCTTGTGTGTTCATAGACCCCTAGCTGACTATTGTAGAAGAGCTTCCCACTTTAGATGAAGTGTATGGGTATTTCTTCCTGGTGAAAAGTGTATATTCAAGTTGGGTGGGTCATCACTTTTTTAGTGTATCACCTTTTCATTTTTAGGCTTAGGTTCCATTTTTAGCATCTCTCTCTCTTTTCATCCCCCCCCTTTTTTCATTTTATTTTTTAGCAGTAGGAGAAAATAAGGCCTAAAGGATACATCAGAGAGAGATAGCTCTTATCTAGAGAGTCTCCCCTCTATCTTCATGAGTCTCACAGGTGAGAGGGGAGTTTCCATTGTTGCGTGTGAAAAGGTAGGAGTTCGGCCTCCTACCCTAGGTGTAATCCACTATGTCAATAGTTTTTCACACACTCGATGGGACCAACTAGGACAAGTTATGTCCAAAGATTTGAATAATTTTTGGTGTGTTCTTCAACCAACCAGCCTTTGGAGGATTTTATAGCAACACTAATGGCAACTCTGAGTTGAATCAACTGGTTAAGCAGACTGGTGCCATCAGAAATCTTATCTTTGTATGTATAATTCTTTTGCACAAAATCATGGACCTTGTATTCCCTCAATTAACTATGATCAAGCTCAAGATATTCAAGGAATCCCCTCAAGTAGCTCTCCTAGTTGCCCTTTAACAATAAGGGAGATGGTGATAGAGTTTGAGAAGCAGTTAATGGAAATCGATAGACTAGATGAGCACTATGGATATCAGTAGGTGTTGATGTATAAAGAGGAGTGTTTATTCAGGCAAGATTAGGCCTTGTAATCCATAGAGGAGGAGATAGCAGAATGGAGGAATCCATTCATTCAAGGTAGTCAGCCTTGTGTACCCTCTCTTATTCTAAAGAAAGACCCCTCCTATGCATCAAATCATTTCTATCATATGGCACTTGCTCATTCCAGCTCATCTGATGCATCAATCAACCCTGCTCTTGACCCCATACACCTAGCCTTCTAGCATCAAAAGGAACTAGAACAACCTCCCATGGAGATGAACCTTATAAATTCCTTAGATTGTGAATCTTCCTTTGGGGGGAACATTATGAACCAACACATCTCTCTCGAAATTGCTCCTACTCATCATGATGATGCTAGTGACCTCTAAGAAAGACTCTTTCAAGATAATCTAGCCAAGCAAATTGAGGATTTAGAGGCCATGATGAGACTGCTTCATGAAAGAGAGATGGAACTTATAGACCTTGTGGAGGAACCCCAAGACCTTGGAGAAAGCAAAGTTACTGCTTATTTATAGGAGCAAAATTCCAACTCTGAGATCTTGAACTAGAAGAAAATAGGAGAATCATGGGGCAAGAAGGATGATAAGAAGGGTTTCTCTCAAAACCTTGAAGAAGATGAGGTTGCTCCTACTCATGATGATGATGGTGACCTCCAAGAAAGGTGCTTCCAAGAGGATATATCCAGAAGAATTGTAGAATTGGAATCTAGAGAGAGATTCCTCAGCCAATGTGTGATGGATGGTTCAGACCCAATGGCACATTCTATGTTTGAACACACCCCATCTACACACTTCTAAGAGAGCTATCAGGCCACACCTAATCTTGATGAAGTTCTAGCTAGATGGAAGGAGGATAATCATTTGATTCTACCTCAAGGACTGCCTCCTCTTCCACATGGTTTTTTCACTTCATCCCTTCTCAAGGAAGAACCTGTTCTGCAAGAGGCAAGTGAAGAAGGAGAGATCTAATTTGAAGCTCTTTAGGAGGATATCATGAGCAACAACAAAGAAGGAATCATCATCAATGCCCCTTGTGAATACTTCATCAGCCATGGAGAAGACACAATTCATACATACATGTAGATGTTCCAGTAATATGAGGAGGAACATAAGCATGGTGAGCTCCCTCCTCCTTTGTTTGATAAACTTCCTTATTGCTTCGATGAGAAAGATGACTATGTTGAGGAGCCTAAGTTGGAGGAGGATCAATAAGATATCTTTGAGCATCTAGAGATCTTGATCTTTGAGGAGGAAAAGGAGAGGCTGGTCTCCCTTGAGGAAAGCCTTGAAGAAGAGTTTTTTGAACAAAGAGGTGATGTTCTATGGGATGAGCAATCATTTAATGATTCCATTTCAGACATCACAATAGTCACCTTTCTTCAAGAAGGCCAAGAGGGAGCAGAGGATGAGTTTTGTAGGATATTTAAGGAAGTAGAAGAAAACAAGTCAAACTATGATGCATTGCAGAGGGACCATGCACTACAAAGGGCTTATGGTGATGAGCCAATAGCCATAGATTTCTTGGTGATATGCACCAGCATGAAGGACCAGCATTCAACAAGCTTCTAATAATAAAAGGAATACATTTATGTTAGAAGCATGTTCAATTCTGATCCACTCATATGCAGGCCAATCCAAGTGACAAGCAAGAGGAGCAAGTCGCTAACTCTCCATTTCATTCAGCCACTTGTCTGGCACCATAAGTTTCCTTGCTAGGAAGGGGACTTAAGAAGTTTTCCCTTTGATCCAGGAGGGAAGCATATGTACCTAGTTAGTTGTATATAGTAGTTTGCTTTTAGTTTCTTTTCCTACTTTCCCTAAGTGTAGTTTACACAAGTAGTGTTTTTAGTCTTGTGTGCACTTTCCCTTATGTCTAGGGTAAAGAGCTTCATGTTTGATTCTTAGATCTTTGGGGCTGTTACTAATCTTTCTTCAAAGCTACATTCTGACTCCATGCCTAATGGACTACAAGGCAACTGGTCTCTAAGCATAACAGGCATGCTTCCCCTGGGATTCACCAATTTCTTGACCATTTTTTTCCCAACAGGCCAAAAAAATTAGTCCCCCTTCTTTTTATGCTATTTTGAGCCAGTACTTTTGATTTTGCATGAGTCTTGCAATTTCTACGAACTCTACAGATTTTCTATGGAGTCTGCAGGTCCATTTCTATGGACTCTATAGAGCTTGGATTTCTATGGACTCAGCAATAAAGCTTCTTCAGACTCTTGTCTAGAAATTCACAAGGAAGGTTAGCATTTTTGAACCATTAAACTGGTTTAATGCCTTTATTCAATGCACTAAGTTCATCAGCTCGGTTCAAACGCTTAGTTCAATTCAGTTGGTTCAATGCTTCAATAGAGTTCAACATTTTGGTTCAAAGCTCAAGTTCATCAGTTTGGTTCAATACGTTGGTTCAATGCTCTTGGTTCATTTACCTTGATTCATTGATAAAGTTTAATTCTAAGTTCATTGGCAAAGTTCAACGCTTTAGTTCAAAGCTCAAGTTCATCAGGCTTGGTTCAATCACTGGGTTCAAGTGTTTGGTTTAAGCGATAGGTTCAAAGGCTCGGTTCAACGAATGAGTGGCGCATAGTGTTGAACCATTGAACCATTGAACCGTTGAACAATTTTTGGTTCAATCGATTAGTTCAATGACTTGGTTCAAAGGAGCATCCCAAAAAGCTAAAGGGCGAGTGCCCTTGTGGAGGGTAGTTCTAGGCTCAAGAGCCCTTACGGAGGGCAGGAAGCACTTCAAAGGAAACATAGCCACAAAGGATAAGTTTTTTGGAATTTTGTTTAAGGCACAATTCCTTCAGACCTTTTATCTGAAGGAATTCCTTCAAATAAAAGGCCCGAAGGAATTTGGAAGGGCTGAAAATAGAAAGGATCTCGTAAAAGACCCTGAACGAAATCAAAAGCCGCATTGAAAACCCTGAATGAAATCAAAAGCGAGCAATTCTTGCAGAATTTTTATCTATGGGAAAAAGATCAAAGTAAGAAAGCATGTAGAAAAGACCCACAAGGAAAAAGGCCAAAGCATGGAGGCCAAAGGAAAGTCTAAGGTGATAGGCCCGAGGATGTCAAATTAAGCATGATGAACTAGCCATTGGGTTTTCAAATGGTGACAGGCCTGAGGATGTCAAATTAAGCATGGTGAACTAGCCATTGGGTTTTCAAATGGTGACTGGTCTGCGAATGTCAAATTTAAGACAATAAATCAGCCATTTGATTTTGAATTACCTGAGTGCCAACCATGAAAAGATCCCAAGGAATGTAGCGACCTGCCAAAAGATCACCCCCGAGGGCTGAAAGAGAAGAAAGAGACAAAGCAAGAAGAAGACAAGGTGTAGAAAGAGACAAAGTAGTCCAAGTGGTGAGGAGAGGCGAGTTATTGATAAATGGTCATCAAATAGCACAAACAGTGAGTGGCGTGACCTACTTTCTCCATTTGGAATTTATGAGGAGACAAACCATAGTCTCTTTTTAGGAAAAGAGGTGCATCCCATACTCTCGAAAGCCAAATTCAATATTGGCAATCACACAGCATGGTTCCAACAGGCCTCTTCTAGAAGAATGACATCAATAACAGTGACTTCTTATTCCTGATGCTCTTTGTGCACATGGGCCAGCTTGAAAAAAGAGTGCCAAAATATTTCTCAGGGAGTGCCAAGTTCTCTTCTTCTTTCTATATATTGTAAATTTCTCATTTGAGAAAGGATCCACTCTCTTATCCTTAAGGTAAAACTCTACCCAAAAATCTCTCGGGCTTGTAAGGTAGAGGTCTGCCAATTTTTACCTTAAATTAAGACTTAGCATTTTTACCTCTATCTAGACCTACACATTAAATTATATGTCTATTTTCTTCTTTTGTGTTAAGTCAATGTCTTTCATGCTTTTCACAGACCAATTACAACATGTCTGTGCATTGTGAAGTCTCCATTCTACAGGTCTGCCAGAAGTTCCTATAGGAAGAATATAGGTGCCTATGAATAGGCTGCCATAAGTGTGTTTGAGGATGCCTCTGATAGTTTCTTCCTCCCTATGTTTTCACAGACCTCTAGCTGACTGTTGCAGAAGAGATTCCCACTTTAGATGAAGTGTATGGGTGTTTCTTCCTGGTGAAAAGTATATATTCAAGCTGGGTGGGTCATCACTTTTTTGGTGTATCACCTTTTCATTTTTAGGCTTAGGTTCTATTTTTAGCATGTCTCTCTCCCTTTTCATCCCCCTCATTTTTTCATTTTATTTGTTAGCAGTAGGAGAAACTAGGGCCTAAAGGATACATCAGAGGGAGCTAGCCCTTATCTAGAGATTCTCCCCTCCAGCTTCGTCGGTCCCATAGGTGAGAGGGGAGTTTCCATTGTTGTGTGTGGTAAGGTAGGAGCTCAGCCTCTTGCCCTAGGTGAAATCCACTACGTCAACAAGTACTAGATTAGATTTTTTGCTTCACTTGTTATTAGTATAGTGAATATGAAAACATAGAACTTATTTAGGGTTATTGCATAGTTTTTCTTGACTGGAGTTTTTTCAACCCTCCCTAGTGATCTTATTGTAGTAAGTGATCCCCTAATCGGGTCTAGAAAATCCACATATTGGTCATATTCTCTATTATATAATGTATCCCCAATCATAAGTGTAAGTAGGATCTATCTTCTTTGAGTTAGGATTGATTTATAGATCTGATGCATTTTTGATTCCATATATTATGGTGAACCTAGCATTAATCTAACCCTTGAAGGTTTTCTTTCACATTTTTCATATCAATCATTTTATTTATTATTTTATATATTTATGATATAGGTTGATAGGGTTAGTATAGTTTATGACTTTTGTGGACATGTTTAATACACAGTTGCATCAAAATAACTTTATTCTTTCTATGTAGGTATTCATTAGATACATATTACTAGGTCAAACAAGTCAACATAGTACACTTATTTGGATCTAGAATAGAAAACTAGGTCAAATAGGTCAACATAGTATTCTAAATAGCTTCTAGATAACATACTAGGTTTACTAGGCTGATATAGTCATCTTGACAAGCTTCAACAAAAAGGGAATTATATAACTAGGTCATCATGATTGACACAATTGGTAGAATTTGCAAGCATCATTCAAGGCAATTCAACAAAAATCTCACAATCCTTTGCATCTTCCAACCCACCAAGGTTTATTTCTCTCTCTTTCATGTCAATTACAAAGTTTGTAGTCTTTAAAACTACCATCATATATCAAACTAGGTCAACCTGGTCAACCTAATTCTATATTCCATCTTTTGTCTGAATGACTAGGTCGACCTGGTTGATTTAGTTCTTAAAGAATCTAGATTTTGTAGTATAGTAGTGATACCTTAGACTCTATTCTATATTTTTTTAATATATAGTCATCTAAAACAACTCTGTATTGTGTTTCAAATTGAGAATTATCAATGATATGCTAGTAATTACTTCACACTTTCACTTTCAGTTGTTTGCATGCTTAGAGTAGATCACATAATCTAATTAGGTGTTTTTCAATATACCATTTAGTTGCCCTATTTTTATTTCTTTAATACACTACCAAATCACATAATTTCAAAATTCATTTAAACATTTGTCTACCCAAGGCTTACCTACATGGATTTCATCACCAAGGGGGAAGCTAACTTGGTTTTTTGTCCAAGTATAAACACATGGTTAATGGTATTTATTGGAAAATCACACAACACCCTTATCATTGTATGATTTTTAAGTAAGGGTGTAGGCCCCAATACTAAGCTAGTACCATTGACAACACATATCCTTTTCATTCTAAACATCCTAAAACCATCCATAGATTACTTTCTAATTGCCTAATTTCAGCCAAATTCTTTATCACACTTAAAATAACACTATATAATAATCTAACAACATTTAAAATGACCACTTAGTTAGCATTTAATTTTTAGTTGACTACTTTCTCTTTGCTCATTGTATGTTGTGCTAGTGCCCAAAATTGTACTAGAGAAATTTAGCCCTTGTTAGTAAAATGCCTCAGGTCCAAATTGGGGGAGTATCAATGTTTTAGTCACTATCCCAAATCTTGTCTTTATATATTCCTTTGGAAGGTTGAAGTTCACGTTCACAATTTTTCATTTTTTTTGTCTTGATTTTTATAGGTGAGAGAATTCCTTCATTTTGATGTTTCAAGATTTTTTTATGAGCATAATTCCCAATAAAAATAGGTCTTTATAGTTTTTGTCTTGGATAAAAACTTTGAAGACTTATTTTTATCAAACATTTTGTCTACCCCAAAAGTTCTGAAAGAATTCCATACCTAACCTTTTTAGGTCTCAAGTATTTTTAAGATATTTGTTTTGGAATTTTTGTCCACAACAAAGAATCTAAATGGCATTGTCTAAATATGGAAGACATTTTTGATAAATTGTGAAGGAATTATAGGGTTAAAACAAAGATTTCATGGTAGGATAATTCACAACGAGAAGGTAAAAGTATAGTTAGTCCTTTTTCTATGCATGGATTTGTTTCCTTATGTTCGAAAAAGAGATTCTAGGGCACCAAATTAAATTTCTAAGTTGCACCTTCAATGTGTTTTGATGATTAAGGTGAGGAATTACCTGATTAACCAAATGAAAGACATGTGTTTGTCTCAGGGGGCTCCTATGAACCTTGTCGGGGGTCAGAAGGATCTTACACCCTTTTTTGAATAAAGAAAGCTAGTGCAAAGGTAAAAAATGACCGAGAGTCTGAGTTTACATCTAAGATTGGAAAAATGGTAGGTTCTCAGGGATTTATGAGTTTTAGGCCCCTTTTTGAATATTTTCCCACTTAATTTTTGGTGAACAAGGTGTAGAAAGTCTCTAGGGCTCAAATGCTTAAATGTGTTAAGAAAGTGATGTCATGTGGCAGCTCTATGGGGTCTTTTAGATTTTGATCTATTTTTTAAATTTGCCTCACCTCTTGATAGGAAAGGTCCCCAAAGACCTGAACACCTAGATTTTAAAGTTAAATAATGATACGTGGCATTCTTACATCTCATGAGGAGCTTAGGGCATATTATACCACTACACCAAAGGAAAATAATGAGAGAAAAAAGTGAAAAAGTCCCCAAAGGCCCAAAAAGGTACCATGAAATATTTTACACTTTTATGGCTCCATGTGTTGTAAGGAGGATCACCCAACATAAAATAAACATTTGCATTTTCCCTCTATTCTTTGAATGAAGCTCAAGTAATTAATGAGGTTGGTTGGTGATTAGTTATTATGCTTTAAAGCATTAATGACAACCCTAATATTGAAATGCAAAGGATTATAAATAAGGATTTTGTTTTAATTTTACATTGAACCTTATCATTTAGAGCTTCCATTTGTTATTTCAAGCTATTTGTGTGCCCTAGCTAAGTGTAACATGAGAACATGATTACAATGAGTTCCTTATGGATTTTCAGCTTCTATTGTGTGCCATCTTCTAGATTAACAATAAGTGTTCTTTCAAATCCTTGTGTTGTGCTCTTTGAGAGGATTTGAGAGGTATTTCAAGGGTTTTATGAGTGAAAGGTTCATCAAAATTTTAAGTATTGCACTATAAATCTAGGTTAAAAATGGTAGCATCCTCGACTTCTATGAAGGGCATCATTTTTTATGTATTGAATGTGATTAAGGATACATATGTCATGGGGTTTGATTTTATGGCCTTGTTTAATGTATTTTAGAAGCTAGACCCCCTTCCATTAGTAGTTAATGTGGGTATGAGCTACATCTCCCCTATGATAACATTCCCCCTACTTACTCCATACTCAAAATTGATTATAGCATGTACTCAAGCATACCAATTAAACACTAGAACCATCAAATATGGTATTCATTTGGTTGTTTACTCTTTTACCACTATGGCCCTCAATATCATGCTCATAATTCCTCCCCAAATAGAAATCATTACACTCTCCCTATAGGAATGCCATCAGTATGTAGAGAAAAATGATAAGGTAATTTGGGACATTGTCAACTCCTGTTGGCTAGCTAAGAAAAGACAAAAGGTCTCCAAGATGTCCAAGAGTTTAAAGCTAGTATAATTTAGAAAAATTCCCTAGTATGTCATTTCCATGGCTACCAGGGATTATAGGATGCCCACCATGTAAAAAATTGAACCATGGATGTTCTAGATCCTAATATGCATATTAGAGAAGCAGAAGAAGCTCAACTAGGCCACTATCCTTAGTAACAAACTACATAGGCAGATGATAAAGCTCCAAGTTGAAATTCTTTCAAAATAGGCATTTATAGGAACATTCTACATGTCCTCTTATTTAATGTAAAACTTAGTGCACAACAGGACATTTCAAGGGCTCACCAGGAACCCCAATGGAATGAGAATTTATGAAATATACCCAAAAATTACCATGGAGGGATTCAAGAAGAAATTTTGTAGGGTCTAAAATTGCTTCTTAAATATTATGATGAGCGTCTTCTTTCCTTTAACAAGCCTCAACAAAATATCCATGGTAGCTAAGGAGATAATTAAAAAATATGGCACCTCTTACATTCAATTCAAGACATTTACATATATTAAGGTAAGTGGTTACTTAGGGTGCCCACATAAATTACCTAGATACCTCGATGAAAAATTGGCAATAATGGAGTTGAGCTGATAGATGGTACCTCCACACAAAATGATAGCGACCAAAAATATTAACAATCCCTTCAAGTTTCCCATTGTGATTGGAAATTATTCACATCCTTCAGTTGCAAAGGTGAAGGGATTAAATTAGTAAATGGGCCAGTATGTAATTGATAAGATTCCACTGAGGCTTAATTATGACATCGGATGGCTAGTGAACATGCCAACCAATATGATTCTACATCAATCATGTTATGAAGACATCTGGTCCAACTACACCACCAAGGAAGATGTCAAGAAATTAGAGTATATGAGGCTAATGGTTAAGAGGTTTTACCTACAATATCACTCTCATCCCTAAATATATGGTTGATGACAAGATGATGATATCCTTAGTATATAGTACAACCAATCTTGAATCCTAACCCATCTCACAAGTAGACTCAAATGCTCAATAAAATAACTTCATCCCCTAGAGAGAATTTCTAATTATGAGGAGAATCTTCAGATGGTTAAAGGAACATGGGGTTGATCTTGGTGCATATGACACCCCTACCCTCCAATATCTTAGGTAGGTTTTTAGGAACTACGAGGTTTCTTCTCAGAATATAGTGGTGACCCTATGGCTTCATCACTAGCATTGAAACGAAAAGGGAAGCATAAGTTTGGTGATGTTAATTTTACTAATCCAGTTGATGTGGAGATGATAATAGTATCACAATCTAAAGTTGGATTGTCTTTTTAAAGATAATAATCTTGGCATAAAATTGGGATAAAATTATTATGGGGGAGGTTACATTGGCTAGTGCCACCCTTATATCCATTTCAAGAGAGGGATCCTAAAAAATTCTAGCTAATAGAGAAGCCATTCCCATGGACAATCCAATGAATGTTTCACCTGCTCAACCAATGTAATAAGAAGCAAATGTTCCTCCCTCAAAGATATATTCAAGGAAGAGAGGAGGGGAGGAAAAAGGAGAATAGCCCAAAAAAAAGAGATTAAAGAGGATTTTATAACCTCTATGTGGGTTCTCAGTGAAGGAGGTCATCTTTAAAGACCTACATTCTAAGGAGGTCCCTATAAAAAGGAAGGAGGATCAAGCCTCATATTTCTAGAGGGTAAGGGATATGAGTGATGATGAGGATTTAGATGAATTTATGCCCATCACTAAGGTGATGAATAAGCAACATTCTCTCATTTTTTGTAATTAAGTACCAGGAAAATAAATCCAAGGGAAAGAAATTAGACCTTGGTGAAAGCCCCAATGATGGGTTTATCTATAGAAGAGGGTCCCTCAAGAGTAGAGATAAAAGGTGATGAGGAAGATATCCTAACTCCAAATGAACCTTTATCTTTTGATGATGTTTTACAAGTTGGTGTTAAGGTGGTTACACAAGCTCAGGACCCTCAAGAAAAAGAAAACATATCATTATATATGAAGACATTCATTGATAATGTCATCACCTAGCCATTAAGTGAAGGTGATCAGGGTGGAGCTAAGGAGTTATATAAATGTGATGATAAAGCCAAAGAAGATCTAGAGTAGATCATTCAAGGAACCACTATTTTTGAGGTGGAAGTTGAGCAAGAAGGCTTAGAGGTAGCTATAGAGGTAACAAAAGATGTCCCTTCCCCTCTAAAGGTGTCAAGTCCAGCACTAGAGGAGAAGACAAGTGTGGAAGAAGGTGGGTGAGAAAACCTATAAATGGGTACCCCCACCCATATAAAAATAAATAAGGAATTGAATGATTTCAATAAGGATGTTGAGGAGGGTGCTTTAGGAAGTGTTACTTTAATCAGAGTATCATAAAGTCTTCTCCCTCACATCAGGGTCCATGACCCAGCCCATAATAAAAGTCTTAAGGCCATGACTGGTGAATAACTGCCTAAAGGAGCAAGGATGTCACCATATATTTGAACATGTCAGAGGTCTAAGAAAATAAATAAGGTGAAGCGGCTATGCATCCTTCTAACTAGCCAATAAAATAGGGAAGTTTAATTTAATTATTTCTCAAAGGCTATCATCAACCTGAGTCAGAATGTGGAGTTTTGGAATAGATTGAGCTAGATCTAGAAAAGGAACATGGAGTGGATAAAGGTGACAATGAGTAAGAGAGTGATGAAGATATTGAGTAATTTTTATTGAGCCCACAACCCACTCATGTGGCACTCCCTACATCGATCACTCCAATGACACCATATTTTACTATCTCAAGGCCAACATTGATGTCCACCATAGCAATTAGATTTTAGTCCAGGCCCCTTCTCTAGGTAGAAGAATAGGGCAAGGAGAAAAAGGACATCATGAGTAAAATTGGGGGATCAAATTATGATCACTCAGGCACATAATTTCAAGCTCCCTAAAAAGGCCAAAACACATTCCAAAACCACCTTCACCACTATAGGATAAAAGAATGTAGAGATATCCATCCCTCCATTATATTCTTTGAAGAAGGATGCTCCCCTCAAAAGTTAAACTATCTATAGCTATAGTCTAGGGGAGCCATCATGGAATGAACTGAAGTATAATTCATAAGTCTTAGCTAACATGGTGTCACAAATAATGGATAAAGATAAAGCCACCATAGAGGAGTTGAAGGTGAAAAACTAAGATATCATCTAGTACTTTTAAAAGGTACTAAGTGAGCTTAAGGTAGTAACTCCAATTCCTTTTATGGATTTTGGTCCTCTCCATCTCTCATTTGCATCACTCGACTCTAACCAAATTGATAATTTGAAGACTAGAGGACAAGCAACTGAAGATTTACAACAAGACTTGAGCATTAGGGTGGAATAAATAATCCACTTGGCATTTAAATGATTGAGTGACATAGTGGAAAATAAAAGAGATTATGATGCCTAGATGTTTTCCTATGAGGTAAACACCAAAAAATGAGATGAAGCTTAATGGAAGGCATAAGATATCTATAAGATGAACATATATACTTTAATTGTGGACAATATGATCGCTTAATATGATCATAAAAAGCCCAAGGAATATCAAATAACAATCAAGCATCACCTGATGATGATTAAAGATGACATCTTCAATCTAAAAGGAGAAGAATAATCTCTCAAGACTACAACAAGAGATATAGATTCCATGTTGAGGAAGATGGTGAGCCTTGATAGCATAAATTATTTGGGGGAGGAGGCAGTGTACACCACTCTAAAGAACCTCATTGATGCACAAGAATCATTTGATGTCCATAAGATAAAGCATTTGGTGTCACTTGAGAAATCCTATGACCAACTCAAGGAACTCATTAGATGGAAGAAAACCATGCTTTAGTAGACTACTACCTTTCTTGAAGAATATAGAGTCAAATTCAAATACCAAGTAGGCCCAAACCAAGGGAGTCTCACCCCCATGTTTGAGGAATATACCAAATACAAAAATAGGTTGGTGAAGTATTCCATCATCCATATTGATTTTAAAACCTAATTGAATATTTTAGTTTCTTTCGAGCTAGCACCACTTCTCCTTTCTCTTTACTTCCTTTTTCCCTTCTATTCCTTTTTTTCTCATTTCCTACTAGGAAACCATTGTACTCTACCCATTAATGGCACATCCTTTTTGAGGTAGTTTTTATGTAATTATGTGCATAGGAAAGGACATTCATTTTTGTTATGCAAGAGGATAAAGTTTTGTTTTGTCCTTTGTGGGATCTACCTCCCTGTAGATAACTTAAAATATTTTGCTGATCATCACAAGAGCACCCACATAATCTAAGGAATCATGTTTGTTACAAGGTCTAATAGACTCCTAGCCCATGAATGAATATTCTAGTTGGATCATCTTTAGGAATATGTTAGGCTTATCTCAATTATATAAGTAAAAGGGGTATGTCCCTTTATAATGGTCAATTAAATTTTTGAATCAAGAGTTATAGCCTTGAGGAGTTCTCACTGTGTAAAACTTTTGATGTCAAATTGATTTCTTATGTAAAATTATTGGCAAGATTTGAGAGAATTATATATGTTTCCCTTGTTATAGAACTTTCTTACACTATGTTGATCTTTTATTTTGTTCAATACACATTGTACTCATTTTAAATTCAACTAATAAATGAAATTTTCTTGTGGTTTCCATTATCTTTCTATTGCTAAAGTACAATGTCATATTTTACATGCTTAGTTGATTGGTGATCTGATGTATTTATATTTATGGTGGTCATTTAGAGTGTATGTTTAGATTATAAAACCCTCTCTAATTTGAGATTTGGGAATAGGGTGTTGATAGTCTTTTTAAGGGTAGTCCTAGGTTCATAGATTTGACTAGAATGGGTTATTGAAGGATATCATATGTGCATGACTTCAATTTCATTAGTGTTATATCTATGGTATATTTGATGGTAAAGGCAACAATGTAGTTTAATTGAACTTTTTTTGGCTCTTATGTTAACCCTCCACTTTTAATCTCTATTAACTGATTGTTTTTATCCTACTCTATTGTACCCTACATATAACACATCCCCTACATATTCAAAGTGTTTTTTGGCTATGAATGCATAAACATTGTGTACTTAGCATGTGTTTACATTTTGTATATTAAATATCAGCAATGTAATCTCCTATTCAACCCTTTATTTTTGAATATTATGTAGAATGAAAGTTGTATTCATATCCATATCTATCTTTAGTAGCTTCTGTATGATCTAGAATATTTGCTCATTCCATGTGACAACCCTTGCTAGGTGGTTTGAGAAAGATTGGTTGTGTTATGATAAAGTTTGTATTCCCTTATGTTAACAATCCCCATGAATATTGAATCATTAATCCCTTCATGTGAGAAAAGCTACCCCTTATGCCCTCTCACCTTGGTTTAGGTAGAGCTAGAAGTAGCAGGGAACTGACCATACCTATTGTAGGTGCCTCCCAATCATTTTCTATGTTTTGGTCCAATCATGATGTCAAACCCATCCCTAGCTATAATGACATATTAAGCAAGTTTTCCATCTTTACTTTCCACACTCTTTAGGTTCACAAGGTTGAGTGATAAAAGTGTACAAATGAGAACCAACATATTTCTATCATTGTTGTCAAGGAGAATTCTTGTTACCCATGTTATTGGGAATACTCACAGAGAGTTATAAGTGTTTTGTTTATTTCATTCTTTATTATTACTACACTCAGTTATTCATCTTTGCTTCATTGACATTTTTGTAGCCTTTCTTGGTGACTCTGCTAGGGATGTTCACCCCCATGTTGTGAGAATTTATTAAAAACTTTTGAAATTATTTTCAATGTCTAAAAATTGGTATTCTATCATTTTCTATGTGTATTTTTGTTTATTCTAGTCTATAAGTCTTGCTTCTAGTGGTAACTCTATTATATCAAGGTTTAAATATTGGTGCCTACTATATATAATTTTATTTATTTTGAATAATTTTCTTTAGATCTACAAATCTAGAGGGTACTAGGTCTTCCTTTCAAAATATTCCATCTAAAGAACTTTTCCTTAAGTTAAAAGCTCTGTCCAAAAGGAGACAAGTGTGGAAGCCTACTATAGGCCAAATCTCAGGCAATTAAGTAAGACCTAATCAATTTATCCCCCACTATATTTACCCCCTTTTATCAAGCATACATTTGGTTCAAGGATACCAAAGTGCCTTAGATAAATTTGAGCTCCCTACAAGTCAATCTCCTTCTCTACAAAGAAGTCTTTATCCTCCTATTAGGCCATTAAGGCTTCATTTAATTTCCCCTCCTTCATGTCTTCCCCATAGTATTCATTCTCATCCATCCCCTAGTTCATCTTCATCTTCAGATTTATAAATGGGAGATTTTGACCTAAGAAGGAGGATGTTTAATATGGAAAATTACAATGATGGAGAAGAAGATCAAGGTCTGGCTAATAGATGTAGACTGTTTATGATCTTTAGGTTTAGACCTATTAACTTCAATGGTATACCTAGTTTTTCTAATGAAGTTACCATCAAAATAAGGAGTATTTTTCCTAAATTTTAAGGTAATAATGTCATGTCTAGGGAATAGCATTTGAAAGCCTTATTGAATGTCATTGAAGATTATGAAATAGATCTAGAAGATGTGTGTATAAAACTCTTTGTGTACAAACTTGAAGATGAGGCCTAAGAGTGGTTCAAATCCCTCCTCTATGGATCCATAGATAAATGGAAAGCTATGATTGATGCATTTAAAATGCAATATGGTGACAACAATGATCCTAGATTCTTGTTTATCAAGTTTTAGATCCTCAATAAGGATCTTAATGAGTGTGTGAAATATTTCAACTCTAGTTTTGGTAAGGTGTTAAGAAGGCTAACAGAGGATGTCAAACCTAGTGAAGTTTCTTATTTGGCATTTGACAATAAAGTAGCCTATTATCTCAGAGATAAGGTTCCCACAAATCTAAGGATGGATTTTAATTTGGCTATTAAAATAAAAAATAACATCAAACTTGTGGGTAAGCCTTTAAACAAGAGGGATGATGTCAAGTTGGTAAAGCCTGAGAAGCCCCAAACCTCCCACAAGATTGTAGACCTAGAGGAAACTATGAAGACTCTTTCCAATATTTTTAAAGAGATCTTTTATAAGTTGGATAGATTAGAAAATGGGTTGTCTCAGGGATCTTCTAATCATGATGATAGGAGGGATCACAAGAGAGAGGAAATGAATCATCTCTGAGATCAAGGTCAGGTTAGGCCACATTTCTAAGCCAAGAACAATGATAAAGGAAAGGGCCTGGAAAGGGATGACAAACATGAAAGAAACCAAAATTGAGGAGGTGGAATGGAAGTACTATATCCTTTATATTCAAAGGTCAACATAGTTGATTGTGATATCAACTAGTGTGATAAGTGTTTCTTCCCTCATCCCCCATGCAACACAACTAGTGATGATGGTCAAGATAAATAAGGATTTGAAACTACATCTAATGAAGATGATATCTACATTGTTGAATTCTAATAAATGGAAAGTTTCACCTTCTAAAAGGAAGTTATTATCACCCCAAATGTCCTTTATTATGAAGACACTCTAGTGTATGAATGTTTTACTTTCTAAACTTCTATACTAGATGTGTTGGTTGCCTCTCCATCTACAAAGATAATGGCAGATACCATCACTCAATCATTATAAATATCATGTGAAAAGGTAAGGTTACCTACCCTAGACTTCATCTATGAAATAAACATGATGCATGAATATTGTAGACACCTAAATTTGGCCACTGATAACCTCCAACCAGGTTTTTGACAAATTTCTACCAAAATGCACAATTTGGCCTAAAAACACTAAATCATGCTAAATGATGTGAAATTGACATATTCAAAGGCCAATTTTGGCCAAGGAAGCCCTAAATGAGGTAGTGAAATTTATGGGCCAACTAACTTTGATCAGATCATTTTGAGTCAAAATGCTAATTTTGTACCTAGGTGCTCTGAATTACACTTTCCTATCAAATCTTTTGCACAAGATGCATGCCTTTGTTATTTTTTGTTAGTCACATCCTAAATAGGATAATGGATCTAATTCATCTAACATCACCTTCTAATTCTAATCCAGTCATGTTTTGGACCAATAACAAGGCATTTTGATTAATTTGAGTAATTTGTGCACAAAGTACTTAAACATACTTAAGAGCTAATTAACCCAAATCAAGGCCTAATTAAGAATTCCATAGAAACTTGTTGAGTAATTTGTTTTGGAAATGAATATTTAATATATACATCATTAGGTGACCTCATTTCTTGGGAAGACATCCCTATGCCATAAATGCCACAAATATCAGAATTCATGCCCACCATGCCTCATCAATGCCTTACATGATTCCCTCCATGCCTCTTAATTGACCCTTCTTCTAGTGTTATGATGAGGATAACTATAAACTTAATTCCAAAAATTGAATTAATCCTCAACCACACATCTCAATCTCAGGATGGATGGTTTAGGTTGATTCTAGACATTCTAAAAAATCTATAAATAGGAAGCCTTACTACATCATTTCTAAGATTTGATAATGCAAAGTTATAATGCACAAATGATTCCAAAATCCATTTTAATTAGTGTTACTATGCCAAATTAATTCCAATACAAGCTAAGCCATAAGCCAAAGGTGCCAAAGAGAGATGGAGGTAGCCAAGCTTCTATTACCAAGAACTTCATGAGCACAAGCTGAGCAAGCCACTACAACAATCATTTTGGAGCATCCAAGGAAGGTAAAAGAGGGTTTTTTTTATTCATGTTTGTTAACTAATCTCTCCCTAGTGTCTAGGCCTAGAGATGTTATGCTAGTTAGTGTGTTTCTTTCATTTTGTTTTTATTTTAAAACTAACATGATACCATCCTCTTTTGAGTCAAATTCATAGATCACATAATGTCACACCCAGTGGGACAAAATGCATCCCACACATGAACAAAATCATTTTTTAGCTTCAAATTCTTCATTTGAATCATTAAAACTCTTGAAAATTGATTTTTTAACTTTGATTTACCATTTTTCTTTGTGACATGTTTACATAATAACCAACGTCAATTAGTAAAAATAACATCAGTTGGATGGCTGTCATCGTTCACTATTAGTATAATCAATGTCGATTAGATAACCATCATTGATTAGCTAATGTAACCATTGTTGGTTATGTAACTGACATTGGTCACTATGTTTTTCTTAAAACACAAACCTGAGAGCTCTTTTTTTAAAGTTCATTGTTTCAAACCTAAAATACCTTCAAGGCTAAAGGACATGTTAATGTTTTTTTTATAGGACCAAGCTTGACATTTGCTAAAAAAATGTTTAGATCACCTTTTGTGTGCTTAAAAATCAATTAGGAACCTTGTTTTGGTGTTTATCAAAAAACTTAGAAGTTTATGTTGAATGTTTTAAAAGTTTGAAAATAAGACCAAGGGGTCAAATGAACACCACCAAATCTTTCATTTGGGTTTAAAATTGAACACACTTATCATTTTTGTCTTCAATAGTTGTTTGATCTAATTTTGTTTTGTAAATAGAGGGGTATTTCATGTCTACTCTTCCATCTGTCCCCTTTAGGGAACCCTTGGAATCAAAAGCACCATTCATATTGCAAATAGCCTAGTCTAAGGCTTAGAAATAAAGTCATCTAAAGCAGCCCCAAAAACTCATAAAAGTTTGGGTGACCTTGAAAATGACCCTAAAGTCTTTCTGTTTCATGTTTTATTTATTTTTATGCAAACTTGGCTTGTGAGGGGGACTTCATCACTTCCCACAAGTTTTTTAGGTAAGCTTTGACTCGAGGTTTCATCTCTCAACATTGAGTTGTACATGGGATGTATCTACATTTGTAAAATGCACTACATTGAGAGAATAATAGGATGTAGTGGTTATTAAAAGGATTAAACCTTTTTACAACTAGCCAATGCTGCAGTCACCCAATTTCCATGCTTTTCTTTTGTATTGTTTGATGTGAAATTCATTATGCAATTGATTTCCCTAGAAACATTCAAAATATTTTTAGTTTAGTCAACCCCACATTGACATACCTTTGTGAGGATTTGGATGATTATACTTAGTGTATTTTGGTCATTTATCTTACTTGGTGATTTTTTTAAGACCAAAACTTGTTTGTTTGTGTATAAACCTAGTCCAAACCACTTTGTTTATATGTTACTCTTTTATCTAAAGAGGTCTTATCTTGGTCATTTTACACCCCACTTGTGCCTTGAATTTTTTTATAAAATTATTTGTGTGTGTGTCATTTGAGTTATAAAGGGTAGTGTTATGCTGCCCAAAACATGTCAAAACATTTTGAGCCTTTTGAGTCTTTGAAACATAACATAGATCTTAGATCACATCATTCAAGCATGATTATGACATTAGGATACTCAATTTGTTTCAATAATTATTTCACCTTGTGCCAAAAACCATTTGTTTCAAACCATGTCATGTATACCATTTGGACCTTTGTCTTATGATGTAATGTTGTCTAATCTTGTCTAGCTTGTTTGGTCAAATCCTAGTTTTCACCATTGAGTTTTTAGTTAACCTTGTCAAGTTTGGATTCAAACATTGATTGATTATATTTAGGCCTTAATTTGTGGGGATAATACATAGATCTTTCTCTTTTTGGTTTTATAACTTCAATTAATCGATTACCCAAATTTGAAAATTATTGATGGATTGTTTGTCTAGTACATATCCTTATAATTGTTTATGCATTTATTTTGGAGAACACAACCTTTCTCAAAGATCATTTTGTCGTATGAATTATGCCAACTAATCATATTTATATTTAATTCTATGTGATGAGTTTATGTCAAAGTTGTTTCCAAACTTGTTAGATTAAATCAAATCACATCAGCCTTTATTTCAAGTCTAGATTTTGACACCATTTGGCCAAAAGTCCTAGCATATGCCTATTTATTTTAGCCTAGTTTTTAACTCCATGTTTGGACAAAATACCTAGTCACTCAACTTTTCCCTTTCCTAGTTTAGACCTTGTTTGGAACACTTTGACCTAGACCTTTGACATGTCAGTTTTTATTCATACACTTGACCTTTTGTGCATATGACATTTGGCATTGGACATTTGATGTTAGATTATTTTATGCCAAGTATTAGCATAAATAATTTTGGAGATATATTTCCACTTTCATACCACATTAGAGATACATCTCTACTTTTTGACCAAGTTAGACTAAGCTTAAATCATTTATCCTTTGGACATAGTTTTTCAGAGTTTGTAGAACTCTAAGCCTTTTTGTTTTTAAGGTTTGATCATTTACATATATATGTCTCAATAAAATTATGATGGAGTCATGTAAAATATGACTTATGATAGAATGGACACACAAAATCCCACTAGGAACCCCTTTAGAGAAATATTTTTTAACGATTTTTATTATTCTCTCTATAATACTCCATATGGGGAACATAGTCAAAATCCACAAAATCCAAATTGAAACCTTGATTTGCATGAAGAGAATTATGAGGAGAACTTTGAAGACCCAACTATAGATAATGTTTTTTGAGATATGGATCCATACCCTCTTTGTAATAATTACTACATGAAACAAAGTCAAGAACTAGCTTATGAGCCAACTCATGACTAGGATGATATGGTTTATGAGGAAGACTTGGATGCTATGGCTTATGAAAGTAATTATGCTCCCCCAAATCATACCATTTCTATTCCAAGACCACAATCTTGTACCATTTCATACTAATACCTCATCATTTGGTTTGTACAAGCAACCAAGCTTGACAACGCCCAACCATTTCTATACCAGGACCTCATCCTTTGGTTTATGTGAGAAATCAAGCTTCATAATGCCCCTTCATCATTCTAGGACCTAGTCCTTTGGCTTATGCAAGTAATCAAGCCCCATAATTCCCTATTGTTACCATCTCAAGACTTTATCCTTTGGCTCATGTGAGAAATCATGTTCCCTAAGGCCCTAACATTACTAACCACAAGTCATCCCATCCAAACCTTAACCCATCCAATCATTCAAATACCAAGATATGTTTAAAACTAGTATTTTCCAACTCATTAGAAATCAAGGCCAAGAAAACCAACCAATCCAAGATGTTTTTGTTGAACCAACCACTTATGATAAATTAACCTATGATAAATCACTTATTGATCCTATATTAGTTGTCATAGAATCTCACACTGATGATTCAATCTTTGTCAAGTCACTTCTTAATGATTATAACCACCTTTGGATAAATCATTACCTCAACCATGTGACTATTTTTTAAGAGCCTCCTATTGATAAGATAATCTTTAAGGAGTTTTCTCTTGACCTATTTCCAATCTTAGAGGAATCACACTTTAAAAAACTAGTTTTTGTGGAGCCCATTATGCCATCACAGGTTGTTACTTATCTAAAACCAAATATTAAATAAGACATCATTGTAATAGAGTACCCATTAGATGGAGAATCAGAGTTAGAGTCAAGTTCTATTCTTAAACTGACTTCATATTTATCATCAGAATATGAATCAACATCAATCTCAACATTAAATTTAGATTCCCTTGAGTTAGATTCATATTTGAAATAAGAATATGTTCATGATTGTTACAACATTGGTACACATGCCTTGTAGATCAATTTGAATAAATTTATGATCCTTCTATAGTTTTTGAGGATGAGTACTTTAGATTTGATGCAAGTTATCATAGTATTTTGGTTAATGGCCATATCATTGACATTCTATCTCTCACTAGTGGTGATTAAGATCAAAAAAATCATACTTTGTTAAAATGCATCCATGGTGACATAGTAGTTGAAGAAGAGCAAGAAATCCAAGACCACATTCATATAGTAGAAGAACACTCTCCTAGTGAAACTTTTTCAAAAGTACTAGAAGATAATCAAAGTTAAAAGTCAACATTCCTTAGTGAAAAATTCTTGAAGGTGATATGGGATAATCAAGACAACTTAATTGGTGAAAACCTCTTTGAGGCACCAATAACTAAGCACAAAATTTCTTCACAACTTGATGAAGACAATCAAATATCAAATTAAAATAGATTCCTATGTATAGCCTAATTATATGGTAGCTACTATTAAGATCAATCAACAAAAAAATATAGTGGTCCTATCAAGAGAACAATTATTTAGCCCCACAACAACCAAAATTATATCAAATCTAGCATCAAAAACATTATGTGTGATTGAAAGTCCCAATATTCATTTGTTTCCCCACCATTTAACATTATATTATCATCTACCATTCCATTTCAAAATCAAACCTACCATCCATTATTTATCCTTGTTTACCATCCATGGCCACACTTTCCTTTATAAAGGCTACAAGGATACCTTATCTCAACATTTGAAGGAATTAGAATCAATGACCAATGAAGATCACAAAAGCATTTTTGGTATCAAAATCTATAGGCCATTTTTGATAGAGCAGTTATTCAGATGAGGTGTGGGCTAGTAATTAAAATGATTAATTATTCTATTTGTATCATTTTCTAATTAAGATGTGCATCTCCATCTCAGTAGGAAAATAGAATTATATGCCATTTACCACACCTAGGCCAAAAACATATACCATATCATTTCACATTACCATGCCATTACCATTGTTACATATCCATTTTCCATTGTTGCATATACCCAACCATTCACCCCATCACTTAGGGGAAAACCTCCTACCATTTTATCCTATCTATAAAAAACCATCATTATCCTAACTAAGACCATACCATCATATCATTATGTTCCTATCCATACCAAAGCCTATTTTTAGTCATTCTACCAAATCCTATTTTTGATCTTGGTTCCTTTGGTTCTTCCCACACTTTTTTGTGAGAGGATTCCAATAAATTTTTAATAATCAATAAAATCCATGTTTAAATTTCAATCTATGAAAGTAGTGTGAAAGTTGATCTGGCAAGATATATTTCATCTTATCAAGTTTGTTTATCTAAGCTTGATTATAACTGCCTATGAGAAAATTAGTGTCTCACAGTCTTGTTACTAATTATAAATACCTATGGGAAAATTAGTATCATTGACATATGTAATTATATCCTAGTTATAGCTTCTTATGGGAAAACTAGGGGCAATACATGTTTATCATGCACTGTCACATCACCTTACCATTATTGATTTCATTTGACTGGTCATTTGTCAGATTTGAGAACTTATTGGGACCTAGTTGGTTTTTCCCTACCTTTTGTGTGGATATTATTACTATGACTTGAGATCATTTTAGGATTTTTTGGGTCATGTTAAATTCATGTTGATGTCTCCTTAGTCGTCCTTTCCATATGCTCTCACTATTTTGTGAGCAACCTAATCCAAATGCTCTTATTGTTTTATGAGAAGGTATCTTATCATTCTCTAATGAGTGAAGATACCTCAAAATTCAAAAAACATTTATCCTATCTAAGCCTATTCATTTATTCTTGATCCACCTTACTAGGGCATTGTCATTATTATGATGCTTTTGTTTGCTTTTATTTTTAGGATGTCTATTTATTTGTTTATTTTAGGTTGTTTGTTTATTCACTTTCCTATTTGTTTGCTTTCAGCACTATTGACTTGACTCAGTCTATATACATTCATTGGGTGATTCCTTGATCACATTATTCTTGAGTTTATCCATATTCATACGTAAACATTGTCATCATGGTTTTTATCATTGTTCATTACTTTTGATTGTTTATTGGATATTGAGAGTCAGTCATTATGCATATTTCAGCCAAGTCTTCATGGTGTTCTATCATGATTCCTACCATCACATTATATAGAAAAAAATAGATTCAATAAGGTCTACAATCAATGGAGCTATAGAAGTTTCTCCTTGGCACCTTGGCAAATCCTTCCATCCCACCCTTGACCAATATAACTCATTTGACCCTTCTAGTTGTATAATTGTTAATCAAGATGAGAATCTCCTCATTAATAAGTAAAACTAAATCATTATATTGATAAATCTCATTCCTCTATCCATATCTTTCATAATTTTATGTCCACTCATCTTTAATCTATATTCTAGGTTATATCCTTGAATTATTCTTACTGATTAACCCTAACTGGGGCACCATCATCTTTAGCCAATTCAGATCCTCATAATGATTATAACTACCTATAGGCAAATCATTAATTTAACTTTTATTCCTAATTATAACTACCTTTGGGCAAATCAACATCTTTTTTACATTAATATATGCAAGCATTTTCTTATTTGGATTAATCTCAACCATAGGTTTATTCCACCTTGCTTTTTGTTTCTTTTTAAGGGACCACCCATCATAGGCTTCCCAAAACCATTTAGAGATTTGTTATTAAACCATCATCTTCTTTTTGACATACAGACCATTTCTCATTATTTGAGAAGACATTGCTTTGCATACATTTTAAAACATCTTCCCAAATAAGGGCAAACTATAAACACCTAAATTTGGCCATTGAAAACCTACAACCAAAATTTTGACCAATTTCCATCAAAATGCATAATTTGGTCTAAAAACACTAAGGCACACTAAATGATGTAAAACTCACATATTCAAATGCCAATTTTGGCCAGGTTATCCCTAAAAAGGGCAATTCAATTTATGGGCTAGCTAACTTTGATTAGATCATTTTGAGTCAAAATGTCAATTTTGCACCTAAGTGCTCTAAATTTCTCTTTCCTATCAAATATTTTTCATAATATGTAGGCCTTTATTATTTTTTGTCAATAACATCCTAAATAGGATAATGAATCTAATGCATCTAACATCACCTTCCAATTCTAATCTAGTCAAATTTTAGACCAATAACAAAGCATTGTGATCAATTTGAGTAATTTGTGCACAAAGTGCTTAAACATGCTTAAGAGCTAATTAACCCAAATGAAGGCCTGATTAAAAATTCCATGGAAACTTTTGAATAATTTATTTTTGAAATAAATATTGAATATATGCATCATCAAGTGACCTCATTTCTTGGGAAGACATTCCTAGGCCATAAATGCCACAAATATCAAGATTTCTACCCTCCATGCCTCTTAATTTCCAATTCTTCCAATTTCATGATGAGTATAATTATCAAATTAATTCCAAAAATTGAATTAATCCTCAACCATACATCTCAATCTCAGGATGGATAGTTCAAGTTGATTCTAGACATTCTCAAAAATCTATAAATAGGAGGCCTTACCACATCATTTCTAAGACTTGATAATGAAAATTTATAATTCACAAATAATTCCAAAAGCCATTATAATTAGGGTTACCATGCCAAATTAATTATAATCCAAGTCAAGCCACAATCCAAAGGTGCCAAGGAGAGATGGAGGTAGCTAAGCTTCCATTGCCAAGGACTTCATGAGCACAAGTCGAGAAAGCCACTACAACAAGAATTTTGGAGCATCCAAGGAATTTAAAAGAGGGTTTATTTTACATTTTAGTTGTGTGTTTTATTCATGTTTGTTAACTAACCTCTCCCTAGTGTCTAGGCCTAGAGATCTTATGCTAGTTAGTGTGTTTCTTTCATTTTGTTTTCATTTTGGAACTAACATAATACTAACCATCCTCTCTTGATTCAAATGCCTAGATCACAAATATGAATTGCCTATTCATGATTTTGAGTTTCTAAGACCAATGATGAAATAAAAATATAGAGATTCTCCTCTATTGGTTCAGGACTAGTAATTGATGATCCAAATAGCAATTTACCAAGAGAAGGAGTATAATTTGAGAAGGAAAGATCAAAATATTCTTTTGAAAGATAAAGACTCTATTGCTCCTAAATAGAGACTAAAGAGAAAGGGACCAAAGGAAATAAGGATCTCTAAAATTCCACCAAGCCTAGTTCTACACCTAATAATTTCAAACTAAGAGGTGCCCAGACTAGGAATAGAACTCCTCTTCTATCTAGAATTCCTAAGAAGGATGAACCCAAGAAGCCTCCCTTAAAAAGTGAATTTAAACATGTGGGTTATCCTACTCCTCTCCCCCTGAATCTTGAAGGGTGTATCCTAAATGAAAGTGTCACTAGTCTACCTATGAACACTCCTCTACCCAAATATAATATTTTTGACATGGTCCATATATTGAGTCAATTAAAAGTCATAGTTCCTTTTGTGGAATTTCTCAAAATTCTAGACTATAGGAGAAGAGATTTTGAATATTTGGGATTCAGCAAGAAAATCACTACCAATGAGATTATTGAAGTTAAGCCTTCTCTCACTTTACCTCTAAAAAGTGAGAACACCAAAGAACCTCTTGAATATTACCTGGAGGTGTATTTGGGAACAACATTGGTAGAGATTCAGATGGATGTTGACCTATTTTACACTACCCTACTAATTAATAGATTAATTATTCATAATTTTATATTTGACTCCTATGTATCTTATAATATTATGTCACTAGCTTTGTTGAATGATTTTTATATAAGGATAACTATAAAATATGGATGATGCCTCACCATGGAATCTAGAGAAGTACCTGTTGTTGGCATGGTCAAAGGATTAGGGGTGCAGCTCACAAAATACCCTGGTAAGTTCCTAATTATGGACATTATTATTGTATATTGTCCACCAAAGTGGGTTATGTTGTTGTCTATAAAATGGGCTAATATTATTATGGGTAGTGTTCATATGGACTTGTCCTATGCCACTATACCTCTAGATGGGAAGATGGTTTTCCTAAACTGGGAGCTACAAATGCTTCATACCTTGCAAGATCCTAAATACCAGTTGAATGAAGTGTTGTATGTGGATATAAACATTATAAATTTTGTTGGAAGTGTTGAGTATATGGAGTGTCCTCCTAAATTTGGTATTAATAATGAATATTTCATCTGGACCATGCATTTTGATGGAACATGTTCAAACATTAGAAATGGAGCTAGGATTGTCTTTTATGTCCCTAATGGCCAAGCTAATAGATACTCCTTCCAATTATCCTTTGAGTGCATGAACAATATTTTAGAATATGAAGTACTCCTAATTATCCTCTAGATCACCTATGAATATGGACTCAAAAGGCTACTGGTTAAGGGCAATTACAAACTAATGGTGAAGCAAGTCTGAGTTGTTTACACCACTAAACATAAAATATTGAAGTAGTACTGAAATGTTACATGGGACTACTTGGAATGGTTTGATGATTTCAATATTGAATATCATGCATGAGATCTTAATCATGTGGTATATATGCTTGCAAAAAGGGATGCAAACTTTAAGGTTGAACATAGAAATCTCTCTTCTAAATATGAGGTTGAAGTATTAGTAAGGCCTTCTATCCTAAATAACATTGATAATTGGCAAGTCTTTGACAATTATGATTAGATAATAGGGTTTTTGTGTTTTATATATGAGTTTGAAGGAACCATTATAGACTTAGACTCCATGGTACAGGTCTATGATGGAAAATAAACCTTATATGGAAAAGTAATTATCTAGTTAAAGACTAATACTATCCCTAAGGGACTGGTTAGTCTTGAAGCATCCTTTGATAGAGCTAACAGAGTCAAGTCTATAATTATTTATCTATCAAAGAATGTGACTAAGATTAACATTGTGACAAAGGAAAATCAAAGGAAGATTTGGCTCAACACTCACCTAAGCAAGAAGGAGAAGGAAACATTCATCAGGTTGTTGACAAAATACCAAGATTGTTTAGCATGGTCATATTCAGACCTAAAACCTTATAGGAAAGACTTTTTCTAGCATGTTATCCCCATCCACCCTGATATAAAACCATTCTTCTAAAAAGAGTGGTCTGTCAATCCCATCTTGGCCACCTAGATGTAGGAGGAATTGAAGAAATTAAGGGATGGTGAGATCATTGAAACCATCAGGTATTCATCATGGGTGGTAAATCTAGTCCCTGTCATATTGAATAAAGATATCCAGATCTATTTAGATTTTAGGAACTTGAATAAAGATTCACTAAAGGATAATTATTCATTGCCTAACATGGACAACATGCTCCAAGATGTTATTGATTCTAAGTTGTTGTCAACTTTGGATGGTTTTTCTAGTTACAACTAGGTGGTAGTAAAGGAATTTGAAAGTTCTAAGATTGCTTTCACAACCCCATGGGGCACTTATGTATATATATAAATGCCTTTTTGATTAATGAATGTAGGTGCCACCTTCGAAAGAGAAATAGATGTATCTTTCTCTAGATTAATCAACCAATTCATTACTATTAATCAGGGTGATATTATAGTCTATTCCAAGAAAAGAGATGACCACTTGGTGCATTTAGAACAAATACTTATCGGACGTCGGGATTTTGGCATCTCCCTCAATCTTAGGAAGTGACATTTTAGAGTATAAAAGGAAAATATATTGGGACACATTGTGTCTCAACAAAGTGTGATGATAGATCCTGAAAGGGTAGAATCCATTGATAAAGTACCCATCCCACAGACCAAGAAAGGTATCCAATCTTTCTTTGGCTAGATTAATTTTGTCAGAAGGTTTATTTCCAACTTTATAGAGATTACTATACCTATCACATCAATGTTGAAGAATGATCAAACTATAAAGTGGGAGGAGAAGGCCACCCAATCATTTCAAGACATCAAGGAAGCTTTGAAAATTGCCCCAGTGCTTACTAATCTTGATTATAGCAAAGATTTCTAGATCTTTTCAATTTCCTCCAAACATACTATTGTTGTAGTGCTGCTACAAAATAATGATGAAGGTTATGAATATATAATTGCATTTTTTAATAAGGCATTATAAGGATCTAAACTAAATTATACAATAATGGAGAAACAAGCCTTTTCTCTCTTAAAGGTTGTCAGACAATTGAGATCCTACATTCTGAGTTCAAAGATTGTAGCCTATGTTCCTCACACTATGGTAAAGGACATATTAACTCTGAATGAGACTATCAATGAAAGATGTTGATTAATAAAAAGAATTTAAGACTGATCTAGATGTACAAACTACTAAGTTGGTCAGAGGCATGGGTCTGACCAAGCTAATGATTGAAACCAACTTACAGGTTGTAAAAGTGAACAATGTAGAACATGTAGTTAATAACCTTGAGTCCAAGTATAGCCACTCTCTATGGTACAAAAACATAGTCTATTATTTTACAACTCTAATTTATCCTCCCTATTTAGACAAAAATCAAAGGAGGACATTGAAGTTAGTATCCCCAAAGTATCTTCTATTACAATATGATCTAGCTTGGAGGAACCCAGATGGTGTCCTCTTGAGATGCTTGGTCGAAAGTGAGATTTCTTTATTGGTTATAGAGTTCCATAGTGGTGTGTGTGGTGGTTACTTTGCTCTTAAAGTCACTGTACACAATATTTTGAGGTTGAGTATTGGTGGCCCACACTATTCAAAGATGTTTTTTCCATGGTAAGAAGATGTGAAGAGTGTCAGTGATTCTCCAAGAGAATGAAAGCATCTCGATCACTTCCCTTACAATTAGTTTCTATTAAGGGACCTTTTAAGTAGTGGGGAATGGAGTTCATGGTGAAATATCAGATTCTTCAAGTGTTAATCACAAATGGATCTTAGTGGCTATTGATTACTTCACAAAATGGGTTGAATTAATCCCTACCAAAAATCAACCCACCAAGTAGTCATTGATTTCCTTTTGAATAATGTGATTTGTCGATTTGGAGTGCTAGTTAAAATTTTATGTGATAACACCATTTGATTTAGAGCCAAATAGTTAGTTGCATTGTGTGAAGATTATGGGATTGATCTAGCATATACCTCCAATCACAATCCACAAAGAAATGGGTAGGTCGAATCTAGTAATAATAACTTGTTAAAAATCATTACGACTCTGGATGCCAACAAAATGAAATGAGGTGAGTAATTAAATTTTTATATCTAGGTTGATAGGGTGACTCCTAAGAGATCTACTAGAAGAAGCCTTTTTGAGCTTGTTTATGGAGTTCAAGTTGCTTTACCCTTGAATTTGAAGTTACCCACCTACCAATTCATGTAACTGATAGTCAAGGATGAAGAAGAAATGAACCACAATAAAGAAAGGATTAACCAGATCATAGAGCTTGATGAATCTCATAGACAAGCTCATGAAAAGAATTTGAAGATAAAAGATCAGCTCAAAAAGATCTTTGATAATAAAGTCACCCCAAGAGCTTTTTAGATTGGTGATTTGGTCCTACTCTGGGATAGTAGACATGAGGACAAGGGAAAACATGGTAAATTTGATTCCGTATGGATGGGCCCCTACACCATTGATTATTAGATAGGGAACCATAAATTTTATCTAAGAGATATTGATGGATAAATCCTAGAACTACTAGTTAATGGCAGACACCTCAAGCATTTTTTGGATTGAATCCATGCTTGCTTTTAGTAAATGTGTACATGTTCTATAGTACCTTTAGTTTTTATGGTCCTCTTATGGTTTTTGTTTGTATAGTTTGTGTATTTCATTTTCCTTCATTTTTGTCTTTAGATGTATTTTTATAACTTTTATTCATCTATGGTATGTTTTTCTTACATTTATGGCAAAATATTTTGAATACATGGCCTAATGGATATGTGTCTAATTTGGTGTTATCTATGTACCTATTGGGGGTACCCATCCCCAAGCAAGAGCCAATGTTAGTGCCAAAAATTGTACTATATTAATTGGGCCTTTATTAGTAAAATGCCCAAGTCCAAAATATGCGAGTATCAATGTTTTAGTCACTAGCCTAACTCCTGTCTTTATATATTCCTTTGAAAGGTCTAAGTTCATCTTCACAATTTATCAAGTTTTTTGTCTTAATTTTGTCAAGTAAGAGTGTTTATTCATTTTGATGTTTCAATATTTTTGCACAATCACAATGCCTGATATAAATAGGTCTTCAAAAATTTTGTCTTGGATAAAAACTCTGAATACTTATTTTTATCATCCATTTTGTCCACTCCAAAAGTTCTCAAATATTTTCATACCTCACCTTTTTGGGTCTCAAGTATTTTTGGGATATTTGTTTCAAACTTTTTATTGATAAAAAATAATTCAAAGATAACTTTATGAAGATGGAATACATTTTTGATAAGTTTTGAAAGAATTATAGGGCTCGATCAAAGATTTCATGGTAGGATGATTCACAGTGAGAAGGTAGAAGTATAGTCAAGCCTTTTTCTATACATGGATTTGTTGCCTTATGTTTAAAGAAGAGATTCTAGGGCACCAGATGAAATTGATGAGTTGTACCTTCAACATGATTTGATGATTAAGGTGAGGAATTTCTTGATGAACTAAATGAAACACATATTTCTATACCAAGGGACTCCTATGAACCTTATCGGGGGTCGAGAGGATCTTGGACCCTTCTTTGAATAAAGAAAGTTAGTGCAAAGGTAAAAAATATTTGAGAGTCCAAGCTTACATCTAAGATTGGACACATGGAAGGTTCTCATGGATTTTTGATTTTTTGGCCCCTTTTTGAAGATTTCCCCACTTACCTTTTAGTGGGCAAGGTGCAAAAAGTCTCCAGGGCCCAAATGCCTGAATGTGCTAAGAAAGTGATGCCACATGGTAGCTCCTAAGGGTCTTTTAGATTTTGGTCCCTTTTTGAAATTTGTGTCACTTACCTCTTAATGAGAAAGGTTAAAAAGTTCCCAAAAGACCTGAATACCTAGATTTTAAAGTTAAATAATGACACATGGCATTCTTACATCTCATGAAGAGCTTGGGCCATATTGCATTATTGTACCAAAATAAAATAACAAGAGAAAAAAGTGCAAAAGTCCATAAAGGCCCAAAAGTATACCATGATGTATTTTTCACTCGTATTAATCCACGTGTTATAAGGAGTATCACCTCACATAAAATAAACATTTGCATCTTCCCTCTCTTTTCTGAATTAAGCTCAAGTAATTAATGAGGGTGGTTGGTGATTAGTTGTTATGATTTGAAGCATTAATGGAAACCCTAATTTTTAATTGCAAAAGATTATAACTAAGGTATTTATTTTCATTTTATATTTACCTTTTGCATTCAGAGCTTTTATTTATGCCTTTGAGCTATTTGTGTGCCATAACTAAGTGTAGCATGAGAACATGATTATGGTAGGTTCTTTATGGATTTTCAACTTCTATTGTGTGCCACCCTTTAGATTAATACTAAGTATTTTTTTATCTTATTGTGTTGTGCTCTTTGAGAGGAGTTGAGAGGTATTGCAAGGGTTACATGAGTGAATGGTTCATCAAAATTAAGAAGTATGGCACTAAATATCTAGGGTAAAAATGATAGCATCCTCAACTTTTATGAAAGGCATCATTGTCTCTATCTTGGATAGGATTAAGGATACATATGTCATGGGGTTATATTTTGTAGCCCTATTGAATATCTTGTAGTGGCTATACCCCTTCCTAGTAGTAGCTAATGTTGGTATGATCTACATCACCCCTGCGATAATATTCCCCTTGGCTTCTCCATACCTAGAATTGATTATTGCATGTACTTATGCATACCAACCAAAAACCAAAACCATTTATGATGGTATCTATTCAATTGTTTTCTCTTTTACCCTTGTGGCCCTCAACACCATGCTTTAAATTCCTTCCCAACTAGAAAGCATTACACTCTCCCTAGAGAAATGTCAGGAGTACATAGAGAAGAATGATAAGGTAATTTAGGGAATTATCAACTCCTACTGCTTGGCTAAGAAAAGATAAAAGGTCTCCAAGATGTCCAAGAGTTTGAAGCTAGAATGATTTAATTAATTTCCCCAGTATGTCATCACCATGGTTGTTAAGGTTTACGAGATGCCCACTATGGAAAAATTTGAGCCATGGATGTTTCTGATCCTAATACACATATTAGATAAGTAGAAGAAGTTGGACTAGGACACTATCCTTAGTGATAATTTGCATAGGTAGATGATACAACTTCAAACTACAATTATTCCAAAAGAGGCATTTACAAGTACATTCTACATGTCCTCTTATTTAATGTAAAACTTGGTGCATAATAGGACATTCTAGGGTCTCAGTAGAAACCCCAATGGAATGAAAATTTATGAGATATACATAGAAATCACCATGGAGGGATTTAGAAAGAACTTTTGTAGGGCCTATAATTACTTCTTCAATATTATGATGAGTGTCTTCTTTCCTTTAAGAAGCCTCAACAGAATGTCCAGTGCAGCCAAGGAGATAATTGAAAAATATGGCACCCCTTACATTCAATTCAGTACATTTACATATATCAAGGGAAGTGGTTACTCAGGTACCCACATAAATTACCAAGATACCTTGATGACAAATTGGTAGTAATTGATCTAAGCCAATATATGGTGCCTCTACATAAAACAATAGCAGCCAAGAAGATTAGCAATTTCTTGAAGTTTCCCATTGTGATTGGATATTATTAATGTCCTTCACTCACCAAGGTAAAGGGATTAGAATAAGAAATGGGCTAGCATGTAATTGATAAAATGCCACCCAAGCCCAATTATAACATCAAATGGTTGATATACATGGAAACCAATGCGATTATGCATCAATCACATTACAAAGACATCTGATTTGATTACACCACCGAGCAAGATGTCAGGAAATTAGAGTATATGAGGCTGATGGTGCAAGAGGTTATTACCTAAAATATCACTCCCATCCCAAAGTATATGGTAGAGACAAGATGATGTTGTATTTAGTATATAATATAGCCAATATTGAAGCCCAACCCATCACATAGGTTAACTTCATATTAAATAAAATGACTTCATCCCCTAAAAAGAATCTCTAATTATAAGGAGAACCTTTAGATGGTTAAAGGAACATGGGGTTGATCTTGGTGCATATGACACCCCTACCCTCTAAGAGCTTATAGAAGTTTAGGAGCTATGAGGTTTCCTCCCAAAATATAGTGGTGAACCTATGAATCTACCATTAGAAATGAAAGGCAAAGGGAATCACAAGCTTGGTGACGTTGATTTCACCAAGCCAGTTGATATAGAGATGATATAAATAGCACAGTATAAATTTAGATTATCTATGTAAAAGATAACAATACTGACATAAAATTGGGATAAAATTATTACAGGGGCGGTTATATTGGCTAGTGTCAACCCCATATCTATTTTAGGAGAGGGAGACCCAACAATGCCAGCTATTCTAGTAGCCATCCCCATGGCCAATCCAATGAATGTTCTACTTGCTCCATTGATGCAACAAGTAGTAACTACCCCTCCCCCAAAGATATATTCAAGGAAGAGAGGAGGGGAAGAAGAAGGAGATAATCCCAAATAAAAGAGAGTAAATAGGGATCTATAACCTCTAAGTGGGTTCCTGACAAAGAAAAAGGAGGTCATCTTTGAGGACCTACCTTCTAAGGATGTCCTTATAAAAAGGAAGGAAGACTAGACCTCATATGCCCATAGTGTAAGGGATATGAACGATGACGAGGATTTAGATGAAAGCAGGCCCATCATTAAGGTGATGAATAAGTAATGTGCTTTCACTCCTCCACAAGTAAGGACCAGGGAAAGAACTACAAGGGAAAGACCTCAAACTTTGATGAAATCCCTAGTGATGGGTTTATCTATATAGGAGGGTCCCTTAGGAACATAAAGAAAAGTTGATGAGGAAGATAACCTAACCTCAAATGATCCTTTGTATTTTGATTATGTTGTATAGGTTGATGTTGAGGTGGCTACACAAGCTTAGGTCCCTCAAGAAAAGGAAACCATATCATCAGATACAAAAACATTAATTGATAATGTCATCACCTAGCCACGAGGCCAAGGTGATCAAGGTGGAGCTAAGGAGTTAAATAATTTGATGATAAAGCTAAAAAATATCTATATTAAAGTATTCAAAGCACCACCATTTTTGAGCTAGCAATTGATAAAGTAGGTTGCAGGTAGCTCTAAAGGTATCACAAGACATCTCTTCCCCTCCAAAGGTATCAAGTCTAATACTAGAGGAGAAGATGAGTTTTGAAGAAGGTGGGGGAGCAAACCTACAAACAGGTACCCTTACCCATATAGAAGCAAATAAGGAATTGAATGATTCCAATAAGGATGTTGAGGAGGGTGCTCTAAGAAGTGTTTCTTCAATTAGAGTACCATGAAGTCTTTTCCTTCACATCAGAGTCCATGACCCAATCCATAATAAAGGTTTTAAGGCAATGACTGGTGAAGAGATGCCTAAAGGTAGCAAGGTCATCACCATAGCCTCGACCATTTTAGAGGTCTAATAAAATAAAGAAGGTGAAGCAGTTATGTATCTTTATAGCTAGTTAATATAATAAGTTCAATTGAATTATTGCTCAAATGGTCTCATCAACTTGAGTTAGAGTGTGGAGTTTTAGAGAAAATTAAGCAGGATCATGAAAAGGAACATGGAGTAGATAAAGGTGGCAATGAGCAAGAGAGTGATGAAGACATCGAGAAATTTGTATTAAGCCCATGACCCATTTCTATGGTACTCCCTACATAAATCACTCTAATGACAATATGTTATACTATCTTGAGGACAACATCAATGTCCACCACAATAATAAGATTCTAGACCAGGCCCCTTCTCTGGGTAGAAGAATAGGTCAAGGAGAAAAATGATATCATGAGGAAAATTACGGAGATCAATGTAATGAATATCACTCATGCACATAAGTCCAAGCCCCCTAAAAAGGCCAAAACATATTTCAAAACCACCTTCACCACTACAAGAGAAAAGAATGTAGAGATAGCCATCCCTCCACTAGATGCTTTGAAGAAGGATTCTCCCCTTGAAAGTTACATTGTCTATATCTATAGTCTAGGGGAGCCATCACAAAATGAGTTGAAGCATAACTCATAGGTCTTGGCTAACATGGTGGCACATAGAATGGATAAAGACAAAGCCACCATGGAGGAGTTGAATGCAAAAAATAGGCTATAATCCATTACTTTCAAAAGTTACTAAGTGAGCCTAAGGAAGTAATTCCAACTACCATTATGGCTCTAGATCCTCTCAATCTCTCCTTTACATCAATTAACTCCAACCGAATTGATGATTTAAAGACCAAAATATGAGCAACTAAAGAATGGAAATAAGATTTGGGCACCAAGGTAGAAGAAATTATCCACTTAACATTTAAATTCTTGAGTGACATAGTGGAACATAAAAAAGAGTGTGATGTCCAAATGTTTTCCTATGAGGTAGACACCAAGAAATGGGAAGAAGCTCAATGGAAGGTAGAAGATATTTTTAAGATGAGCACAGATACTTTTATTATGGAGAAGATAATTGCTCCAAATGATCATAAAAATCCTAAATAATATCAAATAGCAATCAAGCATCACCTAATGATGCTCAAAGATGGCATCTTTGATCTAAAAAGAGAATAAAAATCTCTCAATATTGTGATAAAAGAGATAGATATCACACTAAATAAAATGATGATCCTTGATGGCATAAATGATTTAGGGGAGGAGGCAGTGTACACTTCTATAAAGAACCTCATTGATGTGCCTTAAGGATCCTTTGATGTCCCTAAGATAGAATAATTGGTGTCACTTGAGAAATCTTGTGACCAACTCAAGGAACTCATTGGATAGAAGCAAACCATGCTTTAGCAAACTACTACCTGGGTTGAAGAATATAGAGTTAAATTCAAATACCAAGTAGGCTGAGAATAAGGGAGTCTCACCCCCATGCTCAAGGAATAAACCAAATACAAAAATAAGTTAGTGAAGAATTTTGTCATTCAGATTGATTTCAGAACCTAATTGAATATTTTAGTTTCTTCCAATCTAGCACCACTTCTCTTTTCTCTTCACTTCCCTTTTCCCTTCTCTTCCCTTTTATTTTCTTGTTTCCCACTAGGAAACCTTTATAATATGCCCATTAGAGACACATCCCTTTTGATTTAATTTATGTGTAATCATGTGTATAGGAAAAGGATATTTTTTATTTGTTATGCAAGAGGACAAAGGTTTATTTTTCCCTTGTGGGATCTACCTCCATGTAGATAACTAGAAATATTATGTCAAGGTGGAGGATCAATTTTTCCATCATCACAGGAGAACATGCATAATTTGAGGAATCATGTTTGTTACAAGGTCTAATAGACTCCAAGCCCATGAAGGAATCTTCCAATTAGAGCATCTTTAGGAATATGATAGGCTTAGCTCAATTGTATAATTAAATGAGGTATGTCCCTTTACAATGATTGGTTAAATTTTTGAGTCAGGAGCTATAGCCTCCAGGAGTTCTCACTGTGTAAAACTTTTGGTGTCAAATTTATTTCTTATGTAAAATCACTATCAAGTTTTGAGATATTTATATATGTCTCCCTTGTTATTAAAATTTATTGCATTGTGTTGATCTATTATTTTTTTCAATACACATTATACTTCTTTACAATTCAATTGATAAATGAAATTTCCTTGTGGTTTCCATTCTCTTTCTATTGCTGAAGTATAATGCCATGTTTTACATGCTTAATTGATTGGTGATGTGATGTAGTCATCTTTATGGTGGTAATTTAGAGTGTATGTCTAGATTATAAAATCCTCTCTACTTTGAGATTTGGGGATAGGATGTTGATAGACTTTTTAAGGGTAGTCTTGGGCTCATATATTCTACTAGAATGGGTTCTTGAAGGATATCACCTGTGCATGATTTCAGTTTTATTTGTGTTAGATCTATGGTAAATTTGTTGGTAAAGGTGACACAATAATTTACTTGAACTTATTTATGTTCTTATGTTAACCCTCCACTTTTAATCTTTATTAACTGATAATTTTTTTCTTGCTCTATTTTACCCTAGATATAAACATCCCTTGTATATTCAAAGTGTTGTTACCTTTCAACACATAAACATTATGTACTTAGCATGTGTTAGCATTTTGTGCATTAAAGATAAACATTGAAATATCCTATTCAACCTTTTATTGTTGAATAATTTTTAGAATGGAAGTTGTAATCATATCCATATTAGTCTTTAGTAACTTTTGTCTAGCCTAGAATATTTTCTCTTTCTATGTGACAACCCTTGTCAGGTGGTTTGAGAAAGCTTGGTTGTGTTTTGGTTATATTTGTATTCCCTTGTACTAACAATTTCCATGAAGATTGAATAATAGAATCCCTTCATGTGATTAAAGCTACCCCTTAGTCCCTTTCACCTTGGTTCAAGTAGAGCCAAAAGTAGTAGAAAATTGACCATACCTTTTATAGGTGCCTCCCAATCATTTTTTATATTTCAATATAGTCATGATGTCAAACCCATCCCTGGATATAATGACATATTAAGCATGTTTTCCATCTTTCAATTCCACCCTCTTCAAGTGTGCAAGGCTGAGTGATAGAGGTATACAACTAGGAACCAACATGTTGTATTGCAAAAACATGCATTGGCGAATGTTGTGCAAGGTTTTGTGTTGTGTGCCTCAATTGGATCATTTTCAATGACCTAATTGATTGTGTGTTTCCTTTAATTTATTTCTTCAAAGTACATTGCAATATTTTCCCTATTTTTAGTACTTTATCATTCTATTCAACACAGTCTCTTACAAAATATTTTCCCCTACCTATAGTACTAAGTTGAACTAGTCAACTCTATATCTCTTTTACCAGTCAAATTATTACACTAGGATGATCCAATTGACTATGTATTCTTATTAGACTTTGATTTCCCCATTTTTTTATACTAGGTTGACCCAGTCGACTCTGTACTCTTACTACCTATCCTATCCATCCTACTTGATTATCTATTTTTCCTACCTTAGCATTTTATTCATTTTATTCATTTTATTCGAGTCATCATGAATTCCCTTATTAGAATCTTCTTGGACAACCTCAATATATTTAGATACTATATGGAATTTTCATTTCTCCCCCTCTTTTCCCTCACTCTTGGATTACCTCTTCCCCTTCTTCATCTTTGGATTGTAACATGGTTCAAATCACATCTTAAGACAAAGTAGGTGAATCTTTTTGTACTTATCAAGACAATTCCCATATTTAAAATCTTCAACATAATGTGGGAGAAATTGACATGAGTCTCTCTAATAATCCCACTAATAATACCTCTTATAATAACCCTCCCCCTAATACCAATTCATATAGTTCTCCTACAAACACCAACCCACCAATTGATATGAATCAACTTCTTACACAATTCATACAAAAAATGAACATAATTCAAACTTCTAACACCTCTCAAATGATTAAACTACAATTTCATTTGATCATTATGTCTAATCAACCTCTGGCTATCAATCCTCAATCCAATCCAAATTTTAGTCCTCCACCTCTTAGACATGCCCACTTATACATGCCTTAGGAAATGTTATTACTCAACCTATCATGAATAATAGAATGCTTCAGAATATATAGACTGAGCCTTTATATCCTTTCATCATATATATATATATATATATATATATATATATATATATGTATATATATATATATGTATATATATATATATATATATGTATATATATATATGTATATATATATATATGTATATATATATATATATGTATATATATATATATGTATATATATATATATATGTATATATATATATATATGTATATATATATATATGTATATATATATTGATATTGGTAACACATCTCCATCTATCAAGTATGATGGGACTAAATACCCTGCATCCTTTCTAAAAACCTTTAGCAATATTTACAAAGAATGGATCCAAACTAATACTTTCACCACAATTAAACTTCTAGTTAAAACCTTCACTGGTAATGCCTTGGAATGGTATAACCAACTTCCCTAACATTCCATTTGGCAACTTGAGTATTTAGTCAATCCTTTAGTTAAAGAGTTTCAACATAATGATCTTCCCAAAAATTGTCTTACCTATTTTATCAATGCTAAATAATCCCCCACCAACTCAGCTCATGATTTTATAAAATTATATAAATATCTAGATCATAAAGCTGACCATAACATGAATGATGATAATTTATTTAAACTCTTGATAAATTCTTTAACTCCTTCACTTTAATATAAGGTTCGAACTTTTTCTCCCTAAATAATTAACAAAGCTCTTGACCAAGATAAACCTCAAGACTTTTTTGTGGAGCAATTTGAACCTAATAACAAATTCCTTAAAGGATTTTTTCAAACTTATACTAATACCATCACTATAAATACTCCTCAAACCAAAACAAGAGTTTCCAAAGCTAACACTCCCTCATCTTCTCACATAACACTCATTGTGCAGCAAATGAAAAAAATCTTACCACCCAATAAACCCTTTACTTATCTTGATAATCCTCTTAAGTGGTATGATCCTAATCAGTTTTTTTGGTTCCATGCTAACATTGGTCATTCTCATGAATCTCATAGAGGGCTTACTAAATTTTCTATCTCCTACATGCTTGGTGATTACTTAACCATGAAACCATGATCAACCTTCATCGTCAAGAGTAAAATACTACTTCTCAAAAATGACAAGTTTCCAAAGATTCTTCCTCCAATAACCAAAAATATTTTCCAACATATAATAATCAACAAAATACCAAGAATGTTTGTGCTATTGATGTTGATTATGACCAATATTATAATAATTATTAATATGTTAATGTAGTTAAGGTAAATTATCACCAAACCTAAGAAACCATCTTTAGAGGAATAACTTATCAAAGATACTACAACCACTCATTTAGATTTGGAAGCCCATATAGAACCACCTTCTTCTTTCAAACCTCCAACAACTTCCATTCCTTAAAAATCTACCTTATCTTCTAAAACATGTATTGGTTCTTCTTCTAAATCCCATTTGAACTTATTTGAAGAAATTAACTTCATGCCCTACAAGATTCCATTTATGGAGTTAGTTCATACTTCCCCTTATCATCACAAGTTCCTTATGAAATAGTTACAATAAATTAAAGATCCATCTTCTATAGAAGAAGAACCATCCCCTGTGGAGACTCAACCTACCAACATACATACCATTGAAACTATTAGTCTTTATTCCAATCCTTATATTGTATTTATTGAATAGGACATGATTAATGATGAAATCCTTTTTCATGTCACTAATCCACCACTATTAATTAAAATAACCATTAGTATTACCCTTATCCATAAAGTTTTAGTTAACAAAGATTCTGGTATTAGTGTGACATCTTTGTGGCTTATCCAACAACTTGGTTATAACAAGGATCATCTCAATCAAACCTGCCTTACCTATCATGGATTTGATAAAACTAATCAAAAGCCACTTGGTTATATTTGGCTTCTTCTGATAATTGGACCTAAGACTATCTTAACTAAACTTATGGTCCTTGATTTTCCCTCACCTGCAATGATTATGGAGTGGAAAAATTATTTCAAGAACCCATCATCATGTCTCCACATAAATTTAGTAACATTGGGATTTCACCTTTTAAAACTCACCCTAAATCTCAAGCATGTACCATTTCTCCAACCTATGATGATAAATACATCATGACCCAAGATCAATATCAAGACTTAGATGTTTAACATTATCATAAAACCTTAGCTCAATTACATTCTTTTAACCAAAATGTTCATACCATCCAATGGATCATGAATTAGATCTTGAAGGTCATGTGTCTCCTGTTAATTCTCTATTTATTGATACTCCTTGGGTGGTAGAACAAATCCTACCTTTCAAATACTTGGATATTCTTGCATATTTTTTAACACTTATAGATACCATCATTACATATGATCCTTCACTCATCAAATAAAATAACAACACACCAATCCCATCTAATTCATCTACTTCTCCTACTCCTAAGATTACATTAGATGCCAAGGTCACAGATGTTTGTTAGATATGTTCTAAATATGATCACCATGGTAATCAAATTATTGATCTCAAATTAAATGTTGAGAATTATGGTCCTCTTCCCACTTTGCCTAGCGATGAAGATATTCTTGAATTACTTCATGCCCAAGAACCTTAACTTCCTCAACAACATTATAAACTTGGGAATTTCAAAAATAAAGCCTCTTATTTCAACAACTTCATCACTATCATCGATCCTAAAGATAATCCAATTTATTATTTACCAAATACACCATACTACTTCCAAGATTGCAATGATATGCTTATATGAGAAACTACTCACATTGAATACAGTACTCCATCATGTCCTCAACCAAATACAAATTTTCACAAACTTTTAACTAATGAACATGATAAATTTATTTTATTTTTTGATAAATATCATGAGATCTTCACTTGTCCCTACAAATACATGTTTGGTATTAACCCTAGGATTGTGGTGCATAACATCATCACTTATCTCAATGCCAAACCTATGCATCAAAAGAAACAAAAATTTCCAACCAAAAATTCCACCTTATGTCACAAAGAAATTATTAAACTTCTTGATGCTAAGTTTATAAAACCAAGTGGATTATTATGAATGGGTTTCTAACATAGTTCTCATTCATAAAAATTTCACTATGGTCATTCGCATCTACATTGATTTTTGTAATCTTAATATTGCTTATCCCAAACATAATTTCCATCTACCTAGATGCCATTATGGATTTCACAAATATATATGAAATTTTATCTCTTATGGATGGTTTCTCTAGCTATAATCAAATTCACATTACCCCTAAAGACCAGCATATGACAACTTTCACCATGGAATGGGGCACCTATTACTATGTTAAAATGCCCTTTAGCCTAAAAAATGATGAAGCTACTTATGAGTGAGAAATTACCCATATATTTCATGATCTTATCCACAAAATTGTTGAAACCTATGTGGATGACCTTATTTCTAAGTCTAAAATTTGAAAGACTCATCTTTCTGATCTTACCTACATCTTCGATAATCTTCTTAAATACATAATTAGACTAAATCCTTAAAAATGTGTCATTAGTGTCACATTTGAAAAATGTGAATTAGGAATTTGACTCAAGAGAGGATGGTTATTATTGTGTTAGTCCCAAAATGAAAATAAAATGAAATAAACACACTTGTATAACATTTCTAGGCCTAGTTACTAGGGATATCTCAATTAACAAAACTAGAGTGGAAAGCACAAATAAAATTCAAAATAAACCTTATTTCACCTTCCTTAATGCTCCAAAATACTTTTTATAGTGGATTGCTTAGCTTTTTGCTAATGAAGTCTGCATCAATGGAAGCTTGGCTACCTCCATCTCTCTTTGGCACCTTGTGTGGCTTTGGCTTGGATTGGCTTGGCTCAATATTTTAGAATTATAACACTAATTTTCATGAAGCTTTGGAATAAATTTAACATAATAACTTTGGCATATGAAAGCTTAGAATTTTGGAATGGTTTAAGGATCAACCGTGACTATCCATTTCAAGATTGAGATGTGTAGCCATGAATAAATCTAAATATGAAATTTATTATACAAATATCCCCATTAATATTTGAGATAGAGGGGCATTGAATAGGCATGGAAGGGCTTTGATGAGGCATCATAGGCATGAATCTTGATATTTATGGCATTTATGGCCTAGGGATATCTTCCCAAGAAATGATGTCACTTTGATGATGAAAATATTTAATATTAATTTCTAAAAACAAGTATTCAAAAATTTCCATAGAATTATTAATTAGGATCTCATTTTGTTTAATTATGTCTTAATCATGATTAAGCACTTTGATGCAAACCTTGGCTCTTTATGCACAAATTGATCAAATTGGTCATAATGTCTTGTTATTAGGCCAAAGTTTGACTAGATTAGAATCAGGATGTGATGTTAGATGTGTTGGATTTACCATCCCATTTAAGATGTTATTAACACCAAATAAAACAGGCACATGTATCATGTAAGAAATTTGATAAGAAAAAGCAATTTAGATCACCTAGGTGCAAAATTGGCATTTTGACTTGAAATGATCTGATCAAAGTTAGTTGGCCCATAAATTATATTGCCATATTTAATAATACCTTATCTAAAATCAACACTTGAATATATCAATTTTAACTCTTTTAATGTGTTTTAGTGTTTTTAATCCAAATTGTACATTTTGGTGGAAATTGGTCAAAAGCTTTAATGGAGGTTAATGGTGGCAAGATTTGGGTGTCTATAGTTTACCCTTATTTGGAAAATAATTGCAAGCTATAGGCATAGTAACATCTTATCAAAGAATGAAAAGGTCATGTATGCCTAAAAATGCAATGATGATGAACTAACTGTATGATTCCCCCTTGAGGGAATGGTTGACACAAGGAAAGGTTGGAAAATGGTCCTTCAAAAGAAAGAATGGAGATGAGGGGACCAAAGAAAGGAAAATGATGGGATGAGAACATAGTAATATTGAAAAAGTAGGAAAAATCATTGAGAATGTAAGTGATATGGTCTACAATGTTTTTTCCAAAGGTGGCTATAAGAATCAATTTTAGCAATATGAAGTAGAGTTCCATCAAAACATAATGATGGATCAACCCTTAGTGATATGGTCAAATGGGCTAGGTAAATATGATTCAAAACATGCTCAATCAATAAAATGGAATGGTAAAATGGATAAGAAATAGGCTAAGAGGAATGACAAGACTAACATTATTATAAAGAAGAAAAGTGATAAAGTGGCATAACTAAAATGATCTTTATAGACAATATACCATGGCACTCAAGCATAGTACCACTTGAGGTGAATAATATTCATCAACTCAATAAGTTCATCTCTATCTGGTGTGGTGAGCTTGTATGATCCTAATCCATAATCTACAATAATGATGAAAGGCCATATCCAGTTTGGTTTGAATTTACCTTTATGCTTCTTCTAGATCATGGTATTCTTTTGGTATTCTTTAAGATCAAGATCACCAAATTCAAGTGTTCTATACTTTATGTGCTGATTGTAGTGTCCTTTGAGTCAGTTTTGATATGACTAAAGATTTTTTAGCACAGTTGTGCATTTTTAATCAAGTAGTTCGAGCTCTTACAAGCAAGCTACTTGATAGTCATGATCATCTAGGATATACTTGAAAGATATGCATAGTGAAGGCAACTTAACCTCAATGGGAAGGATGGCTTCAGTACCATAAAAAAGTGAATATGAAGTGGCTCTTGTGGGGGTATAGTGATTGATATAGTAGCAGCAAATGAGATGGTTAAAAATGAACTTGGAAATTTGCTTTCTAGTCATGTGAGGGGTATAGTTTTGACCCAATTAGTGAAATTTACAGTGGTGTTAAGGATATGTTTATGGCCATCTGAAGATATAGGATTGATTTTTCTAATGAGGTTGAGTCCCCATGTAATAAATGAACATGGTATATATATTGGTTTTAGAATCTTGGTTGGGCTGCATGAATCAGATTGGCATGATGTTGACATTTTTCACTTCTTTACATATATAGATGTATCTACATTCATTATGAGCCAATAATAACTAGTACATAAAAGCTTTTTGGATAAGACTTCCCTGCTAGAGTGGCTTCACATATTCCTTTATGAACCTCCTGTAATGCTATTGTAGATTATACTAAAGTTAAATAATGAAGTAGAGTTCCATCAAAACTATGATGGTAAAGGGTTGATCCAAGTAGAGTATAACAAGTTAAGTGATGGATAAAGGCTTTAGTTTATTTTTGAGAGAGTTCAGGTGGTATAACTTGGTCATGAAGATAATTATAAAGGTTTAATTATCAGATAGAATTAGGACCAACAATATCATAAATCATCATAATAGTGGAAGGCTCATGAGTTGGTGTGAACAAGTTCTCAACAAAGAATTGATACTCTCTAGCATTATTTGTTTGTCAAATTAGAGATCTGATAGTAGCCATGGCATCTACAATTCTATTATTGGCCCTTGGTATATGCTTAAATTGGATATCTACAATTTTCTATTTTAGAGTGTCAACCATAGCTTTGTAAGGAACCAATTTGTCATTTTTGGTCTGGAAATGGTTTGTGACCTAATTGATGATTAACTAAGAATCACCATAAACCTTGAGATGAATTATGTTACACTATACTACATGTCAAATTCCTGTAACAAGTTCTCCATACTCGGCCATGTTGTTTGTATAAGGAAAGTTGATTCTGAAAGACTTAAGAATTAGATCCCCCTATAGTGTAATAAATAAGAGGCTTGCCCACAATCCATGTGCCATGAATGATCCATAAAAATATAAATTATAAATTTTTTCTTCAAGAGGTATGTCAATTATGATCATTATGAATTCATCAAGAAATTGAAATGTTAGTGGCTTTATGTCTACAAGGGGTGGTTCAGCAAGCTGATCTATAAGGACCTACCCCTTGATTGCTTTCTAGTTGACATACTCTATGCCATACTCACAAAGAATAATGATCCATTTGGAAATTCTTCCTTGTAAATCTATTTTATAGAGTAGATACTTGAGTAGACCTACTTTTGAAATGACTATGGTCTTATTGTTCAACATGTAGTGTCACAATTTTTGAGATATGAATACCTTGGTTAGATAGGCTTTTTTAATAGGCGTATAGTTATGTTCACACATAACTAATGTACATATTAAGTAGTATACTACATGTTCTTTTCCATTATCATTGCATTGAGCTATAAGTTCCCCCAAGGCACTATCTATAGATGAGAGGTACAACAAAAATGGTTTTCCTAACATAGGGGTAACAAAATAGGTAGTTTGCTACATAATTTTTTAGCTACTAAAAATCTATTTGGTAGTGATTATCCTAGTGAAATGCAAATTCCTTCTTTAGAATATGTGTAAATAGATGACACTTATCTACTAACTGAGATATGAAGCATCAAACTAACTAGATCTTACCCTATAAATTACAAAATTGCTTTAAATTGGTTGGTGGTGGCATCTCTTTTATAGCTTGGACTTTGGTTAGAATGACTTCAATGCCTCTGCAAGACATAATGAATCCAAGTAATTTTATTGATGTTACTCCAAATACACATTTATTTATATTTAGTTAGACTTTAAACTAATATAGTCTTCCAAATATTCTACATAGCACTATTGGATGGTCAAGTCTAGTTTTTAATTTGCCTAGTATGTCATTGACGTAGTCTTCAATAATATTATGCATCATATCACTTTATATGATGTTCATGGCTCCTTGATATGTAGCTCCAACATTTTAAAGATAAAATAAAATTACCTAATAATATAATGTTACCCATGGAGTGGTGAATGTTGTCTTATGTTGGTCTTTTGGTGTTATTTTGATCTGGTTGTAACCTAAAAAGACATCCATGAGTGAAAACATCTCATAACCTGATGTGGAGTCAATGATCATGTCAATATCAAGTAATATAAAGTCATACTTATGGTAAGATTGTTTATGTCTCAAAAATCAATATAGATTCTAATTCCTTTAGGCTTCTGATAATAATTACAACATTAGATATCCATTCTAAGTAGTTAATGGATCGAATACATCCATCTTCTAAGAGTGTTTCCAATTATTTCTTTACTAATACAACATTACAATGATTTATCTTGTATAAATTTTGTTTAAATAGTTTGGCATCAAGATTTACCACAAGGTGATGTTAAACTAAGGTAGGGTCCAGAATTGACATGTCAGAATAAGCCCATGCAAAGATATCTACAAATTATCTCAATAGAGATATAACGACTTCACATTCCTCTTTGGTGTGGGATGAAACCAATTTTATCCATTTTGTGTCCAATGGAGTCCCATTTTTTACTTCTATTATATCTTCAACTAGAAGGGTCAAACCATCTTCTAGGATAATAGGCAAATACCTGAACTGTTGGACTTATCAAGGTCCTCTATTAAGATTGGATCTTTGACTTCTCCTAGGCATGATGAATCTAAGTCCCCTAATGGGATATCTAGCCGTGTGATAAAAAATTCAAAAATTCTTGAATAATTTGATCAAACACTTGTTACTTAAAATTGAACTTAGATCCATAGACAAGTTCATCACTGGTGGTCTCCTGATCTAAAGTTGAAGAAGAATGAACACCCCCATCTAATGGAACCTAAAATAGGATTTCACCACTAGACTGGCCTTTATCTTTAATTTTTCATTGATCAAAAATGTTTCAAAGAGGTTTTCACTTTAGGACCTCAATGTTTTATTTTTATTTTTTGGCTAAGGGTGTTCACTTGCTCTCCAAAATAGGATTTAGGATCTAATGTGGTTAAGAACCTTGATTTATGATTTTGTAATGGAATATTGTCTCTAAGGCCTATAAAATCATATAATGCCTCATCATTTTGAAACTCATTAATTGGTAAACTGGATTCTTGTTAGTCCTAATCTATTAGTCGGGGATAGTATAATGGTAATGGGTTGTGATTAATGATTGGGTTAAGGATAAAAATGGCGTTATTATCAAACAAGTTAGTCTTGGCTAGGTCATCAAGGATAAGGCAATGATCAAACTCTATTTTTCTATCGGTATCATCATCACTAGTCACTGGTGATAGAACTTGAATAAGATATGTGGGGTTACTCCTCAAAAATTTAAATCTAAGTTCATAGGGTCTTTTATACTTAGTCATGAAAATTAGCTCAAGTGTTCCTTTTTGATTAGGTCTAAGGCCTCCTCTTTCATAGTCTTGATTCTCCATGATCCTATTGGGAATAGGATACTTTTCACTCTTATAACAATCAACTTGGTTGTCATTGTATAACCATGATTCATCACCCTCAAGAGGGTTTGGTTCTTGGCCAAATGTTGGTAAAAATATGATAGGTCCTTTATTTTTGCTCTTTTGTTTCCAATGCATGTGTGGGGTAACTTTAGGTCTTCTAAAGGTCTTTAGATTCTGAGGAATATTGGAAATATGAAAGGTGTCACACATTAAATATTCTCTTGAGACATTAGCTAAAATGGTGTAATGATTAGAAGCTTTAGGAGGTAGCTTGTGGGAAAGGGAATCCATAGTATTAAGATCTATATAGTTGTCTTCTAGAGAATAAATAAGTATGGCCTTGCCTTTATCCTACTTAGAATTTGGATTCATGTTGTATTGGTAATTTTAGCTTTGAAACTCAGCGTCGAGATGTTTATAGTGCTCATATGGGTGTAAATCTCCTAGAATATTCACTTCCATCCCTGAGTGGGAGAGCTTGATACATTGGTGCAACATTGATGGAACTACATGAATCTCATGTAACCAAGGCCTACCTAGAAGCATATTATATGATAATTTAAGATCAAGCACATGTTAATGTGTATCATGGGTCAAAGGCCCAATGATAACTGGTAGGCTAATGGTGCCTTGTGATTCTGTCTCTTGATTATTGTAGGCTTTGATAGTTATCATTTTTAGTTGGATATCTACCATTGTATACCCAAGAAGCTTGATGAGCTTTAAAGAAACTATGTTGAGGCCTGATCCATTGTCTATAAGGACATGTTTCACCATATGCCATTTTATATAAACTTTTATATACAATGGATTATTATGGAGTGGGCCAAGGGAAGACATATCACTTTGGTTGAATGTGACATGTTGGGTGAGAGCTAGGTGTCCAACCAAAGCTTGAAATTTATCAGGGGATATGTCACTTACAATAGTGGATTGGGTTAAGAACTCATTCAAAATGTTCTTGTGGATTATCAACATTCACAAAAAATCTAAAATGGAGATCTGAGCTAGTGTCTTCTACAATTCTTCCATAATATCAAACTTCTTTTCTAGGTTAATGGTAAATGGCTTATTCTATGGCTAAAAGGTTGGCTGGATAATGGCCAAAGTGGTATATGGCTATGGGCCTAGAATGGTAATTCTTGACATCTAAAGTTGTGAATTCATAATCAATATTAAATATAGGACCATGATTGCTAATAAATAGTGGTAATGGTGTGGGACTGGATAGGATAAGTCTTGGTTATTGATGCACTTGTATGTGGTCATGAGAATAGGATAAGTTATCATTATAAGGTCCAAAAGTGGAAATCTTATTTTGTTAGTTCATCTACATGTGGTCCCAGGTCAAAGAAGAATTATCCATGTCAATTGGCTGAATGTCATTGTTTATCAATGTTCTATATTGATTGGTGGTCGGTCTAAGATTAATGGAGATGGTATTAACCCTACCCCAGTAATATGACCTATAACCTTATTATATTCATGTGAAAATACATGGTAGGTTCATTGGTTATTACTCTTCTGACCTTGATTTTGATCATTATTCTAAAATGGTTGGTTTTGTTGTTGATTCTACTGGTTCTATTAGTTTTGCTATTTTTGTTGGTTTAGCCTTTGACTTTGATACTATTGATTTTGTTATTTCACTAGACAATGTTGTTGTTGTTGTTGATGTTGTTGTTGTTACTATTTTTTATGTTGGGGAAAAAGGTTTTGATAAATCCCAAGAGTCTGATTAGAGGTAGAAAGACCGCTATCCAATGTCATCTCCCCATTCTCTAACATATTTTCAATTAAATGCTTAATTTACACACATCTTCATAAATTGTGTTTGTTGACCTGATGGTATTCATATACTTCATTTTCATGATACCAACTAGGATAAGGAATGCCTTAAAAATAATTCTTTGGTCTAGGCCAACTAATCAAATTAGTGGTGGCAAGTTTGTGAAATATAGACTCAATAGGCTCTCCAAGGTCAATAAAAACATGATGAGTAGGTAATATTCTCCTTGGAGGAGGGTTTTACAATGGTAAAGGTTGTGGAATTTATTGTACAAGTATTGGTTGTTATGCTTGTGGTGTTGGTTGAAGAGGTTGCCAGCTAGGAGTAAGTTGAAAATGTGGTGTAGATGATTTTTGCACCGTTAGGACATGATGTGACTTAGTTACTCCATTTCTCACAACATTCCTATTACAATTGAACTACTTTGGTCTTTCTTGGTTATTGGCCTATATTGATTGTGATGCTTGCACTTGGATTGGATGTTGGTTTTAGCCACTTACCTAATAGGCACCTTGGTTTTGATTAGTTAAATTAAGCTTGATGACTCTTTTATTAATGAATGATCACTCAATCAACAAAACTTTATCAATGATCTCTTTAAAAGTATACTCACATTTTAGTTATAGATGATAAGCTATTTCACTATGCAAATTTTTAGTCAACACAGTGGCTAATTTTTTATCTAGTAAAATATGGGTGAATTGGCTTGCAAGGGCTCTCTATCACTATAGATAACTCACAAATATCTCACCAGATTTTTGTTTTTCTTGCATCAAATCAACCAACAAAATCTCATGTTTGATATTATAGGAAAAGTGTTGCACATACTTATATAAAATATCATCAAAATTAGTTACTAAATTCTTAGGCAACTTTAAGAACCAATCTAAGGCTTGTATATCTAAGCTCCTTAGAAACAACAACAAAAGGTATATATCATTGTATTCTACTAGCTGGCATGCATGAAGGAACTCAGTTAAATGGGCTTTAGGATCACCTTTCACCTTGTATTTATCAAACTTTGGTGGCTCATATCCTAGAGGAAATACAATCTATAAGTACTTCATATTTCAAGGATAGGAACACACATCATCTAATTTAACTTTTTATTTGTTTCCCCACTTAGATGGTGGTGATTGTATCCTTCATTTTTTACTCTTGCTCTCATAAACTTATGGAAATATTAGCTTGGGTAGATGGTTAGGCAGTCACAAGTGGAACACTTAGACCAAGGTATGATGGGGTTATTTATTATATGTTGGATTAGTTAGGGAATGAACTAGGAATACACATACATATATTACGATGTACTTTTTGAAATTGTACGTTTGGTTGTGTGATATTATGGTTTGGGTTGGTGATGAAGTTTTGACTTGGAACATTTTGAGGTTGGGATGGATGGATGTAACCATAATGTGCCTACTATGGTTAAAAATAGACATGTTATAGACTAATCAAACCATATTATTGAGTGAGAACTAGGTACTTGAGAAATATTGGAACCTCCTTGTTAGATAAATCCCTATTAATAATTTGATTATTGTTTAGATTTAACACCTATCATTGACCAATAATTATACATTCTTAGTTACACATCATTTGGTTTTAAATTAGCACATTATCCTATGACTAAAGAGGTATGGTTGATACTACCTGATAAGGTGGAACATTAGTTGCCCCCTATTGAGGTGACAACATATTTTGCCTATGTTACATTGGTACACTAGATTATGCCCATTGTTGTGGAATACCACTCATCACCTATTGAGGGGGAATAAGTTTCACCACATTTTGTTATTGAGGTATGACATTGGTTACTGACTGGCTACCTAATCCTATTGGTTGTGCACTTGAAGAAGTAGTTGGTTGAGGATTAGAAGTAGTTGGTTGAGATTGGGATGTAAAAAATAATACTCCTTGATTATGAGAACCACCTGTGGTGTTAACTAAAGGAACATTTTTTTGGATATATATTTACATATTAACACCCCTTTGATTTGGATTGGATGTTGCTTACATAATATCTATTATGTTTTAGCCACTATTTTGTGTAGAATTAGAAGTTACTTCTTCTATAGTTAGCATATGAAATAATTTCTCAACCAGAGTATTATGCATGAATGGGTTGACACATAAATTAGCTTGACCAATTAACTCTATCAACACTCTTGTTGAAGGAACTAAGTCAATAAGAGGTTTACTCACCACGGTCATCTGATTGAAATTGCATGCTAGATTCAGGTAGGTTTGATATGCCACCTGCATTTTGTTAAAGTGTTCTTCCATGAGGTTCTTTCCTTTGTTAGGCATATTAGGGTCCTGATACATCATTTGGACTAGAGCTAGAGGATTTATAGAAGAAACCTGTTGACTATACAATATGTTGTGAGGCATTCTTACTAGACTTGGTAAACTTTCATAGGGGAAGTCTACCAAAAACTTGGCCCCTACCTCTATGGCTCTAACTAAAATCTCATTTTTTTTCTCTAATAGATGATTCTCAAACAAATAAGGATCATACATGGAAGGTTTATTAACAGAGTATGGTTGTTGAGGAAAAGGTTATTCAATAATAGTAATCATAGTTAGGTATTGTGTAATTTGTTATTGGTCCTATTATGAATATGGTGGCATATTAACCAAATATTTAGCCAATAGATCTTGGTTTTGTGCCCCTATTTTAGCATTATAAGAGGGATAATAATCCATCTCATATGTAATATTCTCTACGTAGGGGTCTTGCACCATTTCTTCTTATGCAACCACATTACTAACCCATGGATTATACATGAGTCCACTATGAGTGTACGAATACATGTTGGGATCCATAGTGAATGTTATGCAATAAAAAGGGAAGAGAGTTCTAAAAACTCTAAAAATATGATATTCAAACTTGGTCTAGATTTTTCAAAAGGATGGAAAGGTTTATGTAATGATTTGTAATAAAATAAGCTAATGTTAAGTATCTAATGTTACACATCTGATACTAAAAAATTAAGTAAATGGACCAAAAATTGAAATGCCAAACTCTAAGGTCAAAGTTTTTTAAATCAGTCTAATCTAGGAAATAAATAGTTGCTAGGTCTTTTGTCCAAATGTGACATTAAAAGCTAGGCTAAACCAAGGCATGTGTTAGGACTCTTAGCCAAATGGTATCAAAAGCTAGACTTTGAAATAGATGAGATTTTAATCTAATAGATTTGAAACACTTCTAAAAAAACTAGGCATTTGACTCTTAGACATGAACTCAATCAAATAGGTATAAGGAATGAAACAAAATGTACTTTAGAGATAGTTTTGTTTCTCCTAAATGATGGTATAAAACATGGCTTCTTTGACAAATAGGCTAGAAAAATGTGAATGACATAATTGTGCTAGACAAAGATTCACAAAAGGTATACTCAGGTTGGCTTGAAAAATGTGTACAAACTTGAAGTCTAAGTAAAAATTTATATGAAACGATGTTTAAAATGTTTCAGGTAGCGTAACAATGCTAAACTACTCAAAAGATGTGACAAAATTTTTGTTTCAAAAACTTTCTAAGGCAAAGATGGTTTCTCACAAATTTGGCAATGTAACACTACCTTTATTAACTCAAATGACATACATATCTTTAAAGTTTTAACAATATCTCTAAGGAAAAAAGGTATATTTTCAAATGATCTCAATGTAAATAGGATGGTAACACAAAAGGTTTGGTGTATAGACTCAAAGTGTAAGTATTTAGCATAAAATGATTTAAGTCTATTAAGTGGTGATAATGATTATGAGTCTTAAATGCCCTTCAACCCAAATTGGAATTTGAACCTAAGTTCCCTCAAGTTTAGTGCAAACTAGAAACCCACATAACACATCAACCCTATGAACTTATGAATATGCAATTTTAAATTTATATTATAAATGAAGGACTTAAATAATGTTTGGTAGAAGTCTAAACTCAATTGGGTAGTATAACTATGCCAAAGTGGATGATATGACTCCAAGTTTTGATGAATTTTAAACAAGGCAAATTGATGACTCACGTGGTCTGCATAACACTTCTTTATTCAAAATAAAATGAGGACTATGTGTTTTGGTTTGTATCCTTTGTTCAGACCAAGTTTTGACTCTAAAAAAGACTTTATTCTAGGATAAAACCAACTAATAAATTACTTTTAGATCCTAAACTGATAAGGGTTGCTTAGTATTGTTGGAATCCATCAATATACATCATTTGAAATTATTTTAAAGTTAATCTAAAAAGTAAAATATGAATTATATAATAGGTTTTTTACACCCCTCTTCTCTCAAATGACAACACTATGACATGGACCTTGAAGTGTACCTTGCACCAACAACACTTTCATGACAAGTGGGAATTTGATAAAAACTATAATTTTTTGAATGTTTCTAATGGAATCAGTTACATAATGACTATCACATCATGATGCAAAATAAATGCATGTAATTGGGTGTCTATGGTACTTGGCCTTTTGGAAAAATGTCTAGTCCTTTTTTCAACCACTACATCCATCACTTGCTTGGTGTAGTACGATGTCTAAAGTATAGATACATTTTTTGTGAAACTTCAACACTAGGAGGTGGTTTAACCACTCAAACCTCTAATCTTAGTGGGAGTGGTTGAAGTCAATGCTGGGAGATGAAACCCTGGGTTAAAGCTTCCCTATAGAACTTATGGGAGGTGATGAAGTCCCCCTCGAAAGAGAAGATGCAATGAAATAAAAGACATAAGAGAAAGACTTTAGGGTCATTTTAAAGATCACCCAAACCATTGCAAGTTTTTAGGGAGTGATTTAGACAACATTCTTTCTATGCCTTGGACTAGGCATGTGTGTAATAAGGATGGTGCTTTTGATTCCAAAAGTTGCCTAAAGAGGACATATGGAATAGCATACATGCAATTTCCTCCTCTTTGCCAATCAAATTCTATTTAAACAACTATTGAAGATAAAATTTGATAAGTGTGTTTAATTTTAAACCCCAAATGAAATATTGGGTGGTGTTGTTTTAAACCTTTGGTCTTAAGTTGTAACTTTGAAAGAAAAATTTGTCAAAATATTTACATAAGTATCTAAATTCTTTGTTAAGCACCAAAACAAGGTTCTTAATCCATTTTAAACTTTCAAAAGAGGTCTAAAAATCACATTTTAACAAATTTCAAACTTGATATTGTAATGAAAAAGTTAGTGTCCTTTAGCTTTGAAGCTAACTTACAAATGAGTGAAGCAACTTCTTAAAATGAGTTCGCTATTTCAAAATCTTAATTACACAATCAATCCTATTATTTCCCTACAAAATCACAATTACAAACAACAATATCACAGCTATGGGTTAGATCAAATAGAAAATCACAATATCATTGTTTACCTATGAAATCATTGCATGGATTAGTAATATCACTATTACCAGATGAAAAAAACACAAAAAACATAAAATCATTGTTTTGATGAAAAAATAATTACATGGGTGAACAATATCATTGCTATAAAATAATCATTGTTTACCAGTCAACAAACATAAAAACATAAAATGATTGTTTAGATGATGAAATTGCTATTATACAAAATCGCTGCCCAAAATGATGAAATTGCTACCCAACAGAACAAAATCATTTCCCAAAGCAATGATATCACTACCCAAAAGGAAAATATCATTGTTATGGATGGCGATATTTTTGGTTAAGTCTATAAAATTGATGTTTTGAAACAGTGATTTTGTTCACACAAAATCGTTACTATGTGAGTTGCGATATCATAATAGAGAGCAAAAACATGTTTTACAAGAACAAAATGTTATAAGAAAAATACAAATTTAATTTAAATTTTCAATCCAAGATCCTACATGGAAAGGATTAGTGAGTTGCTTGAAAGAGCTTCGTGACCAAATTTATGAGGCTAGGTCCCATCGAGCGTGTCATCATGTGAACTAGGAATTTGACTCAAGAGAGGATGGTTAGTATTGTGTTAGTCCCAAAATGAAAATAAAATGAAATAAACACACTAGCATAACATCTCTAGGCCTAGTTACTATGGAAATCTTAGTTAACAAAACTAAAGTAGAAAGCACAAATAAAATGCAAAAGAAACATTCTTTCACCTTCCTTGGATACTCCAAAATGCTTGTTGTAGTGGCTTTCTTGGCTTTGTGCTCATGAATTCTGCATCAATGGAAGCTTGGATACCTTCATCTCTCCTTGGCACCTTTTGTGGCTTTGGCTTGGCTCAATATTTTAGCATTATAAGACTAATTTGCATGAAGATTTGGAATCAATTCAACATTATAACTTTGGCATATGAGAGCTTAGAATATGGCTTTGAGGCTTGTTATTTATAGAGTTTTAGATTGGTTTGAGGATCAACCATGACCATCTATCTCAACATTGAGATGTGTGGATATAGATAAATCAAAATATGAAATTAATCCTACAAATATTCCCATTAATATTTTGGATAGAGAGGCATTGAATGGCTTTGATGAGGCATGGGAGGCATGAATCCTTATATTTATGGCATTTATGGCCTAGGGATGTCTTCCCTAGAAATGATGTCACTTTGATGATGCAGATATTCAATATTAATTTCTAAAAAAATTATTCAAAAATTTCCATAGAATTATTAAATAGGATCTAATTTGGTTTAAATAGCTCTTAAGCATGATTAACCACTTTGATGCAAACCTTGGCTCTTTGTGCACAAATTTCTCAAATTAGTCAGAATGTCTTGTTATTAGCCTAAATTTTTACTGGATTAGATTTAAGATGAAATTTTAGATACATTATATCTATCATCCCATTTAGGATGTTGTCAACACCAAATAATAAAGGCATGTGTCTTGTGCAAGAGATTTGATAGGAAAGAGCAATCCAGAGCACCTAGGTGTAAAATTGACATTTTGACTCAAAATGATCTGATCAAAGTTAGCTATCACATAATTAAATTACCCCATTTAATGATACATTGGCCAAAATTGGCACTTTAATATATCAATTTCAATGCTTTTAATGTATTCTAGTAATTTTAGGCCAAAATATGCATTTTGGTGAAAATTGGTCAAAAGCCTAATTGGAGGTTAATGGTGGCCCGATTTAGGTGTCTATAGAAAACTATTAGGATTATTAGTCTCTCTCCATGGCATCAATATTTAACCTACCAAGATTAGTGATATAGTCAATCTGCCCATCGCTCATTCCATTTTAGACATTCACACTTGTCTTAGTAAACATGGGGCAATTAGAAGATTTGTCCCCAAAATGGCTTATCATATCCACTCTATCAATATTATTATTAATAAATATAATTCTATATATTGATGGATATATATAAAAAATCATTTGATATCATGAAATAATCATTATTTCACCCACATACACTTCATCCTCTTTCAAATAATCGACATTTGATCCCATATAATTCTTCCACACCCATATCAGCTGGGGTAATGCTTACCCAATAAAATGATATCAGAAGAGAGTATGCCATCTACTACATTAGCTAAGGCCTCATTTATTATGAGAAATGTTACACAAAATTCAAACATGATTGCTTCACCATATATTTTACAGTTGAAAAACTTCAATAATACATGCTTTATTAGAACACTTATCTCATCATTCATTTTGACCCCCTTCATCACTTCTTCTCTAATTCCTTTCTTCCTAGAGATATAATTAGCAAGTGGATGATCCTTCTCATGAAATTTTATTTCCAAATTATTACTCAAAAATTTATTGAATGACAAATCATAACTGATCAACTTGTTGTAGCTCATGTGCCTACTACCAATCATCTTCAAGATAGTCTTCCCAATGATAATATTCCCTATATTGAAGGACTCCACCAATCCATGTCTCTTAAAGATTACTCCATAACTTCATTGTTGATATTTAAGTAGTTAATTTTGATGAATTCATTATCCTCCTCAATACTACTAAAACAAAATTAGTTATTAAATAACTCTTGAAAGTTAATATTGATTTACATGAGGATACTTGGACCCTTCACTTTGATGGTGATAAATGACTTCAAGGAGATGGGGAAGGTTTCATTGTTACTATTCCTCTCAATAAAATCATCCCTTTAGATTTTTGCTTGATATTTGATGTCACTAACAACATCGCAAAGTACGAAGCTTTAATCTTATGCATAAGGGATCTCTTGATTTAAATATATAATACATGCATTATAAAATGGTGATTACCAATACAAAATGAAGAAAATCATTTTTTATCAACTACTCTTTCAAAATATTTCCTTTCTTTCACTGTCGATCCTATCCCTTGAGATCAAAATTCTATTGCAGATTCCCTTGCTTCTTCAACATCTCTTTTTCTTTTGAACTAAGTTCTATCTAATCCAAATTTTCTTATCCTAATAATAAAATATCCATATTATATTAAATCACATGATTCACTTAGATATCACATCGAGGTTGTCACCATTCAATAAAACCCATGGTACAAAGACATCATTCAATACTTGGAACATCAAACTTATCCTCCCAACCTAGATTCTTGTGAAAAGAATCACATTCATAAATAAGCTTTTAAATATGTATTTCAATATAACATATTTTATTATCATAATGATAAAGTTACATTACTCCCTTATGTTATTCAATATGGGGTCCCTCCTCTTCTTGAACAAACACATGAGGGCATTTGCGGTGGCCATTATAGTGGACATGCTACAACCCACAAATGCCTATGTATGGAATAATTTTATTCTACTCTTAAAAATGATGCCATCAAATTTGTTAAAAAGTGTACTCCTTGACAACTCCATAATGATATAATTCATTCAAATCAATTTGAGATTCAAACTAACTAATCTCCCTAGCCATTCTCCATGTGAGGAATAGATCTCATCATTAAATTACCTTGATCTCAAGATGGGCATGCCTTTATAATCATAGATATTGAATACTTTACCAAATGGGTCAAGGATATGTTCCTTATTAATGTCATTATACCTCCATCTACAAATTCATACTTAATCAAATCATTTCCCACTATGGTTTCCCTCATACTATCATTTTGGACAATGATGGTAATTTCAAAAATAAAGATGTCAAGTAGCTCTGTGCTAAATTAAAAATCAGTCACAAATTTTCCACACCCTATCATCCACAATGTAATGGACAAGTTGAGGCCACCAATAAAATTGTCTAAAAGATAATTTTTTAAACCCATATAGATTAACACCTTCATCTTTATCCTACTCTTTGGGCCTATCAGACTAGCATACGTATTGCCACTAGGGCAATGCCATTATCTCTAGTCTATGGTTTTGAATCAGTCCTTCCCTTAGAAATTGAGATTCTCTATCCCTGTATATCTCTTCATGTCATCATACTCAATTAATAATTACATGAATATCACCTTTATGCTCTCAATCTCCTTGATGAATGTATCTTTCTACTTTACAACATAATTACCAATACAAGGCTCATATTACCAAACAACATAAAAAATATGTTAAAGTTCACATGATTAATGTTGGTGATCTTGTCCTTAAATTATACTATACTCATGAAAAATAAGGTAAATATGACCAAAAAAAGGTGGGGTCTTTATTTAGTCAAATATATTCTTGGTCTAAGTACTTACTGCATTTAAACCAATGAAGGCCATATTTTCAAAGAACTTACTAATGTGAAATTCCTAAAGAAGAATTTTTCCTATTCCTTCCCTTATTTTCATGATTTTTATATGTTATATATCTAACACTTTTTGTAGGATACTTACATGGGTCTCACCCTCTGCAGTAGTTCTCTCTTTTCACAAACCTTAGTCCTTCCTTTTAGTCTTTTGGTTTTCCCTTTTCTCATGATTTGAATTATAAAACCATGGATAGGACTCGATCTTCCTCATGATGTATTATAATCCTATTTATTTTCATACTTTTTACACACTTTTTGGCACCCCTTGGGTTTCTAGTTTGTGAGTTGAAATGCAAGACCATGCATATGACCTAGCCTTCCTCGCAAATACCATATTTTTCTTATCCTATTTATTTTTCCAATATGTTTTGGCACCCTTGTGGGTTTCTATTTTATGAGTTTTAGTGTAAAAGCATGGATAGAAACTGGACTTCCTCATAAAATCACCATCTTGTCATTCATTTTATAAAATGTGTTTTTCAATGGTTACGAGTTCTTGACCTTTGTTCTCAGTTTTAGATTTTGATTGTTTTATAGATAAAATTTGCACAACAATCTATTTTAGCATGTTTTCCACCATTTCCCTCATTCTAATGATAAAGAATCACACTTTACTATAATTGTATCCCTTTTTTTCCCTTTGTCACATTTTTTTGATTTGAAGTAATTTAAATTGGTTCATGTTTCATTCCTCTTGATTTCATTTCTTTTTATTCCACACTAGATAAAACAAGGTTGAATTCAAGATAACACTTTTATTTTACCTAGATTTATGAGACTCTTAGACACCATGCTCTCTGAGTTATTTATCTTAAATCTCTAAGTCCTAATTATTCAAATGAAAGTCATATTTAGCACCCATGTTTGGTTTTCCAAATCTGTATGGAGCAGGAATAGAAAAATCTATCAATAAAGTTAAAATCCAAATCATTTCAAACAAAATGAAATGATATACAAAAGGAAAAATATAAATATCAAAAGTCAATATCACTCAAAAAAATGTGATTACAAGCACATATCCTATCTTTAATCAAAGTTAAAACTCCATAATTATCCTCAAAATAGAGTTGAGGTCCATTGGAGTGTAGTAGGCTAGTAGATTGGAATAGGATAATTCAAAAAACTCTATGGTGCTACCTAATTTCTCATGCAAGTACCCAATCTTTTAAGTAAACCATCAACTCTATAAAAGGTCCTAAAAAATAGATAACACCATGTGGGAAGGTAGTTTCATTTTATTTTTCATGCATATAACCTTCATAGAATGATCTACATACTTTATTGACCTAAGACTTGTGTGGCTAAAATAAGTTCTTCAAAGTCCTTAAGGTTGAAAGTCCTCTTTTTTTAATAAACCTAATTTTAGTGTCTTAACTTCGATAAATATTTCCTCTACCTTGGATTTTACTTCATTCTCCCTTCTACCCATTTCATTCCCCTCTTGACAAGAAAATTATGATTCTAAATCTATTTTCCCTCTTGTATACTTCCTTCTTCTTGAAATCTTAAAAACATGCTAGCACTACATTATTTTACTTTTATCTATCCTTAGAACAAAATAGCATGCTTGAGCGACTATGGATTATTTTATTTACATAATGGATCTACATTTATAAACATACTTTACTTGATTTTACCATTTTCCATTATTGTACTACCCTTTTTATGGACACCTGAGTCCATTTCTACTTTAATTTATTTTTTTCATTATTGAGTGAGGTTGGCTTATTACTTCTCACTCATCAACGTTATTTTTCTTTTTTATGTACATTTTTCCATTGATGATTGAGTAAGGATTGTTACTGCTCACTCATCAATGTTGTTTTTCCATTTTTACTTCCCATCTTTATTTAAGTAAGGTTTGATATTGCTTTCACATTGATGTTTTATTACCATATTTTTGGCATGTATCCTTGGTTTGACTTGGTCAGTTTGCCTTTCTTACTTAAGTTTTACTTATTTGAGTTTCTCAACCTATAGTATCCTTGATTTTTTAGTTACTTGATTTACTCTAAAATTTTGACTTGGTCATTTGGTCTAACATGGCACTTATTACCCTAGCTTGCCAAATTTCTATGTACATCTAGTCCACATAGCACCAGTTATCATGGATTTCTTGTATTTGTTTATTTTTGCTCTTTAGTTTTATATTCTTTGGTTTGTTAAAAATAGTTTTTATACCCTCCATAATCAAAATTGAAAACATAATAAATAACCATCCTGTGATAAAGTTAATTCAAGGTACAAATCACATTTAATGTTGAGTTATTTCCTTTTCCATCATTTAATTTTAGTTATTTTTTCTTTAAAACACTACAAAATTTTTTAGCCTTAACATTGTGTGTTACTATGTTCTTTTCTCTAAGCACCATCCCCTATTAAACCTGAGTGACATGCGATGATATTTAAGTGGGTAATATGTGTACACAACATTTTTAACTTTATCAATTAATGGTGCTTTTTATCTTGCATGAAATTTTTGAGTCTCAATGTCTTTGAGTGCATGCCTTAAGGGGTGCACTGAAAAAGGGGTGGATAGATCATTGGTGCTTCATAAGATTGTTGTCCCTTATTACCACTTATTACCAATCCAACCATCTCCTAAAAACACTCCCCTAAGTTATTACTCCTCTTTTTCACACTCCTCTAATCTTTTAACACCTTATGTACCCCTTTTCCTAACCTACCATCACTTTTGATAGTTTACATGACTAGGTTGATTGGGTTGACCTTGTACTCTTATTGGTGAAACTCATTTAGGGTCTAGGTCAGATCTTGGCCAACCTAGCCTATGACCTAGTGATTTTTTGTCAATAATGATACTAGGTCTACTAGGTCAACCCTTTTGGCTAAAATGTTCAGAAGGGTTTAAGGTTAGATCCACCTATATAAACACATTTATTCTACCATTATTAGAGAGACATCAAGAGTTATTATTCATTTACACTTTTTTACAATCTACTCTTCCACCATTATACTTGAGGAGTCTTATCTTAGGCTTTGTACTTATATAATCTAGTCTTTTGTAGAAGTCTTGGATGTTTTAGCCTTTCTTAGAGATCCTTACAAACCAAAATAACCTCTTGTGAAGCCCCTTTGGCCAAGGGATAAATTGAGTCTCGATGGGTTCATCTTTTAGGTAAGCATATCTAATTATGCTCCTATCTTTATGATGCAGGGCCATATTCACATGATCTCAAATTTTTGTTTTCATAGTTAGTAGAAGTCATATAGAGTATGTTTATAGTGTTTAGAGTCTTTAGTTAATCATAAAATTCAAATTAGAGTCTATATAGTGTTTTCCTACCAATTTCCTTATTTGAAATTTCGAAATTCTTTGTCTTACTATGGAGTTAGAAACCATGTCTAAAGATATATCAATGTTTTAATTGGTTTGGGGTTATAACCATATCAAGGTTAATGTACATGGATAATATGTTGATACATTTTGTTAGTCATGCTAGTAGTTAAGTAGGTAATACTCACCCCAATGTCCAAAAGGGAGTTAGAATGGTAGTTATATTAGTTTTGGAAATAAAAGAACTTGTAAATGTTTTTATGATGTTCATAGATTCATAATGGGAATCCACTAAAAGGTTTAGAGAGTCAAAACCCTAGTAAATTAATGTGGTACTCCTCATCTTGTATCCTATTGCAATGACAGACCTATGTTACTATACATAAGTTTGAAATGACTGTGTTGAATGATTATGGAAGAAATATGGTACAAAACTTGCTTATAATATATGTCTTACCTATGGTGAGTTTTTTTATTATTTTCATTAAAATTATCAAGCATTTTTTTATTTATTTTAAAGTTCATCACTAAAAGAACAATGTTGTAGACCCAATCTCCTGATCAGTATGTTGTGAGAGGAGTGAATTCTATGTAAAGGAAAGATTGAATGGAAAGAACATTTTAAATGTGTGTGTAATGGGTAAAAATTATTTTATATGCCTTTAAGTATATTTAAACATGATCCATTGTTCTTTTATAAATATTTTTTGAAGAAATCAAATAAAAACCCTGCATTGCCTATGTAAGAAGATAGAGAGGCTGATGAAACATCATTTGAGAAGAAGATATATTGTGAAGAGATTGATTAGAGTTATATGAATATTTTTTATCCTATTTTTATGAATTATTGAAGTTTATAGTGAGGTTTTAAATAATTTTTAGTTTTAATTACTAAACAAGATACTTATACCCTATGTGGACTGTGACTTTATACACAATTAAGACTAAGTTTTTGCTCTAATATGAATAGAGGCATATAAAATTAGTTATATGACTTAATCAATATGTAATAACACTATAAAAACTATTTTTAAGCTACAAAAATGTTTAAAAACTTAAACTAAGTGTGTAATAAACAAAGAGTACATCCTTTGGTTACACAAACCTATGGTGGTATGTGCAAACTTATTGAAAACTCATACTAGTGGTGAAGAGAAGAATTTTGGTGGATGTATAAAGATTAGAATAGCTATAGTAAGGTAATATTGACCCTATTATGGTATTTTTGTGGTTTTAAATGACACATGACGTTTTTGAAGACAAAATAACCCTTCTCAGGTTAGTGATAGTTAGTAATAACCCTATTCTAGGGTTTCAAATAAAAAGTTGGCGTTTTAAGAATTGCCATTGGTAGAAATTTATAAAAATTTGATATTATATGTGTCGTAATGTGCAATAATTGATTTTGGAGGTTTTTAAACATTTTAGTATGTACAGTATGGAATATTGAGGACTAAGTGCCAATAGGGTTAGAATATACCTAATAGGCCTAACAATGACCTATAATGGAATAGAAAAGTGGGTTATCAAAATATTTTGGTCTTGAAAATTCATGTAGATATGATTATAGATATAGGGTATCTAAATTAGTTATTGGTTTCTCAATAAACATGCGTACAGAGCCATATCTAGAAAATCCTTTACAAAGGCTACTAGAATTGACTATGATAAGGAATGAAGTTACAAAGGTTGAGATAAGGGGTGATGAGGGGTTAATTTATGTATTAAGAGTCTAATGAGGCTATAATGAGTATATAAAAGGAAATAAAAATCCATTAATAGTCGTGGAACCATTGAATGAATCATAAGCCTTTTAACCAGGTGTAACTCATAAGAAAGGGAGAAGGGACTATTAGAGTAGTAACGTAATGAGATGATTTGAGAGGGAGATAGGTATATAATGAGTTGTGAATATAATATTTTCATGTAGGTTATCCAAGGAAGGATAATTTATTTCAGGTGATAAGAGAAAAAAAATACCAAAGAAGACAAAGTAGAGACCTTGAAAAACATCAAGAAGGTGTTTCATTGCAAGGTAGAGCTAGGTGTGGGCATGTGGCAGAGGTAAGGTATTTATTATTGTTTTAATACATAAGAGACAAGTAAATTTATCCCTTTGCATCATTTAGTATCAAAGCAGCATTGTTTTTGGAAAGAGAAATTACAAGCAAAGTAAGGTACAAATTTATTTTTATTTTTCTTATTATGTATTTGATCAGTTTATGAAAGCATGATAAATGTTGTTTATAAGGTTGTTAAATAATATTATAGGTATGTGAGGGAAGCATAAATATAAGTGAGAGAGTAGAAATTTATCGTGAATCCCTTATCCCATAAAGGCTTAGAGAGAGAAAGAAGAGAGCTAGTGAGAGCTCCAAGAGAGAAGCTCAAGAAGAGAGCTTAAGAAATAGAGAAAAGTCCTAGGTGAGGATGTGAGAGAGAGAGAGAGAGAGAGAGAGAGAGAGAGAGAGAGAGAGAGAGAGAGAGAGAGAGAGAGAGAGAGAGAAATTAAATTGTCAAGATGGAAATTATGAAGTCTTGTTAAAGAGAAGAGACAGTGAGAGGAAAAGATGAAGGGCTTGAGACAAGAAGATGGCCATAAGGAAGTGAGGAAAGAGGAAGATAATAAAAGAGAGATAGATAATTTGAGGGTAGTATTGGTAGAATTGGAGCAATATTTGGAAGCATTTAGATCAAATTTTTTAGTTGAAGTTAGTAAAATAGTAATATGGTCTCTCAAATACATCAAGAAGAAGAGGAAAAGACAAAGAGAATTGTGCAAAATGAAGAGACAATTAAGGGAGTTAAGAAAGTAGCCTAATAAGAAGGAGGAATAGGAAATCAAGCCTCATGTATTTAAAACTAATGATGATTTGATATGTGTGTATGCAAGTTTGATAATTGAGAAAGAGAATTAGATAGTTGGGCCAATACATAGGCTCAAGCAATAAGAAGAAGAAACATATGACCAGGTGGTGTTTAAGAGGAACCAAGATGAAGAATAAGCTCAAGATAGAGTCATGATGAAGGAGGAATAACAAGCATGGAATCCATCTAAGAAGCAAGTTTACATGGATCATGAAGTGGATGCAAATGAAGATAACAAAGCTTTGAGACATCAACATAATGAAAGGTATGAGGATTACTCTAGTTTGTATGAATATTTGAAGAGAGAATATGAATTTAATCCTTATAAAATGTATAAAGAAATGGTAAATGAGGTTAAAAAATAGAACATATACTTATGGAATGTAGCAATGGTGTCTAAAATAAGAGCATTAATGAAGGCATAGAGGAACCATGCATATGAAGACACTCTACATGATGAATTTGTAGTTATTGAGGTTGAAGATCATGTTGAATATGGATAAGAAACCATACAAGGAGAAGAACAAGATGCATTGATGGATGATGCAAAGAGGAAGGATGAACCATACAAGTCACTTGAAGGTGATTGGGAGAAAGAAAAACATGCAAGGAAAATGAGAGTTGGAAATGTCTCACGGGCATGAGAAAGAACATGATTTTGCTAGTGAATTATTGATAGTTTCAAGTATAGAATGGAGGAAGATTGCAAGAGGTAAGAGAAGATACAAGTGTGGATCAAGAGATCATGTACATATGCATGATAAATTAGTTATATCAGAAATCAAGAGATAAGGAGGTCTACATTTCTCAAGTAGGCCATGGGATCTCAGAGCCCAAGTAATGAAGATTACAAGTTAACACATTAAATCAATATTGTTTATAAATTTTAGGGAAAGTTTTCTTTGCCCCTTGGTAGTATGATGCAAGGGAATATTCACATGGTCTCCAATTTTGGATATCATAGTTATTAGAAGTCATATAGGGTATTTCTATAGTGTTTATAGTCTTTAGTTGATCATAAAATTCAAATTAGAGTCTATATAGTGTTTTCCCACAAATTTCCTTATTTGAAATTTCAAAATTCTATCATACTATGGAGTTGGAAACCATTTCTAAAGAGGTATCAATTTTGTAATTAATTTTTTGTTAGAACCATATCAATTTTAACATACATGGATCATATTTTGAGACATTTTTTTAGTCACATTAGTAGTTAGATATTTAATACTCTCCCCAACATCCAAAAGGGAGTTAGAAAGGTAGTTAGATTAGTTTTGGTAATAAAAAAACTTATAAATGTTTTTGTGAGGGTCAGAGAGTCATAATGGGATCCATTATAAGGTTGAGAGAGTTAAAACCCAAAAAAATTAAGGTGGGACTCCTCATCTTGTATCCTATTACAAATGCAGACCTATGTTATTGTGCATAAGTTTAAAATGACTATATGTTGAATGATTGTGGAAGAAAGATTATACAAAACTTTCTTTTGGGATATGTCTTACCTATGATGAGTTTGTTGATTATTTTTATTAACATTATTAATCATTTAATTATGTATTTCAAAGTTTATGTGTAAAGGAATAATGTTGCAGACCCAATCTCTTGATCACTATGTTGTGAGAGGAGTGAATTTTGTGTAAAGGAAAGATTGAATGGAAATAACCTTTTAAATTCATGTTTAATTGGTAAATATGATTTTATATGGATTGAAGTATCTTTAAATAGGAACCATTGTTCTTTCATAAATATTTTTTGAAGAAATTAAACAAAAACCCTGCATTTCCTTTGCAAGAAGATAGAGAGGCTAATGAAAAATCATATGAGAAGAAGGTATATTATGAATAGATTGCTTAGAGTGACATGAATATTGGTAATCCTATATTTTTGCATTTTTTAAGTTTATAGTGAGGGTTTAATTCATTTGGAGGTGTAATTACTAAATAGGATACTCAGATCTTATGTGGACTATGACTTTATACACAGTTAAGACTAAGTTTGGGATATAATGTGAATAGAGACATATGAGATAAGTTATATGAATTAATCAAGGTGTAATAATACTACAAAAAATATTTTTAAACAACAATAATGTGTGAAAACATAAACTAAGTGTGGAGTAAACAAAGAGTTGGTCCTTTGGTTACACAAACATGTGATTGTGTGTGTAAACCTATTGAAAAATCATACTAGTGGCAAAGAGAAGCATTATGGTGGAGGTATAAATCTTGGAATAAGTATAGTTAGGTCATGAAACCATTATTATTTTATTTTTGTGGTTTGAAATGACACAATATGTGTTTGAAGACAAAATGATCCTTCCTGGGTTAGTGATAGTTAGTAATAACCTTGTTCTAGGGTTTCAAATAAAAAGTTGGTGTTTTAAGTGTTTCCATTGATATAAATTTATAATAAAAAAAAATTACATTAGTTGTGTCTTGATGTAGACTACTGTATTTTTGAGGTTTTAAACCATTTGTGTATGTATAGTATGGAATATTTAGGATGAGTGCCAAGAGGGTTATGATAGACATAATAGGCCTAAGAATGACCTATAATGGAATAGAAAAGTGGGTTACCAGAATATTTTTATTTTTAAAATTCATGAAGAGATGATTCTAGATAGAGGGTATCTAATTAGTTAGTGGTTTATCAATAAACATGCATACAAATCCATACTAGCAAAAAAAGACATTAAAAAGGCTACTAGAATTGGTTGTGAGAAGGAAGTTTCAAAGATTGAGATAAGGGGTTATGAAGGGTTAGTTGATGGAATGAGGAGTCTAATAAGGCCATAATGAGTATATACAAGGACACAATAACCCATTAATATTCATTAAACCATTCAATGAATCATGAACCTTTGAACCAAGTGTAACTCATAAGAAAAATAGAAGGGACTACCAGAGTAGTAAAGCAATGAGATGGTTTGAGAGGGAGAGAGGTATAGACTGAGTTGTGAATATCATAGTTTCATGTAGTTTTATAAGAAGGATAATTTAATTAAGGTGATAATAGAAAAAAAAATACTAAAGAAGATATAGTAGAGACCTCGAGAAACATCAAGAAGGTTTTTCATTAAAAAAATGGGCTAGGTGTGGGCATGTGGTAGAGGTAAGATGTTTATTTTTGTTTTCATAAATCAGATACAAGTAAAGTTATCCCTTTTCATCACTTTAGTAGATATAAGTAGCATAAGTAATGGATTGTAAATAATATTACTCTTTTTCTCCATGCATTAGGGTCTTACCTATACATGGCTTAATTATGAGTCTCTTATGCATGTTTATTTTAATTTGTTTACTAACCCCCATATTGTGCCACAAGATTTGGTGAGTAATAGATTATACTTCTTTTCTTTACTTGTTATTAGTATAGTGAATATGAAAATATATGACTTAGTTAGGGTTACTATGTAGTTTCTCTTGAATAAAGGCTTTAGAACCCTCCCTAGTGCTCTTGTTATAGTAAGAGATAGCCTAATTGGGTCTAGTAGATCCACATATTGGTCATGTTCCTGATTATCTAATATATCCCCAATCATAAGTGTAAGTAGGATCTATTTTCTCCAATCTAGGATTGATTTATATATCTGATGCATTTTTTATTACATATAATATCCACTACCCTCAAAAAATTCTATACAACATGAAAATTTATTATAGGTATTCAAAAAAATCTTCATGCACTTGGATTCACTTATGAGCACTCTAGAACAAGATCTTTCTCATCAGGTCACTATTAGATTTCTTTTAGGGTTTAAACCATCTTCCAATCTTAACAATAATTAATAAAGCTCAGCCCTTTATTCTAGAAACCATTGATTGGAAATTTGATCTAGGATCCTTACTCATCTAATATTAATATATTAGGTTATCATGCAGAGGTTACACATGCTATTTAACACTTGAAAGTTCTTCTCAGGTTGAGAACCCTTCATTATATGCACATGAGAGACCTCAAAACACTTTTTCTTACCTTAACATTCAAATTTTGATCTAAAATTTGGTAAAGTTACATAAAAAAACATGACTTACCTTTTTTAGTGTACACATACTCACACTTGCCTTGGAAACTGATCCTAATACTCCATCTAGACACCATCTCTCTCTCTTTACTTTCTAGGCCTTTGACCTACAAGTCATATTAGGCCTTGAAACTGACCTTCTAGCCACTATCTAAGATGTAAAATCATCATATACATCAAATACAACCTATTACCATGCTCAAAAACTACCATACATTCTTCATATGCCTTGACAAAACCTTATGACACTTTATTAGATCAGCTAGGGTCTAGAACTAGTCTAGTTGAATGCTAGGTCTTTAGGTCCTATGCCTATAGGCTAACCTTAAAACTCACTTGAGTTCTAAAATTCCTCATATGCATGCTCAATTAACCTTATATATCCTCTTATTCCTCTATTCATTTATCTCACTAGGCCATCAACCTCAGACTTTCTCATAAGGTCTCTTCATGCAATGACTAATGTCATGACTAGGCTTCTGAAGTTCTTGAAGTTTGACAACTAACCTTGAAAACACTCATTGATGCTTATATAATTTTATCACATGAATTTCATGTTCCTTAGATAATATCATACCCATATACATACCTCTCTATTTTCATCATGCACATGTTCATGATATGATTATGCTTGTTATGACTAGACTTCTCAAGGCACCTTATACTCAAGGACTAGTACTCAAAACATGCTTACCTTAACCTCAATATTGGAATAAAATTTAGAGGAATCATTAGGTTGTCTTAAAATTATCTCTCAAAGAGATTCATTGGGTTTCCTTTAAATTTTATCTTGTTACATGGTTTATATCTCACATACCACTCACCATGCATCTTTACCAGATGCACCTTGACATCAATGACATCAACCTTCACCTTGACATCAGTGATATCAATCTTGACCTTGACATCAATGGAAATACTTATTAAAAAAAATAGGGTATAAAATCACTCCCATCCACCCAAAATAGTAGTGTTAGTGTTAGTTTTTGTGGTAATGGTAGTATCCTATGTGAGTTTGGAATGTTAGAAGATGACTTTATTCTATGTGAATTTTGAATAATGCATGAGATTACAATTAAAGCATGCATGGATTGACACATTTGGCTAATTTTTTTTTTGAGTGAATGGTTTATTTTTAGGATGAATTTTTAATTGTGTTTTTATTCTTTCTATTCTAAATGGAGTGTACTAGTGTGATTAGCTAATTTATGTCTGATACAAGATACTATGTCATTACTACATGTAGATTTCATGTATGAGTGACTACACACATACACATGTAGTATTGGGTATGCAGTACATGTCTTGCATGATTGAATCTATTGTTACTACATGTATTTTATAGGTTTCATACTATAGGTTTATCTTTTATGCTTATCAATAAACCCATTGATTGAAAATCCCATAAATTATTTAGGAATTTCGCCTAAATCCACCTTCAAGCCTTTTAATTTATTGTCCCTAGTCATTCATTTTTATATATAAGTGAGAATGCCCCATTTTGTTTCAATATATGGCTCATTAAATATCCCCTCTCCTTTCTCCATATAGGTGATAATGCATCTCTCCTATTTTTCAAGCATCCCTTGATAATTCCCACTCTAATTTATCCCTTGATATGATAATGCCCCCTCTCTTTTCAATAAATGGCTTGGGTAAGATAGATATGGATAGGATTAGATACCTATATTCAAGATCAATATATGGCTTGGGTATTCAATCGAATAAGGCATACTCAATAAGGTAACGGATATTCAAGGAAATCACTCAAGTAAGTAGGGCATACACAAGTAGGTAGGGAAAAAAGTATAGGTAGGTAGGGTACACTCAAGTAGGTAAAGTAGGTAGTACATACTCAATTACAATATGGTAGGTAGGGTATAGTCAAGATCAAGACATGGATTGAGTATTTAGGTAGGGCATATTTAAGATCAAGATATGGATCAGGTATTTAATTGGGTAGGTCATACTAAATTAGGTAAATTAGGTGGGGCATAGTTCATGGTATATATTTATTACATAGGTAACATGATTCAAAACTTCATTTCTCATTATATATCCCAATCCTAAAATTTTGAATACTAAGTATTGATCATAATAGATTTAAAACAATTATCTTCTAATTGGTAACTCTTATAGCTCTACAATTCATTTCAAACTATGGAGTGCCCCTAATTTATTATATTTAATAAATTAAATTTAAATTATAAGAATATAAAATGTAATATAAATTAAATGTAAACATAAATTTCTTACATTTGTTTTACTAAATATATACACACACTAATAAAAAATAATAATAAACACAAAAACATCTTGCCAAATGGTGTATGCCATTTATATTGCATAGGGCATATGCCCTTTACCATAGGGCATACACCCTTTCCTTCCATTCTTTTAAATATTAAAATTCCCCTCTAAAATATGTGTTTCAAAGAGTGTACACATATTCAATTTGATAGACATTTTCCAAAAGGATATGAAGTACCAACATGGAGAAAATACAATCACTTCATAGTCTAGCATTAGTTGGTTCACCAATACATTCTTTCATTCTAAACACCAAAAACCCCCTTTATAATTTCCATTTATCCTACTTATAGAGATAGGATAGAATGGATAAACGTCCACATTCTATTGTGACATTTCATATTTTTACCCTTGATATTCTATTTTTTTCACTTTTCAATGTTTTAAGGCATATTAGGCGCCAATGATGCATAAGGAACAAGCCCATTAGCTAAATCGATGATCGAGACATTGTCAAGAATTGTAATCATTATAAGAATAGATGTGTATGTCAAGTTGATAACATAGGGAATATATGGAACCAACCATGTTTTGGTAATATCCTTGTTGACAAAATTGGTAAATATAGGTTCATCAAGAATTAATTTTTGGGAACCACTCAGTTGGCTAAATTAGTGTAACAATACCCAATAGGAATTGATGGCCTAGAAAGAACATCAAAAAAATCAATAGACATTGTAACTCAAATTTATAGACTCATAAAGAACTTTATATACTAATTTTATGTGTCCAAACCTATCTTCCAACAACTTCTCCATGAAAAAACAATAAAATGAAAAATGAAAAACACACAAACATGCCATTATGTTTTTTATTAATGTAAAACTGCTTCGACACATTTGATGTTCTTGCATAAATGAATTGAGAAACTATTTTGGGGTGATACATTTGATACAACATTATATATTTTCAATCAAAGTACCATTAGTTCACTTGACAAGATGAATCCATATGAACCATGGAATGAAAATATGAATCCCACCATATAATCATATGATATCTTTGATTTCCTTATTTGAGTGAAAGAAGAGTTTATTTGGTCCTTATTTGAGTGAGTAAAAGTTAGAATAAGAAAATAAGCTAATCAGGCCCACGAAAGAATTTATTGCACCCACCAAGGTATTGGATAGAGTGATTAAGGATGAGGAGGGATAAAAGGGAGTGAGTAGAGATGATGAGGGATGATGGGGGATTAATTATGGAAGATTAGGGATGATAAGGGATGATGAATATTATTGAAGGAGTGATTAGAGTCAATGAGGGATGAAGAAGGAATGGTTAGGGATGATGAGTGATGATTAAGTCATGATTATGGATGATGAGGGATGGTAAGGGTCAATGAGGGAGTGATTATGGATGATGAGGGAGTGGTTATAAATGATGAGGTTTAATGAGGGAGTGATTAGGGATGATGAAGGACCAAGAGGGATTGACTAGGTATGATGAGGGATTAGGGATGATGAGAGAGTGATTATGGATGGTGAGGGATGGTGAGGGTCATTGAGGGAGTGATTAGAGATGATGAGGAACTATGAAGCATTGATTAGGGATGATTAGGGATGATGAAAGAGTGATTAGAGATGATGATGGATAGTTATGATAAATGATAGAGTTATTAGGGACAATGATTAATGAAGAGAGAGTAATTACAGGTGATGTGATATGAAGCAGAAGTGATTAGGGATGAGTAAGGGATGATGACCAAGTAAAATTAACAAAAAATGGTCTTTTGATGTGTGTAGGTCATGAATGTCACCTATGTTTCCCCAATCACACCACTTTGGCTTGATTTCAATGTGAGTGGTTTATAATCTTAAATTTTTACAAACTTATGACTCCTATAAATTATAAGAAGCAATCTACAAGGCACACAAACCTAAAAAATGATTATAAGTTTACCAAAAAGGACATAAATTGTAAAAATTCTACCATAAAATCATGAATTTTAATATGAAGACACTGAAAATGCCTAAGTATTAACCAAATTATATTTTAAAAATTTGTCTTCAAAATCATAAGGCGTATAGCTGTGAGAACAACTCTATTAAATGTAGAGTGGACCTAATTTATTATATTTACTAAAATAAATTCAGTGTAATATATTACTTAACATTTATTTTAGTAAACCATGTGTTATTAGACCATCTACCACTTCCCATATATATTTTGTGATTTTCTTACATAATGTGAAGATAACATGTGTATGAAATAAAAATTACATGATGTACATGAATTAATCCTAAATCAGATAAGATAGATCACATCTACACTTCTAATTGGGTATACACTTGTTAAGTGAGAGCATGACCAATAAGGGGATATACTAGACCCGATTAGAGGATCACTTGTATCACCTGTCACAACATATCATGCTAGGAAGATTTCTAAATCCTATAGTCTAACACAATCACACAACAACCCTAAAAGATTCATATGATTTTATATTTCACTTATGATAATAAACAAGAGAGTAAACTATTCTAATAACAAGAAAAGTAAACTAATCTAGTGTGCACCAAAGCTTGTGGCACAATGTGAGGGGTTAGATGCAAAGCAAACAAATATGTATAGGGAACTTTAAATAAAGTAAGTGTGATTAACACCCTAATACATAGAATATGAAGAGTAATATTATTTGATCCAACACTTATGCTACTCTTATCTACTAAAAGAGAGGAGAACAAAGTTAAAATATACTTACCTAAATGTGATACTGTCATGATTCAATCTTTCTCTTGGCCAATGGGGCTTCACAAGAGGTTTCTGTGGTTCATAAGGATCACTCTGTTAGGCTAAAGCATCAAAGACCTATCCATAAGACTAGATTATCCAAAATAAGAAACCTAAGCTAATTTTCCTCAAGTAGAATGGTAGAAGAGTAGATTGTGAAGAATCATGAATGAATAATGACTCTTTATTTCATATTCTAATAATGACCAGAATGACCTTGTATATATAGGAGTATCTCACCTAAAAATCATTCAAACATGTTAGTTATGTTAGTTCAACCTAGTCAACCTAGCATATTTCTGGGCTAATGCCAAAAGTCTTTGTTATGTCTGTCAAAAGGCTAAGAAACCTAAAGAACTGAAGTGTCCATGAATTGCACTATGTTGACCGAGTTGACCTAGTTTGTTGAGCAAGTAAAAAGGGTACCAAGTAAAGAGAAGAAGGATAGAAAGAGTAAAATACTAGAAAACTATGAAAGAGAGGAGAAACAACTTAGGAAGAGGTTTTGAGAACTAGTTGGATTGGAAATAATGAGGTAATAAGGGACAACAATCCTACAAAGCACCAAAAGTCTGCCCACCCCTTTCTTAGTGCACTCATTAAGGCATTCACTTAGAGAGATTGATTCATGATGGGTTTCGACAAGATGTAAAGCATCAATATTTGATAAAGTTAAAAATATTATGTATATACATATGCCCCACTTGAAGCTGATCATGTGTCACTAAGGTGTAATAGGGGATGGTGATTTGAGAAAGAACATAAGGACACACACAACATTGATGCTAAAATAATGTTCTAATATTTTAAAATCATAAAATAACTCAAAATAAATTATAGAAAGGGAAACTAATCTAAAAATTAAATGTAATGCATACCTTGACTTACCTTTTATTACAAGATGGTTGTCATTTATGTTATTAGTTTTCATTGTGTCGAGTGCAAAGACTACTTTCAACAAACCCAAAAATACAAAACTAACGAGAAAAAAGAAATAAATGTAAGAAATGCCAAGATAATTGGTGTTATGTGGATGGGATGTACTTGTAAATTTGGCAAGTTGGGTGATAATTGATATGTTAGACCAAATGATTAAGTCAAACAAGAGTAAATCTGGTAACCAAAATTCTAAGGCTACTAAATACCAAAAAACTCAAACAAGTAAACCTCAAGTAAGAAAAGTAAAACTCACCAAATCAAACAAAGGATACATGTTTAAAAAAGGAATGATAAGTAAGACAAATCAATGAAAAAAATAAAAATAACAAAATGGTAAAATAACATTGATGAGAGAGCAGCAACAATCCACATCTCACTCAACAATGGAAAAAGGTGCATAAAAGGGAAAACAACATTGATGAGTGAGTAGTAACAAACCACATCTCATGCAACAATGGAAAAAGGGTGTGAACTCAGGTTTCCATGATAGTAGGATAGCAAAATCATGATAAATGGGAAAAGTAAAGTAAAGTAAGTCTAGTAAATGTAAAGTGTTATAAAGAAAATGATCCAAAGTTTCTCAAACATGTTGTTGTGTGTTGAAGGATAGATAAAACTGAAACAAATTAGTGTTAGCATGTTTTTAAGAGATAAAAAAGGAATTCAAAGAAGAGGGAAAATAGATTTGGAATCACAATTTGTCTATCAAGGGGAGAGATGAAATGGGTCGAAGGGAGAATGAAATAAAAACCAAGGTAGAGAAACTCTTTATCAAAGTCAAGACACTCAAATTTGGTTTTTCAAAACAAGAGGACTATCAACCTTAGGGACTCTAAAAAACTTATATTAGCTACACAAGTATTGGGTCAGAAAATGGAGTATATAGATCATCCCATGAAGGCTATATGAATGAAAATTAAAATAGACCTACCTCCCCACAATGTGTTCCCCGTTATTCAAGACCCTTACAAATCTGTTGGTCTACTACGAAGATTGGGTACTTGTGTGAGAAAGTAGGTAGCACCATAGATTTTTTTGAATTCTCATATTCTAATCTACTAGCCTACCACACCCCAAAGGACTTCAAATCTATGTGAAGATGACTGTGGAGTTTGACCTTTGATTATAGATAGGAGATGCGCTTGTAATCACATATCTTGGTGTTAATTTGAATTTTGAAATTTTTATGTTGCCTTTTAGATATCATTGCCTTTTATTTTAAATTATTTAGCTTTTCAATTTATTGATGCATTTTTTTATTCCTCCTCTATATGGATTTAAAAAACCAAACATGGGTACTAAAGATAACTTTCATTTGAAAACTTTGGACAAGGTTTCTAAGAGAGAGAACTTCAAAGAGCATGGGATCTGAGAGTCTCATAAATCTAGGTGAAATAAAAGTGTTATCTTAACTTTGACCTTTTTTTATCCAATGTGGAGGTGAATAAAAAGGGAAATTAAGAGGAATGACACATGGAACAATTTGAATTGCTTCAAATTGCAAATAATGTGACAAAGGGCAAAAATAAAGGATATAATGAAACTAAAATGTGATTCCTTATCATAAGAATGAGGGACATGGAGGAAAACATGCTAACATAGATTGTTATGAAAATTCCATCTAACAAAAGAAGCAAAATCTAAAGTCTAAGAACAAGGATCAAAAACGTGAAAATAATGGTAATTTTATGAGGAGGGTTGGGTCATATCCACGGTCTTATAAAGTAACTCATAAAAGAGGGATCCATGAGGGTGCTAATAAGCAAGAGAAAAGCAAAGTGGGGGAGCCTTTTTACAAAACACCTAATAAAGAAAAACCCAAAGGATGCCAAAATAACATTGGCAAGTAGCAACAAGAGAAAAAATGATAAAAAGAGGGAGGTTTTGTGAGGGATGGTAGATCCTATCCATGATCTTATGAAGCAATACACAAAATAAAATCCCAAGGGGCACCAAATCAAAATTGGCAAGAAAAAATGAGAATTAAAAAAAATAAGATAATGAAGACTATGGTACATCAAGAAACCAAAAGACCAAAAAGGAAGGAATAAAGGTTTGTGAACAAGAGGGAACTACTGAAGAGGGAGAGACCTGTGCTTAAGTAACCTACAAAAATTATTAGATAGATATAGATAAAAAGCATAATAAGAAGGATAAGGTTCCTAAATTAATGGCTATATCAAATATGAGCATGTGAGAGACAAGCCTATGTGTCTCAAAAAGTTTCTTGAATTTGAATTAGTTTGCTAGCATGTAAGGGAGAATAAGAGTAGGCATCACAAGATGCCTCAAAGGGTAAGTGGATGTAAGGATGGGTATCCCAAGATGCCCCAAAATCTAAAATGATATGTGGGTGGGTATCGCAAGATGACCTAAAGGTTAGAGTAATGTGTGGATGGGCATCACAAGATGCCCCAATAGCTTAAAATAAGAAGAAAAGAGAACCCCATAGAGTGTCTAAATGGATTTAGGCTATCTAAGAGGATTCTAATGGGAGATATGATGCTTGAGGAAATAAAAAGAATGTTAAGCAATCAGAATAATAGACAGAGACAAATAACTAAACCAAGTAGATAAAGAACCAAGTCAGACATATAGAGAATGCAAAAAACTAAGTTAGAAAGCAAAGAAGGTAGAAAATTGTATTAGGTTGACCCGATTGACCTAGCATAGAAACAAGGACTGTAAATCTACACTAGGTTAACCAAGTTGATCTAGTATAGTGCATAGAGGTTAGAAAAAAAGCAAAAGAGTTTGTAAATAGTAATAGGTTGACCTAGTTCAGTGAATAGAAGCTGAAAAAGATAATAGGTTGATAGGGTTGACCTAGTACAATAGTCAAATATAAGGATTTTGTTTTACATATATGTTTGGTTCTACTCATCTATTTTATGAAACATAAAATACATTGGACTCATGATGACATAGAAAATTAAAATAGGGAAAAAATAAGTGATAAAAATGATGATAAAAGGAATTAAATAAGAAAAATAAATTATGATAATACTAACAAGAAAAGAGACATAAATAGAAATGTGAAGACAATCCAACCAATGATGGGATAAGATTCACGTTAGGTTCACCAGAATGTATGTAATTAGAATTTCATGATGTACATGAACTAATCTTATATCAGATAAGATATATCACACTTACACTTCCAATTGGAGTATACACTTGTTAAGTGGGAGCATGACCAATATGGAGATCCACTAGACCTAATTAGGGGATCACTTGTATCACTTGTCATAACATATCATGCTAGGAAGGATTCCAAAGCCTACATTATAACACAATCACATAATAAACCTAAAAGAGTCTTATGATTTGATATTTCACTTATGCTAATAAACAAAAGAGTAAACTATTTTAATAATAAGAAAAGTAAACTAATCTAGTGTGTACCAAAGCTTATGGCATAATGTGAGGGGTTAGATGCAAATAAATCAAATATGTATAGGAAAATTCAAATAAAGTAAGTATGAGTAACACCTTAATACATAGAATATGAATATTAATACTATTTACTCCAACACTTATGTTACTTCTATCTACTAAAAAAGAGGAGAACAAAGTTAGAACATGCTTACCTAAATGTGAACCCATTGTGATTCAATCTCTCCCTTGGCCAATGGGGCTTCACTAGAGGTTGTTTTGGTTCATAGGGATCACTTTGTTAGGCCAAATCATCCAATAGCTATCCACAAGACTAGATTCTCCAAAATAAAAAAACCTAAGCTAAGTCTCCTCAAGTAAAATGGTGGAAGAGTATATTATGAAGAAGCGCGAGTGAATAATGACTCTTTATTCAATATTATAATAATGACCAAAATGACCTTGTATAAATAGGATTATCTCACCCAAAAATCATTTAGATATGTCAATTATGCTAGGTCTACCCAGTCGACCTAGCACATTTTTGGGTTAATGCCAAATGACTGTGCTAGGTCGATCGAAAGGTTAATAAACCTAAAGAGCTAAAGTGACCCTAAATTGCACTAGGTTGAGCAAGTTGACCTAGTTTGTTAAGTAGGTAAAAAGGGTACCAAACAAGGAGAAGAAAGATAGAAAGAGAAAAAAACTAGAAAATTGTGCAAGAGAGGAGAAACAACTTAGGAAGAGGTTTTGGGAACTAGTTGGATTGGAAATAATGAAGCAATAAGGGATAAATTTCTTGCAAAGCACCAAAGTTCTGCCCACCCCTTTCCTGATGTACCCCTTAAGGCATGCACTTAGAGAGATTGAGTTACAATGGGTTAATGCAAGATGTAAAGCATCAATATTTGATAAAAATTAAAAATATTATATGTATACAATGTGTATGCATTCTTTTCAATATATAAAAATCATGTGTTATAGCACATACGTGTTTAGGTTCAATACTTTTTAGCCTAGTTTTAAATAATGAGTATGCATTATGGATATTATGAATATGTGTATGTGTTAGGGTAAATATCCATAGAATTGTCCCCCAACTTCATGCACTTACCCATATTTAAAAAAAAGAGAGTATTCAATGTTTTTGTCATATTTTAAGGATTTTTTTTTATAAAATTCACATTATTTAAATGTTAGTGTAGGCCTTTTACTCTATGTGGTTTTACCTACATGGTATAATTAACTTGTTTAGGTTAATAATAGGTACTAAAAGGAAATGTATGATATTGCTATTAGGATTCAAATGTGTAGTTTTTGAGTCAAACTCATTGACTCATGTTTTATGAGTAGTGGTTCACATAAACCCATCTCTCATGATAATTAATGATCCACTTAGCACTCATTGCATCTAGGTGATGCTCACATGGGTGAAGCATTGGGCCTTCTCAAGAGGTCACCCATCCCAGTACTACTCCAACTCAGGCATGCTTAACCATGGAGTTTCCTCTAAGGTTAAGCCCACTTAGATTTCTACCCCATTTTAAATAGATTTCTACCCTAAGCCCACTTAGATTGTTACCCCATTTGAAAAATGGGGTAGCAATCTAAGTGGACTTAACCTTAGATAAAACTCCATGGTTAAGCATGCTTGAGTAAGAGTAATATTGGGATGGGTGACCTCTTGAGAAGGTCCAATGCTTCATCCATGTGAGCATCACCTAGATGTAATGAGTGTTAAGTGTATCATTCATTCTCATGAGAGATGGGTTTGTTTGAACCACTACTCATGAAACATGGATCAATGAGTTTGACTCAAAAACTACACATTTGAATCATGATAGCAAAATCATAATTTGACTCGCTATGGAAAATACCTCTTACTTATCAAAGAGAAATTTACTTTAAGTCATTTTATAATTATTATTTGAGTTAATTACCTTTTTTGGGTGACCTAATTACTCACTATTTAATGTACTTTCTTATGTACTTTTTGGCTAATGTTAATGCTCATTAATACAAATTTTAGATGTGAAGACAAGCTTCTTCCATTTGAGTTTTTTGTTTGGATTTCACTACTACACATGTTTTCTTCATGCATTTGATCATGTCTAATCCTAATCCTCCATTGTGGTCCACTACAACATGGTAGTAGAGTATTTCTAGTAGCCGAATGTCATAGCCTCTATTGTGAGATCTAGCATTCTAGCTCATTCGATGCTTTTTTCATTGTTTTCAATTTTCAAGGGTTTGGTAGGGCTTCTATAAAATATGTGTAAATATGTACCTATAGAGGATCTAATAAAAATTAAACAATATTATTGAATTTAAAAACCTTATAAATAACTGCAAACATGACCTAGTTTTGTGACATTCATTTTTTGATGATTTTAGAGGGTTTGAATGCAATTTTTTGAATTCTATAAAATTAGTATAGTCTACTACTTGAAGGGGAAAATATGTTATATTATTTTTGGGGTTTTTCCAAGTACTTGGTGGGTCTTTGTTGTTTTTTGTGGAAGATATATAGATTTTTCAAGATATAAGGTTTTTCCTTACAATTTTCTTACCATTTTTAGCCTTATGCAAATTTTAGTTAGTTGATAAAATTGAGCACCAAATAAACATTCTAAGATGGAAATTTCCACCCTTTCTACTACATTCGATATACTTCAGTCGATTTATCCCTTTGACAGATATTTTGGGTTTGACAAACATTTCCCATACTCATGCAATTATTGGGTTCTATAATCCCTAATTTCACACATGGAGGGATCCAACCCCCCTAAAATTACCTTAGGAAGACTTCAACCCCTTCACATAGAACCTAAGCAAACTCCAATACCACTGCACGTATCCTAATTTGGGATTGTTTTGGTTGTTTTATTTTTCTATTGAATTCTTCATCCCATGCATTTTGATATGAAAGAAGTTTATGAGGAATCATATAGATTATGTTTTGTACTCTAAAGAAGATGTGGAAGATCAATAGTCGTGATTCATAGTTCACTTATTAGAGCCAGATTTTGTACCTGAAGAGAAGGTTATAGATGATGGCCTAATGGGGATAATCACAAAAAAATGCTTGATGTTGGATGATGGTAATCAAAATGGGTATCATTTTGATGTTTGAGATTGTATGACTAATCATGGTGTGGTGTTTTTTGAATCAAGATACACATAAGTTTTACACCCTTAGATTCAATAAGGATGAGATACTGTAAGATGGATTTAACATTCTTTGCATCATGATGGTATAAAAACTTGTCAGTAGTTGGGGTAGACACAAGGTGTGTAATGACTCTTATGGCACGGATTTAGGTGAGATATCTTCTCATGATGATATTTGGTGTATTTTGGATTAGATTTTCATGTTATTTTATTTTTTACTTACAAGATTTTCCTTGAGTAGAGAATACCATTAAGATTTAAGGAATTATGTTAGATGTATCCTTCCTATTAAGGAAGTTATAAGTACCACAAGAAGATCTCAAGGGGATGTTTACATGAATACTAGAGTAGTGCATCATAATCATGGTGCAGTAATTCCAAACTTGGATATTTGTGTAAAGGATCACTAATAAGACATGAAGGGAATGTGTGGTGATGGGATTCTACCATTAAATGATAAAGGAAACATACTCATGGAAACTATGAATCACCATTAATTTTACTCTCATCACCATTATCATCTACCACATTATTTCATTTTCACTTATACAAGTGGATATGTAAGTTTGTAGTTGTTATTGCAATGTCATGTTACTAGGTTTGATAATTTTAGTTCATGAATTGTTGTTTTTAGTCATGAAAACCTAAAATTTTGCATATTTTAAGTGGGTATTATCACTAGATGATGTAAGCATAAAGTCTCATTTGAAGGGAACAATCATGTCAGCCACCATAGTTCTAATTCAAGTGAAATTATATGTTATTTATGACTGTTTTAACTTATTTCCATCCTATACATAGTTTGATTTGCACCATATTTTAGGAGGTATAACTTATCATATCACTCAAGTATCCATTATAACTCAATGTTATGGTAGTCTATATTCTTTATTAAATAGGAGAAGAAAAGTGGTGCATTATGATGTTTTTACTATTTATTGAACATCTTTTATAATATACAGAACCTAATGATAGTGTATCCATAAAATAACTTACACAATCATTTGGTTGGTCCATATATGAATCTTATCAACAACATGATGTGCATGAGTTCAACATAATATTATGTAATCATCTAGAAGAGATGACAAAGGAGACTTTTCAAAATTACATAGATTGATTTGGTGTGAATTATAAATCTAGTGGCAAAGAGTTATTTTATGATCTTCAATTTGATGTCAAGGGCTAAAAGGAGGTTTATGCTTCTTTTAATAAAATATTCAAGTTGAGACACTTTAATGTTAGGACTTAGAGTACCTTTGGATAGTGGCAGTTATCATATTCAATATTTAGGGTAATTTACATTTATCATTGGATTATAAGAACATTTATTTGATAAAGATGTCATGGATTTAGTAAAATAAATGAATGCATTTATCAATACATTCAAATTATTCTTGATCAAATATGAATCAAATGTTTGTATTGTTGCCTCATCCTTGGCCAATAATGTTTTTGGTCTCTTAAATGGATGTATGGACAAGGTTTCAAGGGCAACAAAAGTTATGTAGTTAAAAGAACAAATTGCATCACATGAAGAATTTGGAACATGGAATTAAAAGTTCCCAAGGATGAATTAGGATCCATGTATTACAAAGATGACTAGATGGAGAAATTTAGAGTAGTTGAGCTTGTAATTACATGAGAACAAGTAATTTTGGGAAGGACAAATTGTCATGTCCCTTTTTTGAAATATTTAATTTTAGAAATAATTTAATAATAATATTTTAAGTTATCCAAAGTCACTTTACTATATAATTTTTTAAAAATGACACTTATGTATTATTATTATAAAAGGGGGTAGAAGTAATTTTTTGGTAACTGAGGGTATCTTGTTATTTTCAGATGGCAAACACTATTATGGACCCGATAACCTACAACACACTTAGTCACATAGCTTTTAGGGTGATTTCAATAGACTAAACCCTAAAGCTTATACCATTTCCCCACCCAATGCTTTTGATTCTATTAGGATCAAACCAATAATGTACTGGTCACTATTGCAAGGACATACCATTGAGCTACTACCTTGGGGGTACAAAATTAATATTTATTAAGTAAGATAAAATGTAATAACTATTTTAAAATGTCTTAAAACATTTTTAGGATTTTTGGAATGAAAAGAGAAATTATAAAAATAAACATTGGGCTCAAAAGGATTATTAATTTTTCATCTTTGAAATTAAAACCCTATTTTTAGGTTGAAACTTTTGTGTTCAAATTTTTCATCTAAGGATGAAAACCTAATGATGTACAAGTGTAGAGGATGAAACCCCTCATACCCATTGAGGTGATTCCATCCAAGGATCATAATTTTGCAGACAAATCAAGTTAAATTCATATTTCAATTGGATGTTGGTTGTGATCAATTTATAAAATTTCATGAGGTTTTATCAGTTATCTAAATCAGGGTTTATTGATCATCAATGGATATTATGACCTAGGGAAGGTTTTCATACAACTATGCCATAAATCACCACCATTGTGATAGCTATGCCTAAGGTTTTCTATGATTATTGTTCAAATCCTTGACTATCGTACAATCCCTGCATTCCATATTACTTCTGTCATACTGATAGAAACTTGAGGTAGGGTTTTTTTTACAGCCTACCATATAGGATTGTTGTTGTACTACATACAATTATTGGCCATACTATTTTCATATGTTGTTGTTCCTATTGGGGATTATATGAAGGGTTTGGGTAGTACATGTTGTTGATTTACCCTATTATAGTGTTGCATGTGATCTATTTATTCTTAACTGATTGGTAGTAAACATACCAAATGGGTTAGTTATAAAAGAATTAATAAATTTAGTGTAATGTATTGTCTAGTTGATCTAAGTTAGGGTTTTTAATGTAATTTTAATATTGATGTAATTGATTTTATTTGCATGCTTATGTTTCATTATAATAAATACACCTATGATCTTTTTTATCATAATGGTGTTTCACTATCTAGTATTCATCTGATATTCTAGATTTAAAAAGAATATAGAATATAGAAAATTCCTTCAAAAGGACATTACATAATGTATCAAATCACTTTATTTCAATGTAATGTATAGGTTGAATTATTTCAGTGCAATATATAGATTAATAAAAGGAATGCTTGGATAAACTTTGTCAAAAAAATTCATTGACGTGTTTTAGATCACCACCCATGATCTATAATCAATACAAAAAATAAGTATGAGCAATGGATCAAGACTCTTTTTATAGATGTCCACTGACATATAAATTAACTATCTAGACCACCATTGTCTACATTGTAATTAGTGTGGTTTTTATTTATAATTTTATGAATACTAAGGTACTTAGGAATATATAAAACACTAATTTTATGCTCAATTATGAATAAATATTACATTTGCTAGGCAACTTAATCACATGGTTGGATAAGACAATTATTATGATTCATGTATTGGTTACGAATAAATATTATTAACGTTAGGAAACTTAATCATGCACTCTGGTTAAGAGAGATACTACCTATTAATTACATGTTCACAAACTAAAATTAATTAAATAAACTATATAAAATCAAATATTAAACATTTAATGGCAAGAGTAGCCACATTGCAATTCAACTACAAACAATTTTTCAATACAAAGATTAATTGCTATGCAAACCTAATATAATTAAATAATATAAGAGGGACATAATAAATATCAATTACTAATAAAAAGCTAATATTAAATCATAATGAAGCATGTCAATAAAATTTAATTTAAATAAATAATTAATAATTACTCAAAGATTCTAAAATGATGCAATTTAAGGATTAATAAATCCCTTGAGCCCATTTTTTGGTGTCCAATATTCTCTATTTTAATTAATGTAATAAATGTCAATTGACCTACGTAATCATTAAATTAGGGAGAATTTTCTCAATGAAAATTCTCTAAACATTTTTTATCATCAAAATATATATACATATTCATCACAATTTTATTTAAAACTCGGTTACACTTCATAATTGTCTTGAGTATGGCAGCAAATAATGGTTCTCCAAATTTTAAATAAAATACTATTTCAAATTCAATAAACTTTAAGATAAACCATTGTTTGGGTTTTTCTTCCACCTCTGTTCCCCCTTTTTTATCTGTCCAAGGAGTCCCTCTCAATTGTTCTCTTGTGGATCAGATTTTATAATTTACCCTTAGTTTTTAGAAAGGAAGATAACATCAATCTTCTATTGAACAAAGTGGACTCCTTCATGGAAGTGGATGTCAACTCTTAGGGACTTATATTTGTTCAACCATGTACCTTATTAGATCTCTCTAATCCTTTCTTCCACTCAGTCAATTTCAAATCCTTGCATGGATCTTGGACACATTTTTTCAACTATGAAGGTCTCCCTTTTCATTACTTCTATTGTAATCTTCATGGGCATCTGATTGTTGGGTGTCTTTACAAGATTTGAGTGTCCTCGTATTCTTTTATATGATAGGTTTGGAAAAATAAAGAAGGGGCACTAGATTAAGATTTCTTATGATGAAATCATGAAAATTTTTACCATCCTCATTCTTGTTTTCTCAAGGTCAGATGGATCTTTTGGATGAAAATACCAATTTTTATTCAACATCTACTCCTTATCTAACACCTCCTCAATGAGTTGTGGATGTTTCATCCCCTCCTAGGACTTCTTTTTCAAAAATTCTTGATAACATAGGTGTTTCTCCAAAAAAAAGGTGTCATAGGCATGAAGTAAAATTATTGAGATTAGAAGCTGAGAAATTGATTATAGATGGCATTTAATGTACTTTGGATGACATTCTTCCTTGGTGAGGAATTAGATTCGTTGTAGCCTATTTTTAATTTTGAAAATTGTCCTTTAGGCCTTTCCTGCTTTGGAGTAGTCTTCTTGGCTTATTCATAATATCATTGCTTTGTTAGCTTTATTGGTTTCTAGTTGGGAGCAAGTTTATTTTTGCTTGATCTTCCCTGAGCCTTAGTGCTTTTGATTAGCTTTAGATTTTACTCCCTGGTTGATTGCTTTGTTGTTTGGGCCTTTACTATTGAGATGTTGTTTAGTAATTGTTCTTGAGTTTCTTATTGTTTCAGAGGGTTTCATTATATTTTATGGCTTTGTTAGCCAAGTTATTTTGTGGTTTTAAAAGGGTTGGGTCCCTTTCAAAAAACCCTCCTTTACCCTTAATAAAAAAAAGATAACAATCTTCAACCATATAAACATCACCCTCAACTTATTCATATGTTGTTAAAATACTATCCTCTTCAATGCAAATAGGGTTGTGGGCCAACTTGGTGTTGTTGTAACTCAATAATCTTCAAACCTCATGTGATAGTATCTTTGATCTCCACCACAACTTTACTTATGTTAGATCTACATAGTGATTTGTTTGCAATGCATATGCAGACTAGTTTGTCCATGTTTTAATGATTACCCAGCCTTTTATCTATTATTTTAGTGACATCATTATCAAAATCATAGCATTCAATGTAACAAAGAAAATAACATTTACATTTAATTTGATATACAAAGCAAAACAGGTCAAGGTGGTGCACTGTTACACCTACTTGGGTGTGGTTTTCTCTGGACCATTGTACTTATAATAGAAGCAAGACTTAGCAAAATGATATACAACATTAACATCTTTGGAAAGATAATGTTTGTATATCCAATTTCAAGATATCCGGACTAATATTCAACTTTTCCATACATTAGTTACTCCCACACTATTGTTTGAATGTGATATTTGTGGCCCATATTTGAGATAAAATGATTTTAAACATTTGGAAATAATTTTCATCTTCATGTTATCAAAAAACATTTAAGCCAAAAGAATGATTCCTCACTCAATTATTCTTGCAGAGTTCAAGGTATGTCTACTCTTTAGCTCCTTGATTTTCTCGGTTACCACTATATTGCATAGGCTTCGATGCATGACAAACTATTTCACTAGTCAGAATAGGTACCCATTCTTGGCACTTCAATCTTCTATGCAACTTTCCAAACATGGTTGAAAATCTTGTTGGTATGGAAGAGTCATGACTCTCTAGAAATTGGATATCAATATAGAAAGGCTACCTCTTGAGTTTTCTATTAACATTCCTCAACTCACTAAATATGAAATCAACAAAGGTATTCATGAAGAGATCAATAAATCATACTAGAAACTTACATGGTTTGATTCCAAAAGAGCTTTTTAAATCAAAACTACTTCATTATTTCCAATTTTATTACTGTTTTCATGAGAATCGAAATCAAAATTTTGGATATAAGAAGAAGATGTTACCATCATTTTTAAAAATTCTTTAACTCAATTTCATATTTGCTTTCATCAATAAAATTATAATTCGCTACTCACTATAAAACATCTTCTATACCACGATAATAAATATAAACCTATATGTATACGATTAAGACTAACCCTTCAAACTAACACTGAATAATCTATAAATGCCACTAAATATTTTTACAAATAATAATATGTTATTTGAAACACTTGCAATAACTTGAATTTGATGTACTCACAATCTTTCTAACTTAGTCAAGTTAGATCTTTAATTTATGTTTAGACATATTAAAGTTGATATTATGGTAACACATAGAACAGCCTAAAAGAGAGATGCCATTCAAGTACCTATTTCTCTTTGTGGATCCTTTGTCCTTGGAATTAGCAACGTGCCAGTAGTTATCGTAAATTGATCATTTCTACGCTGAAACAGACGAGATTTATATTTATAAAAAAAACCAAAGAATTTAGAGGAGAAATTCAGGATAAGAATCATGCGATTCTGCATTTTCCATCAGTAATGTCATAATGAAAAAACTTATGAGATACCTGACGACATGTTTGCTGTTCCATCATCACTTGAATTTTGTCGCCCGAGTTGATAAGACAAACCCGCGGGCACCGTCCATTCAGTTCAATTTTTATATGGCCTGGTGCATTGGTAGGTGGAGGGTCACAAGATCGAATCCCAAAGTAGGGACTAGTGCTCTGTTCAGTGAGGAGGACTTAAAAGGACGAAATGACTTAATATGTTATCAATGGTGATGGACGTTCGCAGGAAACGGTTGGTAATGTCACTATAAACCTTCATCACTAGACGGCAACAGGCCATAACATACCCAACCGTTACCGATGATAACAATACAAATGAATAAATGTAAATGCTTAATTTCATGTCGCCATGTAACAAATCAGAGTAATAAAGCTTACCGTGTTTGCACAGACAAAAAGGGAGATGAGAATGAAAATGAGAATACCACAGACAAATACAGCTCTAATTCATTCTAGAATGTGGTGAGCGACACACAACAGATTTGACGAGCAGAAGGAAGGCTGGCTGGGTGGCCTTCCCTTGAGAAGATTAGATGTCAGGATGTATCAACATTCAAAAACATACAATCCCAATAGCAGACACACCAAGGAGCAGACCGTAGTGGGGGAAAGTGAAACCAAAACAGAGCAAACTACAGTGTAAGTACCCTTACAAAGCCGCGGAAGAAGTATAACTCGAAAAAAAAAAAAAATCAACGTGAGGAGTCAAACCATGCGGACATTTTGAATCATGTCCATAAACAAACCTTCCTTGCCAATAAAAATATGCTCATAAATTATGGCACCGTCACCGCCATAGAAATATATGTTTTCATGATTTTAACTTTGCGTCATGCATAGCTCTTTCACATAAATTTTCACTTTAAGTTCTAGGGAAGAGAGAAAAGAAACTCGATACGGGTGTAGTTGAAACAGGGCGTGTTGAATTAGAGGATTGTGAAGAGTTCCTCTTTGGCTTAGGAGGAAGACCTGCAGATAAGAAAGCACTAAAACAAATTTGTTTGTTAGATAGATAGTTGAGTGGATTGTCTAGCGATAGCTAGATCTCAAAAGCGAGGGCTTCCTTAGGCGCTGTCAATCTACACGTTTTAAACAATTAAGTTCAGAAAACTGGTAAGAAAGTACTTGCATCAATAATCAAAAGTTACTGAAATTAAACACAAGAATGTTTGCTTGAGAAAAAAGATTAGAAATGATCAAATTAGTGATAATCTAATTAATACTAGTGCTAAGGGGTTGGGTATGCTTCAGAAAATCTGAAAGAGGTCTATGAGTGATCAGAGACACAAAAAATCAGGTTTGGTTGAGGGTAAGTGACCAAAAATAGCTTGTTAGTTTTCAATGCCACAGTGACCATCGATGGTTAGGGTGACCTTCGGCATTTAAGGTGGTTGTCGACAATCAAGATGAATATTGACGGTTGTGCAAACCATCGACGATTACTATGTGAAGGTCTACATTGTTAATTGCTAAATCATGAGGTTTGAAAGATGGATTCTGAGAGATGGGCAAGGGCTGGACTGATTACGAAAAGAAAATAAAGTACGTGAATATTGGAAAACAAGTACTTGTCTTACCAAAAGTTGATTGGGTGAGTGGATGAAGTAGTTAGCCTATTGGTGAAATCTGGGTTGATTCTAGCAGAGTAACGATACTCAAAAACTTGGTTGAGAGGCAATAGTAAGCTAGCTCTCAATGAGATTGTTGATGATGCTTGATAACGCTGATGATGTTGATTGACATGTAAAATAAAAATTTTGAATCTTTGAGCTCCTGATAATTATTCCAGATGAATTTGACCTCTTAGACCTCTCTCTCTTATAGGAACAAGCAAGAGGTGAAAGTGAAGGTGTAACTAGGCCATCTAAATATAAATTGTTCATGCAAAGACTTGCAACAAGATTTAGACAAGTTATATTTAGGAAATCAACACAGGTGATTTGCATGTGCTTTGTTTAGGAGGTGGACCCTAACCATTGACTATCAAGGTTTTCCATGGTGACCGTCGACAGTCACCTTGACTATCGATGGTCAAGTTCCAAAAGAAAGAGGTCTTGAAGGCCAGGTTGAGTCAGCTTGTGAATTTGACAGTGGGTGGGCTTGGTTAGGTCTAATTGATGTGAATTGGTCCTAAGAGGATCCTAGGTAGGCCTAGGAGGTTGTTGACATTTGGAAGCATAGGTGTGCAGATTTTAAGTGTCTACACTTTATCCTTTTTTGTTGTGTTACTTGTGTGAATGAGTTGCAAAACAAAAATAGAGTATGGGTCAAGGTCTAGTTGCACCGAGAGTGGGAGGAGGTGTTTCCCCTCAAATCGAAAGTCAATGAAGTAAAACTAAAATTAGGTTAGGGTTTGAGAAATGGTAGTTGGTAATGGAAATAGGTGAATGATATGTTGGGTACTCGAGACGTAAATTTGCACACAAAGTGCAACAAAAAGGTGTGATAGCCAAGATCATCCATAGACTAGGTTGCCAACATTGGTAAAAATAAGGGTTGATGCCAAGAAGAACAAGTGACAAGTGAATTGCATGACTGCCTATAGGCGTGGTAGCTAAGAACACTTGTAAACGCAAGCTTCTTAAGTAATTTTGGTGTTTCTAGTGGGTATCCAAGGCAGAAAGTGCTCTCAAAGAAAACACAAATGAGTCAAGTGTCATACGTATCTGAGGTAGGAAGTGTGCCTAAAAAGACCCAAGCGGGTCGGTATGTGCGAGGTAGCACAAGATCAAAAGGGGTCAACATGGCAATGTTATCGCTATAGTCAAAAGACCAGGCAAAATTTGTTTAAAATTATGCATCAGATGGGTCAAAACAAACCAATGATAAGGTGATGAGGTAGTCAAGTTGGTTGGAGAAGGTAATCTCCAAAAGTGGGTAAATCTTGGTTTAGGTTTGTTCAAAAGGGTTGTTTTATGCATAAGTGTAAATTTGGAGTATCTTGATCATCGATGGTCAAGGCTCCCAAAAGGTGATCATCAACGGTCACCTTGACCATCGACGGTAAGGGTAAACCCTAAAAAATATGTAGGGTAAAAAGTAAAAACAAAGTTACTTTTTATCATTTATAACTTTGCAGTTTAATTGACTTTGCTCTAATGATTGAGACATTTGTGGAAAGATTTCTTGCTGAGTTGGTGAGTGCTCGTTGGTTAGAGGCATGTGGGTTCGATCTTCATGGGCCTAAAATGTAGGGAACACATGGGTGTGATCGAGTAACTATTCATGGGCTCTAACCTCGATAAAGATCAAGAAATGAGGTAGGTGGGGTCTTGCATTTCGTAAATGAGCATGATATTATGCAATTGAATTTGGTTAAGGGGTCACGGTTGTGTTAGGAATGCTCTATTTAGGCTAGTATGCCTTAGGTAGGGTTTTAAGGGTCTTATGGGCAAATTTGGATGAACAAATAGGAATGATTGGGGTGAGGTAGGGAAATTGAGGTGTGTGAGTGTTAGGGGTAGCAAATGGGGTTGTATTGCATGCTTTTTGGAATAGAATTTGGTGTGGTAGGGTTTGGGCATTCCAGCCATGAAACGCCTATAGTGACCATTGATGGTCAGTCTTGACCATCGATGATCAACACCCATATAAAAAGTCGGTGCCTAGCTATCGACAGTCACCATGACCATTAGTAATCACCCATTAAAGAAAAGGTTTTTAATAAGTGTTAAAAATGGATGAGGTAAAAATGGGTTGGGTTTTTCTAGGTAGCTAGATCTTGCAGGGATTTAGATGGTATACTTGGTGGGTAAATAGGTAGAATAGGTTAGGTCGGTTAAAAGCTAGGGTAGACAAGAATAGTGTTGACTAAGCCAAGTGTTTGATATGATGCAAGTCAAGGAGTAGATTCAAATGCATGACTGCATGTCATGCATCTTTCCTAAGATACATGTGGGGATGACTCCAGAGGACTGGGCCCATATGCAAGAGGTAGGGCTGGGGGCTATGAGGCACTACTAGCATGTGCTCTGAGATGCATCCATGGTCATAGAACTCATCAAGAGATGGGATCCTACTACAAAAAAATTCTTGCTCTTGATTGGGGAGATGACTATTATCTCTGAGGATGATCATAGGATTACCAGGTTCCCACTACATGGTAAGGCGATTTATCATATCAAGCATAAGGAGTGAGAGGATTTTCTTGAGTACTTATATGAGGATGAGAGTGGTTAGGTTTGATGGCATGTTGGGGGATTTTAGTACTCAACATTATATCAGAGAGTTTTGACTAAGAGGAGGCTTGTAACCATGCTCATGATCACAGTGACATGTTTTGGGCTTTCAAATTCAAGTAGCGAGAGGTTTCCCTATTTATTACTGGGGGTTTTGGTGAAGTTGCTTCTAGGCCAAATGATATTTGGTTGGGTCCCTATTTTGCTTGTATAGATCTACAAGTTGTGGGGGTTTAGGCACCATAGGAGATATAACAGCAGTGTCAACCTAGTTCTACATTATTGGGCCTATGAGCATATTTGGGTGATGAGACCTATAGGATTATCATGGGTCAGCTATACTCAAATAGAGTTCCTTTTTGGCTTCATACGATGGAGGGATGATATGGTTGCATCAAGTGTAGGTGGTGGTGCCCACAATGTTGAGTGATTCAGGGGTGTACTAGGTGCACTAGTGTTTGGAGACATCACCTGGAGGTCCTATAATCAGTTTTTGATATGGCCAGGGTATCAGAGGTAGACCCTCACCCTTCAAAGCTACAGATGGATCATAGGCAAGTGAGAGGGGGAGGTAAAGCTATTGTTTTTGATAGGGTACATCGATAGTTTGGATTGGTATAGGGTATCTCAAGCCCATTTCCCAAGTACAGAAGGGAGGATTCAGAGGTTCTATTACTAGTGCCCCAGCCTACTCCCATAGTTTTAGATGGTGTGTATGAGGAGATCCCTATTAGGGATCCAATAGATGGTGTTGGGTATATAGATGGATATATGGCTTGGTATTAGCACATATATGTAGATATAGATGCTGGTGGAGATGATAGAGGTGTGAGGCTAATGGTTATAGATCTAGCTGGTCATGATGGATAGGTAGGGGGATTTAGCTATAGCTCAGGCATAGGTACAGACATTATAGAGACAGGCAGCCACACTTTAGGGATAGGTTATGACATTTTAAGCATAGGTGGTGACCTTGATTGGTGAGTGAGATTAGGCAAGGATCTCTCTTAGATTGGTGATATATGAGAGAGACTCATTAAGGCAGAGAGTAAAGGTGGCCATGGTAGCAACGGGAGGACCACCAGACATAGTGCCATGGGTATGTTATCTAGCCATTGTGGAGGAGCTCATGTATTATGAGGCCATAGTGTTAGCACAACTTCCTCTTGAGATGAGATATAGTTAGTACCAAGCCAGCTTGGCAGGGGGTCTCTCTATAGCTACTCCAAGATAGTGGGCTTGTATAGTGGGCCATGCAAGGACACTAGGGAGATACCACCAAATGGGAGTGCAAGTGTAGGTATAGGTGGATCTAGTAGCATTGGTGTAGGTGTAGGTGGGACTAGTGATAATGGTGCCCCATGATCATGTTTTAGACATGTTTTGATATATTGATAACGATAGGTGTACTCTATTTTGATATCAGCTTTCGTGTTGATGCAACAAGATGTACATGTTTTGAGAGAGATGTTATACATTGTTACATATATTATTTATGGTGACATGATGTATATGATGTATGGTGTTATATATGATGTTATGAATGATGTATGTTTATGGTTTACATGTTATTATGGATGTTTATGTTTATGTTTATGGTTGATGGTCTATGGTTTTATGTATATGTGTTATGAGAGGTTGACTCAGTAGCTTAGGCATGTGATGTTTGAAAGATAGTTATGATGCTCCGATTTTGTTCATAAATATGATAAGATGTGTTATGGATGGATATATGGTATATGATGATGTAATCATTAATGGCTTCGGTCATGGTTATAATGAAGTGGTTTGTATGAGATGTATTGTGGTAATGTTATGGATAGATTGGTAGACGACATATGATATTGTTCATGATGTTTTGATTATTGATTTTATTTATGCTCATGATAATGAATTAGGATATAATATATGTTGACATGATGTTTTGATGGTAGATGGATAGGATTATGAAAATTTCATGACGTGATATGATGCACTTTCATGGTGTTTTGATCATAGATAGGTAGATGATGTGGTTCATGGATATAGCTCATAATGTTATGATTTTGATTTGATATTTGTTGTTTATGATCATGGAGATAAAATGTGTATATGGTTGAAGATGTGATGAGAATACATAAAGTAGATAACAAACTAAATGTTTTAGATGGTGAGAGGAATCATGAGAGGTACATCTACATGAACCAATAAAAGATAAGAAAAGAAATATAATGCATCCTTATTGATAAGGACAAAAAAGAAATCCAAAGTTGGATTGACTTAATGAAAATAATCCTTTCAAATGCTTTGCATTAGCATGCTTAGGTTGATAAACATGTATCTTGATCGCATTGCATTAAGTAAGCTCGTAGTCCCATGCATATGATATATGGAGGGAGGATGGGTGAGACTAGAACCTTTTGTGAGACTAGCATGCCTCTTCTAGAGGCTTTTAAGAGGATAGTATAAACAATTCTATACTCATATATAAAGTGTAGATTGATCGATGCGAGAAGTCTACTGAGGAGAGAAGATTGAGGCTTTTTGAGATTATTGTTTTTATGAGAGCCAATTATGACGTTTCTCATTGATTTTAATTTTACTTATGGGTTCTTACTTATATTGATTTTGTTTGGGGTTGGCGAAGTTGATTGATGTGGGAAGCTTCCAAGAAATTGATAGCTTTAAAAAAGTGTGTTACTTAGCCATCCTCCAAGGAAGTGGTCTAAGTTTATGTGCCTAGTTCGAATGCTTTTGATAGTTGTCCTTCAAGGGAGCAGTCCACCTTATGTTTTGAAATTTTAGATAATTTTTCAATAGTTATCCTTTAAGGGAGTAGTCTATGAATTTTAAGAATGACCCATGATTTGGTTGTGATTTTGATATTGCTTTTTCTTTTGTTTGATTTTACTTGACATAGACTTACTTATAAATTCTCAAGGGGTTACCTTTATGAAGACAAAGCTATAGGTACAAGAAGGTTTAGTAGGTGAAAATAGGTGTAGGTGATAATGACCATGGGAACCAATCTTCAGGAGATGGGAAGTACCATGAGAATCATGTTATACATAGAGTCGTGGTACCCATAATTCAAGATTAGGCTATGACTGTGACATATAATAACATGATTTAGATATAGTCAATTGCCCCTAAAAAGAGGGAAATGAATGTGGTTGTAGGGGATGAGCTTAAGTTAGACCAATGGTGATTGTGATCCTTATTTAATAATAGAAAAAATGTAGATGCGAAGCATTGAGAGGATTAGGTTTTGGTTTGCCTTTGAGAGAGGATAAATGATAAGCCCCTGATCCATACTGATCCAAATGACAAGGTTCTAGGCTATGAAAGGATGCATTCATTGAATTTTTTGTCTAATAGGCTTGGCATCATGATTGGTTATAATGTTATGGGTGGAAATGGTTGGGTCAATACAAGGCATATCAGTATATGGCCAAACAAAGGCAATGTTACGATCTTTGAGGAAGGTAGAGATGTCTTGAAGCTCCTCAAAAGTTAGAGATTAGCCCAATTTATAATCTAAGGGTTGCTCAAAGTGCCTATCTCAATATCCATAGTGGATTCATTTATCATGGTTTAGGATTCAGGGGGTAAGGATTTATGAGTGGAGGAATCAGGTGCACCAAGGTAGATGAGAATAGAATCATCATCTTGGCACTGGACAATGTTAATGGTAGGAGAGTCTTCTCCCACTAGTTCAGGATGGATCAAAGGGATGGATACTAGCACCCCTTCTTTTTGATAAGTTAGGGGCTCAAGGGTAATCATGTTGAGAAAAAAAAATTAGCTGGGATGAAGTCCTCATCCTCACACTTAGGTGGAGGGGGTGTTAGTGAAGAAGGGGTCTCTTTCAAAAAAGGTGGTAGTGGTAGGTTGTTTGGATTTCTTCTTATGGGGTAGAATGAATCCAAGGCCGTGAATCTCATGAGGCTTTTGAGTCTCAATTGAGATCAATGTGTGTGTTCCATGCTTGTATCATCCTAAGCCAAACCATTTGTAGGCACACTTGTGGAGGTATACTTTGGCGAAGTCTAGTTTGTCCAAGTAGGAAAATGTAGAGGTGAATGGTTTTGGTGAAGAGGGGGTAGTGGCAGCATCAAGCAGTTTGTCAATTCTCCCATAGATAAAGTGGGTTTGGTAGCTCAGAGGCCCCAGGGGAGTAATAGATCCAATTTTGGGGTCATAACTTGGTTGGTGGTTGAGTTTCACGTACTCTTGAGGAGTAGGGAAAGCATCGAGGGTAAGGATATGGTATTCTCCAAGGTTAAGGAATTGAAGTTAGATTCTAAGGTATCAATGGTCGGTATCTGGTCCATGATAATAGATGAACTGGTAGATTCCTCTATGGAAGGAGAAGCAATGGCTTCATTTTTCATGGTTCAAGGCTTGGCAATGGATGTTTGGGGTGCTTTTGTTAGAGGTAAGAAGATGTCATTAGGTCGATAGGTCATATTGCATGCTGAAAAAGGGATTGGGTCAGATTGTGTGATAAAAACTTGACCCTCATGCATGAATTTGACATAATGGTGAAGGGTAGAAGGTACACAACCCATAACATGGATCCAAGGTCTCCCTAGCAAAACATTGTACTAGAATTCACCTTCAACCACATAGAAGAGTTTAGGGAGCATGTGTGGTTTGATCCAAATGTGGAGGATAACGATTCTCAAGGTAGTGGTCATGGTTTCGTTAAAGGATCTAAGGATAGATAAAGTTTGGGACATGACATTGTCCAATAATTTGAGTTGGTCATAGGCATGGGAAGAGACGATGTTGATGTTGGTTCCCCCATCACTCATAACTTGTTTGATGAAGGTTTGGTTGATGTGGGTAGTAATAAAGAAAGGAGGATCTGGATCCTCAAGGTGGATAGAGGGTATCTCTAAGTCCTTGAAAGTAACAAGGGTGGAGATTTGGAGAGCACCTACGAAGGCCTTTATAGGTAGGGAGTCACCTGATCTAACCTTAATAACTTACATAACTTTTATCATGTCCTGATGATAGTGAGGTGAGGTGGAAATGACCTCGTAGAGGCTCATCTTATCTAAAGTCTGGTAGATTTGCTTAAGATTGACCCTCCTAATGGATTCAGAGGGGTTAGCCTTAGAGGTGCCTAATATGGTAACTTTGGGCTTAGCTAAAGATGAAGAGATTAAGATCTAGTGTGGTTTAGGATGAGAAGGTGGGTATGTCCATGGGATGGACACTTTGGTCTTCCCTTTATCCTTTTGTTATGATCATGTGACCACATTAATGGCATGGATAGAGGGGAAAAGTGTGATAGGAGTTTGGATAGATTCTTCATCACTCCGAGGTGAGAGTGGAGTATTAGGGATGTGTTGTCAAATGGTTATTGGGTGCATTGAAAGAGGATTCAAGAGAAGTTCATCTAGTAAAAGATCATCCTCATCATAGAGTTGTTGGATAATAGCCTAGATATCTTTGTAATTCTTCATGTCATGCTCTAATGTCATATGATAGGAACAAATTTGATGGTCGTTATACCAATCTAGTTTTGAACCAAGAGGATCAAAGGGTCTGATAGGGGTAAAGTGAGGTAAGAAGGTTGTAGTAACCCTTGGAAAATGGTTGTTTAGTATCCAACTAGAGGTGAGGAAGGTTTAGAGGTTGTGGTTTTGGTTGGGAAGGTGGACATGTTGATAGCAATGGGTTTGGTGAGAGAGGGTTTAGGTAAGGTGGTGTTTTTTGTCAATGGTTTTGGTTTAGGTATGCTGGTTATTGGGGTGTTTGAGGTTGATAGTCTAGCTATTGGTAATCTGAGAAGGAACAGTGCATCAGATAATATGTGGACTGGTGTAACCAACAGTGGTGGATGACATATGTTAACCAAATCTTGCTTTTTAAGCAAAGTTAAGGTATGGGGCCCCAAGATGGAAGGCAAGGTAGAGGGAAGTAGAATCATATCCATGTGGTTCTTCAATAGTTTTTCCCCTTTGGTTTGGGTAGAGGCTTGCCTGAGGTTAATTCCACTTTCAAGGATGGATGAACCAAGCTTCGTGTAGGGAAGGAACCAAGAGTTTTAGAAGGTTTGGTTGGTGGTGTGGTCGTTGGAGAGGTGGTTGTTTGGTTGATGAAGAAGGTGAGGGGTTGGTAGAAGTTTTGATCAGTTTAAAAAGTGGTATAAAAATGATGGAATGCTTGGTTAAAGGCATGCCAGAAGGTTTGGGTTTATTGATGTAAGGAAGCCCTAACTATTGCCTAAAAGTGGTTTGATCCATGTTCAATTTTTTGACCATACCTAGCTTTTGAATGAGTTTGGAAAAAATGTTTATGTATTGGTTTGGCCTCTCTAATAATGGGTATCAAGGATACACCTATGGGCTGAGGAGGAGGATTGGTAGCCTTGTCTATTTCCTCAAGCAAGGGATGTAAGTTTGGACTAGGTAGCTTCTCTATGAGGGGTGTTTATGAAAAAGTTGCTCTCTTAGGCATGATGTCCATAGTTGTGGTTTGTCCTACGGTTAGGGGAGATGGTGGATTAGGAATGGCTATTTTTTTGGATAGGTTATTCAAAGAGGTGTTTGATGATTCCAAATATTCTATGAGTGAAGCTAAGGAAAAAAGAAACCTCCTCAATTTAGGCATCTAAAGGAAGGGAAAGTGACTCCACCACCTGGGTGGGTGAAGTGGGGAAGAAGTATGTAGTTTGGATGGTAGGCTCCCCATTGATAAGCATATTAAGGACCATATTGACCGTGTGGGCATCATGAGAACATTTAGCTTGTGTGTCCTTCATTTTGGCAGGGGCATGTTTGGGAAAAGGCTTCCTAAAGATATCAAGAGCTTGATTTTGAGGGGCATTGATATTATCCAACATGAGTTCCCCCTTGTGGATAAGGCTCTGAATAACATTATTGAAAGTATTACATCGACTGAGGTCATGTCCAATCACCCAGTGAAAAACACAAAGGTCATTTTTGTTGTACCAAGTAGGTGTTGGATGAGAAGAATCAAACTGATGAGGAGGTTTGATGGGGGGACATTGTATGAGGTTAGCTTTTAGTATTTTCTCCAAAATAGAGGCATAAGATTCTCCAAGTAGAGTGAACTATTTTTGGTTGCTTTAGTTTAGGCTCTTTGTGTTTTGGTTAAAGGTAATGGGATAATTTTATTGATTGACATTGGGTGGAGGGGTGGTTTTAAGGACAACTACATTCACAATTCCCTTGCTCTTGGTTTTGGTGTTGGCTTGGTTGTTTGGTTTAGAGGAAGAGGTTTTGTTCATCTTGAAGGTAGAGTTTTTGTTTTGTAACTTTAATTTTCCTTCATCTATGGCTTGGTTTTCTAGCTTATGCACCATGGTAAAAGCTTCATCAAAAGTTTTGAATCTTTGGACATGCAGTGTAGAAGATATATGTTTGGCATAAGCTCAAGAAAAAAGCTCTATAAGCTCAAGTTAAGGCAAGGAAAATGAAAGCTAATTAATCAAGATTCCCCAATGGGTGATGAAATTGGCAATGGACTCATCATCAAATTTCCTAATAGAATAGAGATTGGTGTTATAGACCTTCTTGTAAATGTTAATGGAAAAGTGATCTAAGAAGACCTGAGCTAGTTGGGTGAAACAAAAGATTAAATTCCTAGTAAGGGCATTATACCAGTCAAGTGCCAGCATGGATAAAGACATGGGGAAGGTTTAGAGGAGAAGGGTATCATCATAAGAAATAATGTAACATGTGTGCCTAAAATTCCTAAGGTGTTTTTGGGGGTCCTCCTTGCTCTGAAATTTGGTAAATTTTGAAATCTCCCATTAAGGAGGGTAAGGTCTGATAGGTATAGAGGGATGAATAGGTTTGTTACAAATCTGATCATAGAATAAGATGTTATGAACCGCTAAAATAGATGACTCAAGGTTTGTCATATTATCCATGAGCATCTTCATAAGGTCATTTTGAGGTGGTGGACCAAAAGGGTTGTAAGGTGGATACTGTGGTTGAGATTGGGTAACATAATGGTAATTGTTTGGTGGTTGAGAGGCTATCACATTTTGGAATTTGGATGCTAAAGGTTAGGTAGGTGGTATGTAAGGATAGGTGGATGACAGTGGTAGAGTAGTGGGTACATACCCTTGTGGGTTAAGGATGTATCCTATATTAGGCGTGGAGGTACCTATTGATGGATTCCTATAGATTGGGCATGAATGGTAGGTGGGTTGGTAACAAAAGGAGAGGTAGTGACCTTCATGCTAATAGGTGGTGAAGTATAAGGGATAAATACTCATAAGCTTGGTAAAGGGGTATTGACCAATGGGTTGGGGTTGACAGAGGGAAGGTTGGTAGTGCTAGTGTTAGGTGCTCCAACAATAAGTGGAGCATGATGGGTTAATGGTAGGGTTGTTCCTAAGGTGGAGGAGTCATTTGTAGGGGTGAAATGTGTAAGGGTAGCGATTTGTTGGATAGGTTGGTTTTCAACTGTGATGTCAAAGGGATTAGTAGATGAAGATGTCTGGGTAGTTGAAGGTTGGGTGGTGACCACAGCAATATGTATACCCCTCATAAGGTGAGATGGAATGCCATAAGGAGGACCTTGAGGTGGACTTAGAACTAGAGCATGGTGAGGGGAGGTGTCTAGGTAGTGCTAGATGAAACTAGATTGTTGTCTAAAAAAGTGGTAAAGTCCATGTCTCCTTAGGAAAATACCTAAGGTAAAGTAAGGCTTCCCAACATATGAGGTGAGTCTTCTACCTTATAGACATACTCTATAGATGAAGAGGTAGAAGAGGTTGATTTGAGTGATGGGTTTTACTCTATTAGGTTTCTTCGTTGTTGGCAAGTGAGAAACATACAAGAAAGGGGGAAGAAAACAAAAATAAACTCACCACTCAAATAGGAAGAAGACAAGAAAATGATCAAGGCAATCAAGACACACACTATAAAGTACATTAAGCTTAGAGGTTAGTTTTAATCTCATTTTTGGCTTATGCCTTAGTTTATGAGAATGTGTGATAGAAGTTGGCTTGTAGATCAGGTATTATAGAAGCAGTCTATGGTTGGTTTCAGGTTGTTTAGGTGATCAAAAGAATCTATATTGAAATCAATACATGGCTTGGTATTGGGGCCTACCCCCTCACTTCACACACCACAACAATAAGGGTGTCAGGTGCTTAGCCAATATATATTGATATCCAGAGTTTATACTCAACTAAAGATCTGAGTTGGTTCTCCCCTTGGTAATAACCTCCAAGTAGGATTGTCAAAAAAGGTTAAGGTGACTGCTAGGTGATGAAATCCAAGTCAGGGCTTGTCTCAAATTATTTTGATGTTTGATCAATGAAAGTGGTTTGGCTAGTGTGTGAAACAAAACTGATGCTACAATAAGATTATTGTGCTTTAATTCAAAGTGAACTAATGTTAAAACAAAGTAATGGATGCAATATATTTTCAACCCAAAAGAAATTTCAATTTAAATTATGAACACAGATAAAAAAGAACATACAAATGCAAAGAAAAACATGAGTAAAGACTCTAGGTCCCACTGGGCATGCCAAAATGTTTCATGTAAATTTTTAATTTAAGTTCTAGGGAAGAGAGAAAAGAAACTCAATATGGGTGTGGTTTAAAAACCTATTTTTTTGTGTGTACGTTGAATCATAAGATTGTGAAAATATCCTATTTGACTTGGGAGGAAGACCTGTAGATAACAAAACACTAAAGCAAACATGTTTGTTAGACAGATAGTTGGGTGGATTGCCTAGTGATAGCTAGATCCTAGAAGCGAGGGCTTCCTTAGGGGCTATCAATCCACATGTTTTAAATAATTAAGTTCACAAAATTGTAAAGAAGGTACTTGCATCAATAATCAAAAAGTATGAAAATTGAACACAAGAATGCTTGCTTAAGAAAAAAGAATAGAAATAATCAAACTATTGATAAAATTATTAATAGTAGTGCTAAGGGGTTGGGGTATGCTTTAAATTTTTTGAAAGAGGCCTGTGAGTGATTAAAAACACAAAAAATCAAGTTTAGTTGAGGGTAAGTGGGTAAAAATAGCTTACTAGTTTTCACTACCACAGTGATCGTCGATGGTTAGGGTGACCATTGGTGGTTAAGGTGACCGTTGGCAGTCAAGATGACCATTGATAGTTGTTCAAATCATCGACGATTGATTCAACCATCGATGGTTAATATGTGAAGATCTGAGTTGTTAATTACTAAATCACGAGGTTCAAAAGATGGATTCTAGGAGATAGGCAAGCGCTAGATTGATTGCAAAATGGAAATAAAGTACGTGAATATTGACAAATAAGTGCTTGTCTTACCATAAGTCAATTAGGTGAGTGGTTGAATTAGTTAGCCTATTGGTGGAATCTATCTTGATTTTGATAGAGTAACAGTACTCAAGAACTTGGTTGAGAGGTGACAGCAAGTCAAGTCTCAGTGAGATTGTTGAAGACACTTGATAATGTTGATGATGTTGATTGACCTAAAAAATAAAACTCCTCAATCCCTAAGCTCCTGATAATTATTGTAGATGGATTTGACCTCCTAGGCCTCTCTCTCTCTCTCTCTCTCTCTCTCTCTCTCTCTCTCTCTGGCACAAACAAGAGCTAGAAGTGAAGGTGTAACTAGGCCATCTAAATATAAATTGTCCATGCAAAGGCTAACAACAAGATTTAAACAAGCTATGTTTATAAAATCAATGCGGGTGGTTTATATGTGTTATGTTAAGGAGGTGGACCCTAACCGTCGATGCTTAGGGTTTTCTATGGCAACCGTCGATAGTCACCCTGACTGTTGATGGTCAAGGTCCAAAAAAAAGTGGTCTTGAAGGCCAGGTTGATTCAGCTTGTGAATCTGACTATGGGTGGGCTTGGTTAGGCTAAAGTGGTGTGAGTTGGTCCCAAGAGGTTCTTAGGTAGGCCCAAGGGGTTATCGACATTTGTAAGCACAAGTGTGTATATTTCCATGTCTATAGTAGCCATTAATGATAACAATAATAACATAGAGAGTCAAACCATAAGTTTTTCTGATTAGATCGATGGAAAGGAATTCATTTAATGAAATAACCATTACTAATTTTGAAGAAAAAATGAAGTCAAATGAAAGTTGTCCATCTCTTGTGGTGGTGATTCCTCCTCCTAACAATTTTATGCAAACACCACCTCCTCCTAGAGGGGAGACAACATCATCATGTTATATTTTTAAGAATATTTTGAGTTCCTCTTTGTGTGGCAACTAATGGGATAAACATCCTCTAAATGAAAATGACTCAGATGATATGTTGTTGGATAATTTGAAAGTTTATCTTTCAATCTATGTAAATACACATTCAATTAAAATTTTGTAACAAAGAACTTACCATCAAGGTTGGAATCCTCATTTAAGTATGCCACCATGAAATATCTCTAGCATATATTTCAATAAAAAATTACTTCTTGTTGCAATAACAAACACAAAAGCATACTCAGATGATAGAGATCTATTTTTTATGTACCCTATTTTCTAGACCATGGTAGAATACCTAATACGAATGCAAATTCACCCACGTACATTAAATCAAATGTAAAAAAACACGTTTAACCTTCATCCACCTATTGTGTACCAAAATGGAGCGGTGTTACATTTTTTTAATGTCTTAAAACATTTTATAGGTGTCATGCTGACTTTAATATAATTTTTTAATTTTTTTTAATTAATTAAAAATATAAAGTTAGACTTCACTACCAAAATATATATCCAATTCTAACCTAGGTTTATTTTTTATTTTTTTGAATAATTAAAAATATAATATTATAGTTCACTTCCTACCTTTATAATTAATTGTAATCATTACATGTTAATAAGAGTGTAAGAAAAGTTTTTTTCAAATAATATTTTTTTAAAAAGATTAAAATATAATATTTAAGTTATGGAGATATTTTCTTTGATAAGATGGAATTGTTGCATAAAATAGTTAATCTGTTTACACTTTTCAATTTGATATTGAAGAAAGGAGTTTGAAGTTGATTCATAAAAGAAATTCTTATATTGATGATTCTTAAGGTTGCCAACTCTACGTTTGGTCATCTCTATGATGAATAATACTACATATATTTGTTCCTCATAAGAAATAAGATGCCATAAAGAACCTTGATTTACTCTAAAGAGGTCATACAACCTACTATTATAAAGTTCAAATGAAGACCTTGAATGAGTGCAAGGAAAGGTAAAACCTCATTCCCCCTCTCTTTTTGATTATTTTGTATCTATATTAAATGAATGATCTTCACTCCACCTTTTACATGTCCCCCTCTTCCTTGCCTCCTAATTTTTTTCTTAATTTCTCTACTAGTTTTCTAAAGATAGGTTAAATTTGATAGTTGTTTGAACATTATATTAAACTATGACATTGTAGGAGTGTGTGTGGTATTTATTGGAGATGGATTGAGTATCTTGGGTGGTTTTTGGTATAGAAAAGGTCTCTAAATAGTGGTCATGTCATCCATGTGGTCTGTAAAAGGATGCAAGGTAGAATGACCACTCCACATGTAAGTTGTGTAGTTTTGGAGGTTATGTAACATGGTTCAATGTGGTGTGACATTCCCAAAAGTATAATACATAGTATGGATGTTATGCAATATTATCCAGTGTGGCATGACATTCACAAGACAAATTTGTAGTTCTAGACAAGAGGTGCTACAAGGTTGCATTATATGTTGACTTCTCCACACTAAACAATAGTATATATTGTTTGTGTGCTTGTGCAAAGGAGAAGTGCATGGGTCAAAAAATAGTAGACAAAACAACATGACATTTTATTTAGATTTACAAAAAAATACACTTTTTTAAACCCTCACTTCATCAATTATTGCTCTAGAATTGAAATATTATGGCATATTTTTTATTTACATCCAATTAAGTCTAATTTCATTATTATGGTAGATCATGTATCCATGGTTTCAGCCTATCACAATATAACAATGACTGAGGTGATCAAGGGTTGGTATCCATGTTTTTAACCAAGAAAAATGACAACACCAAAAATAATAACGTCAACAATTTCTATAGACCTCCCATAGATGAATCTCTCTCAAACATTACTAAGCAAAAAGTAATTGTGGTAAAAAATTTTATAGAAAACCATTACAAAGCTCAAATGAAGAGCTTGCATGAGTGCAAGGAATGGTACAACCTCGTGCCTCATCTCCTTTTGATTATTTTATATCTACATGAAATGGATAAGCTTCACTCCACCTTTTATATGTCCCCTTTCCTTGCCTCTTAATCTTTTGCCTAGATTTATTTACTAGTTTGTCTGAGATGGGTTAAATTTGATAGTTGTTTAAATAATATATTGAACTATGATATTTTAGGAGAGTGTGTGTTATCTATTAGAGATGGATTGAAGATATTGGGTGGTTTATGGTATGGAAAAAGGCTTCTAAAAGGTGGTTGTGTCATCCATGTCATCTATAAAAGGATGTAAGTAAGAAGGACGACTCCACATAGAATTTGAGTATTTTTGGCGACTATGCAAAATGGTTCAATGTGGTGTGACATTCCCAAACTTAGACTGCGTAGTATGGATGTTCTTCAATATTGTCCAATGTGGCATGACATTACACAAGGCAATTTTGTAGTTCTAGACATGAGGTGCTACAGGGCTATGTTGAATGTTGAGATCTACACATTAAACAATAATATATTATATATTGTTTGTGTGCTTATGCAAAGGAGAAGTGCATGGATCAAAAAATTATAGACAAATCACCATAACATTTTTTTGAGATTTCTCAAAAAAATTATACTTTACTGAACCCTCACTTCATCAATTATTGTTCTAGAAATAGAATATTATGAATTAGTTGTTTTTTTGGATTACATCCAATTAAGGTTAATTTTTATGCTATGGTAGATCATGTATTATGTAGCTTACTCATCCATGATGTCGATTTATTGACACCAAGAGCAATCACATTAGGCTAAAGAACATACGAAAACACCATACTTAGACCCCTAAAAGAAAGAGAAGAGCCATACAGAACATGAAAAACTGATGTTGAAAAGTAATGACAAGGTATTTCATGGGATATCATACACAAAGAAGCCCATATCATACGCTAGACCCAAGTTTAGGGAAAGTATTAGATTCACATGACCAACGCCCATTGCAAAGGGGTCCACAACTTGCAAGGTGGGGATGTATTTGATTGGCCATTTTATGTTATCAAGGGTGGACAAGGATGCAATGAAAAATTATTTAATTTTGGAAAGGATGTGATACCATACACCATGGGGCCCATATTGTATACCAAACCAAGATTCATGGTAGTGGTTGGATTTACATGACCTGCATCACCCATTGTGAAGGGGTTCATATCTTGCAGGGTGGCGATATATTTGATTGAAATAGGACTTCACCCCTGATGTGCAGTTCAAATCAATGAATCAAACTCACTAATATGGAGATAAGGCATTGAAGTCCTAGAGATTATGTTGTTTCTTCAATTCATCGATGTTACCAATATATCAACACCTAAAAATAAAAAAATTCATCCCTTTCGACATTCTTTACATCACTGGGGCAAATACTAGTATATTATAATACCTACTAGATGCTTCTTTTTATAAAGTTATATATGACTAGATGCATTAAATGATTTCAATAAATCAAACTTATGTACATATTGTTTCCATGTGGCTTTCTAGACCAGTTTACACATTCCCTTCATGGACAACACTGTGGGGATCGGCAGGATGAGGGCATGGTTGAGCCTTCAATTCTTAGCCCCCCACTAGCATCAACTATCTCTTCCCCTCTTGACTCGTTTTGGTAAAATAAAAAGAACCTATGGACTCTTTTATTAAAAAAAGGGGGGGGGTGTCGGTTGGATGCTGAGAGGTTGAGGTCAAATGTAGAAGATATGGTCAAGGACAGTACCCAATGGGACAATAAAAGGCATACTCTCCCAACATGGAAGAAGATTAGCTTTGGTCATTGGCTAATAAGTGGTTCCATTAGTTTCCTCAGGGAGTGGATGTTGGGATCCACAACTATTTGTTCCTTGATTTCTGATGGTTGTGATTAGTTTTATGTACGATTTCTTGTAAGTTGTAAGAGTTTTATTTTAATGATTATAGGTTGAATTTAGGTAAAAACCAAAATATTATGTTAATTATTGGCAAATTTTTCACTGATATTTTGATTATTGTATCTTTTGTTGATTAAACTTAGTTGAGTTATAAAATTCCTTAAAATTTATCATTGCATTGACTAAACTATAAAATGATTTAATTAACTTTGTTGTGAATTATAAAATCCCACCAAAATGTCTTTTTTTTTAATCTTATCTTAAAAATAAGGAAGGATAAAAAAATCTGATATTTAATTATATATTTTGCTTCTATATTTCACATATACCTAATAAATGTTTCTTTAAAAAAAAAAAAACATCGAATATGATAAAGATTGATTAAAAATTTATTCACGCATGAAATTGGACTCATCGCAAAATTTGGAGCATTATAATAATATTGTGCACGGATAAAGTTGTCCCTTCGTTGGCGATGTGTCGAAAGAATTCGTATAAAGCATGAAGATAATTAATATCGAGTTGGACGAGACGAATCTTTCCTTAGAGATAAGCTTTGGTCATTGGCTAATCTGTGGTTCCATTAGTTTTTTCAGGGAGTGGATGTTGGGATCAACAACTATTTGTTCTTTGATTTATGATGGTTGTGATTAGTTTTATGTACCGTTTCTTGTTAGTTGCAAGAATTTTATTTTAATGATTGTAGGTTGGATTTAGGTCAAAACCGAGATATTATGTTGCTTATTGACAAATTTTTCATTGATATTTTGATTATTTTATCTTTTGTCAATTAGCCCCGATTGAGTTGTACAATTCCTTGAAACTTATCATTGCACTAACTAAACTGTAAAATGATTTAATTAACTTTATCATGAGTTATAAAATCCCATCAGAATGTTTTCTTTTTAATCAAATCTTTAAAATAAGGAAGCATCAATTCAAGAAATCTGATATTTAATTATATATTTTGCTTCTATATTTCACATATACCTAATAAATGTTTTTTCCTTTTTTAAAACGACGAATATGATAAAGATTGATTAAAACTTTATTCAGGCATGAAATTGGATTGCATTATAGTAATATTGTGTACGGATAAGTGTCCCTTCGTTGGCGATGTGTCGAAAGAATTCGTATAAAGCATGAAGATAATTAATATGGAGTTGGATGAGACGAATCTTTCCTTAAGAGGTTCACACCATTATTACTCACGGGCAATCGCCCTACAAGCCCCGCAAGAAAGGATCCATTACATCTAGTCATGGCCGACATCTTAACTTTTCCCTGCTCGTTCTAACAGTTTCCCTGTGTACAGGTAGACCAAGAAAATATATTTATGTTATAATTGAGAATGTATAGGTTTGAGCCGTCGTGATAATAATGCGAAAATCGTCTCTTTAATTATTGAGAATGAGGAGTGGGGCAGAGGTGGAATTGGCATTGAAAAGGATTGTCATGAGCTTCTATGAAAATGGGTAAAATTGATAATTATAATATGTAAAATAAATATTTTATTATATATCTAATAATAGTTAATGGGTTTGCGTTTTATAGATTTGGGATATTTAATTATTGGTTGTTTTTTATTGTCAAAGGTGGATGTGGATGTTATGAGAGTTGTTTTGATGTATAACTCAAATCAACATTGTAATATTTTTGATGCAGAAACAAGACATTGAGGTCCTAGAGTCTATCTTGTAGATTCCATTCATTTATGTTGCTAATATATTGACACCCATAGTAATTAAATCAAGTTTAAGAATATATAAAAACACCATACTTAGACCCCTTGAAGAAAGTGTAAGGCCTTACAAAACATGCAAATAATGAAATATTTCAAGGTTAGCTTAGCGGTGATGGTAAGGGGCAATGACAAGGTATTTCTGGTGATATTATACACTAGGGGCCTATATCATACACCAACCCCAGACTCAGGGCAGTTATTGGATTTACATGACCAACACCCATTGTAAAGGGGTCCATAACTTGCAAGGTAGCAACATATTTGATTATACATTTTCTATTGTCAAAGGTGTCATGAGCGTTGATTTGTTGTGGCAGGGCTCCTAGTCTCATTATAACCCAAATCAACAATGGATGTCATTATTTTTGTGATAAGACATTGAGGTCCCAGAGTCTATCTTGTAGCTTCCATTCATCCATGATGCCAATATATTGATGCCTAAAGCAATTACATTAGGCTTAAGAACATAGATAAACACCATACTCAGACCCTTGAAAAAAAGGGCAAGACCATATAGAAGATGCAAATAGTGAAAGATTTCATAGTGATTTGAGTGGTGATGGTGAGGGGAAATAATAAGGTATTTCAAGGGAAATCATACCCCAACAGGCCCATATCGTATAATAGACCTAGATTCAAGGTAGTTGTTTGATTCACATGACCAATGCGCATTGCAAAGGGGTCTATAGTATGAAAGGTGGTAGCATATTTGATTGGCCATTTCTTATTATCAAGAGTGGAGGACGATGTCATAAGAGATTATTTAATTGTAGCAGGGCTCCACATCTCATGTGCAACTCAAATCAATGATGCAGTGCCATTTATACTAGGACAATACATTGATGACTTAGAGTTGTCTTATAGCTTCCACTTATCTATGATGCCAATATATTGATACCTAGAGCAATTATATCAGGGTTAAGAACGTATAAAACTATCATACTCAGATGCTTAGAAGAAATGGCAAGGCTATATAGAACTTGAAAATAGTGAAATATTTCAAGGTGCATTGAGCAATAATGACAAGGTATTTTAGGTGATATTATGAACCATGGGGTCCATTTCCTACACCAGCCCTAGATGTAGGAAACTATTGGATTTACATGAACAACACCCATTGCAAATGGGTCCACAACTTGCAAGTTGGTAGTATATTTGATTGGATGCTTTCTATTACTAATGGTGAATAAGGATGTCATGAGAGTTTATTTGATTATGGTAGGGTTCCACATTTCATGTGTAGATCGAATCAATGATGCAATGTTGTTGATGCTGGGACAAAATATTGAGGTCCTAGAGTGTATCTTTTAGCTTCCATTCATCCATGATGCCAATATGTTGACACCTTTATTATATTAGTATCATATAGTATAGGATCCATATCATACACCGATGCTAGATATATTGTCATTTTCTTGACTTACATGACCTGCACCCATAACAAAGGGGTCTACAGCTTATTGGTGGCACCTGACATCTCTTATTGGTCATTTTCTATTATCAAGGGTGGATGAGGATGTTGTGTGAGTTGATTTGATTGTGACACAACTCCACATTCGATGTGTGTCTTGAATAAATATTACATTATCACAGACGTTACATAAATCAATAATTTCATTGGTAACAAAGGCACTATTACTTGGCCTCCTACCCATTAATATTTTCTAAAATAAAATGACAATGTTGTAAATATCAATCTTATTATTATTTCTCTTCATCTTTTGAAGTTAAGGGGCCTTATAACTTTCTAAGCTTACAACTTCCATAATCTTTGTTGTAACAGAGGAGATCATCAGCATGTCCAATCCATAATTTGTTATATGGGCCACATATTATTCATCAACCAAAATATTCCTAGATTTATGGGTATTTCAAGCATTGTATGAAGATAGGTCAATACTCTAACCATTCCATAAAAAATCTTGAGTCTTCTAGCCTAGTTCAAATTATGATTGCTTAGATTATGAATAAGATCAACTAAACTGCATTTGGATATATAATCATATGCTATGAACTTATCCCCTTAGTAAATGTAGGAAGATGGAGGAAAAAAAAGGGCCTACTTATGGATATGTTTTTTATTGAAAATTGAAAATATCAAATTATGTAGATTATTTGAGATGACTATACTCAATATATGAAGATGATATAAGAACATGAATTGTAGAATTTTGAGTCTAGTTTATAAAATACTATTTTTTAAAAAAAATGGCTAAATACAAGTAGGTCAAAAATCTAAAATTTGAAGAGGAACTTCAATTTTTTTAGGAAAACAAAGTAGATACTCATCCGTATGGTGAAAACTTTTTATTGCAAAGTTTAATATGATTTGAATCAACTAGCATTTTACTTGTGTGTGTGTGTGTGTGTGTGTGTGTGTGTGGGCGCGCGCGCGCTCAACTAGCATTTTACCTCTGTGTGTGTGTGTGTGCACACGCGCCCACACACACACACACATGTACACACACACATATAACAAGTAAATATATCTTGAAAATTGACAAACAAATGATAGATAGCTGTAAGACTTCCATAACTACCTCAATTTAAATTAAAAATAGTTTTTTTAATGTATATAGAATTAGGCCTAGTTTGTAAAACCAAAAATACTTAATCATATATAGTCATGTATATATGTGACATGTAGTGGCCTAAAAAAATCATAGATAGAAATTAACATAGATAGAAACCTTAAAATAGTCCATAAAATAAAAAAATCATATATTTGGAAAGATGAGAATGTGTTAGTCATTGTGGTAATAATTTTATGAATTGGCTCATCAAAATTAATAGTGTATTTTGTGACAGAAGTTGAATTTTCTTATTTTATATTAAAGATGGACTAGATTGTGTGTTGACAGGTCCAAAACTTTGGCTCAGTAACCCAAGCCATTTCTAAGCCAAAAGGCTTCACTTTTGAACTCAAACATATCATAACACATATGCACTATGTTGACATTACACAGGAAAATAAAAAAGATATATTTATAATACATGTTTATGGTTTTATCTATTCAAATTCATACTTTTATATTTTTATTTTAAAGTGGAGTGTGATAATATGTACACCACCACAAAAAGGATGTAATTAATATAGTCTTGCAATTTTGGTGTGTTTTCACCTGTGAACATAATTTAAAATATATATAATATGATTTATGGTTCAACTAGGCCCAATTTAAAAAAAAATAATGAAAGAGTCAATTGTTTCAATGGTGGAGGAAATTAGGGCCAATTTGGACCACTTTCATGTAATTGAGACTATATAATGTGATTTGGGGCTATGTTAGCTTAGATTTCCTAACATATGTAGTGAATAAGTGAATTGGTGTAGTAATTGATGTAAATTGAATTAAATTGAGCCTTGTGAACCTAAATTTGATTAAAAAGGATGTAATTTGGGGATCTTGACCCCAATATCATAACAAAATAAACCAAATAGTCAATTAGTTCAATTCAAAGGCAATAGGACATAATTTTATCCTTTTCAACCTAATTGTGACTATAAAATGTAATTTGGGTCTTAATAGTCTGTAATCAAATAATTGTTGGGTTCAATGATAGATGCAAGTTTAACATGTAAGGACATGGTTTAAGGCTCTATAAACACTAATGTTATCATGTAATGAATGAAATAGTCAATTGGTTCAATTATGGAGGCAATTAGGGTCAATATGAGCCCCTTTAACTTAATGATGACTCTACAATGTGATTTGAGGCTAAATTGACTTTGATTCATCATGATTGAGCCAGTTAGTCAAATAGTGCAACCAATGACATGATTTTGGAAATATTGAACTGCATTCAAACATAGTTGGAATTTTAGATGGTGTGATTATGAGTTAAATTGACCATAACTTCATCATATAATGAACCAAATAGTTGATTCATTCAATCAAAGAGGAACTTGAGGTCAAATTTCACTCCTTCAACTTAATTACAAGAGCAAGACATTATTTGGGGATAAATTATCTTCGATTCCATCATGAATTGATCCAACTAGTCAATTGGTGTAATTATAAATGTGGTTTGGGCCAAATTAAGCCATGTGGACCTAAATTATGGGTTACATATTAGGGTTTAAGGTTATAATTATTTGTTGTAAGTTGGATAAAATTGAACCCCATAAACCTAATTTTTACTATATAATATGTAATTTGGGGGTTAATTCACCCCAATATCATAACAAAATAAATAAAAGAGTCGATCAATTAAATAAAAATGGAAATTGGGGCCAATTTGAGCCCCTTTGAACCTAATTACAAGATGGGGACATGATTTGGGTCAAAATGAGTCCTGTGAACCTAAATTATGGCTTAATTGATTGTATAGGATGCAACATATGTTTTAATTGACCCTTTACTTATCCCATAAATGTGAATATAGGGGTAATTGGGGCCAATATGAACCCGTTGAACCTAAATACAAGTATAGGATGTGATTTAGGGCTAGAAATTAGTTTATTTTTCCTCACATATTGAACCAATTAGTTGATTGTTACAATCAGTGATGTAAGTTGGATGGTATTAAACCTTGTGAACCTTGTTTTCAATATATATGATGTAATTTTGAGGTCAATAGAGAACACTATCATAACACCATAAACCAAATAGTCCACCTATTCAATCACAAAGGAAATTGGTGGTAATTTGATCCCCTCAACCTAACTATAATAACATGACATGATTTGGGGCTAAATTAGCTCTGATTATGTCATTAATTGATCTGATTAGTCAATTGGTGTAATTAGATATGTGATTTGGTTGATATTGATCCCCATGAACCTAAATTATGGCTTAGGGTTTAGGGTTATAATTAGTTGATGCAATTTGGATGAAATTGAACCCCATGAACCTAATTTTGACTATATAAGATGTAATTTGGGGGTCTATCAACCCTGATATAATGAAAAACATAGAAAATAGTCCACTAATTCAATCATGAAGGAAATTGGGGCCAATTTTAACCCCTTTAACTTAACTAGAAAAGAGCAAGATGTGGTTTGGGGCTAATTAGTCATGAATTGATCTAATTAGTCAATTGGTGCAATTAGAGAAGTAAAATGGGGATAAATTAGTCATGAATTGATGAAATTAGCCAATTGGTGTAATTAAAGATATGATTTAGGCTAAATTGATCCCTATGAATGTAAATTATGGCTCAATTGATTGTACATGATGCAACATATGGTTAAATTGACCTCAAAATTATATAAAACATGTAAATATAGAGGTAATTTTATAGGATTGCACGACATAATAATATTGCATAGTCTAGATTGTATCGTATAATATAATCATATATCACAATAATATGATATATGATTGTATAGATAAAATAGTTATAAAGTGTAAGTGATATAATGTGTACGCATTATTGACACAATAGATAAAAGAATCTTTTCCTGTAATTTATTTTTAGGGTATTTCTATAACTATGGCCCCACTTACATTCTTTGCATCATTATGCACTTTGCATCATGAAGATAAAATGAATAAAATCATTCTTTGGGACTCCACCATCAAAAGGAATTAAAATTTTCTTTGTCTAATCATGGGTGATAGTTTTCATTCAAGGAAGATGAAGCAATTACAACACAAAACAACATAAAAATTACAAGAGTTGAGATAAAAATAAAAGGTATGAATTAAAACATTTCGCTCAAGTCAAGGTACAAACACTATCCCAATGAACCAGATGTTGTAGATAATGATAAATTGAATACAATGATGAATGTTTACCTAAAAGTCAAAATTTGTTACAAATCCACTTTCAAATTATAAAGTTTTTTTATTTTATTGATGATGAATATATAAATGATGAATTAACCCAAAACATTGAATAAAATTTAATGAAAACACATAATAATGAAAGTAACAATGAATAAACTAGTAGTGAACATAACAATTTTGAAACACCCTCTCAACAAATTCCAACATTAACAACACCTCCAAGGATTATGTGTAGAAAAGGCAAGTACTTAATTGAAGTTGATGAAAATATTTTGAAACCAATGCATAACAAAATGTCTAACTATCATTCAAGAAGTCTAGATGATTTTTTTGGGATAATTTCTTTGGAAAATTAGATTTAGATAGTCAAAAATATCAATTGTTTGTTTAAATGATGAAATTGATTAAGATGAGACCTATAATGTACACCTTAGGATCAATAAAATCTAACATGGATGGAGAAAATAATTAAAATGTTGAAAATATACACGACACATACTATACTATAGGTGTGACATCATGTAACAAATATTGTAATTTTACCCAACGTATAATTAAAACTTGTGTAGTAAGTGGTCAAATAGGGACAAAATGCTTGATTTCAAAACTAGCCAAGCACTGAACATTAATAGAAAAAACATTAATGAAAGTGATAGGAATATGTCAAATATTTAATGGTGCCAATACCAATGAGCTCTAGGAATTCTCTAGTAGACTTCCATCAAAATACAAGGCTATATCTGATGTTCTCAGATATTTACTTGCATAATCTTATAAAGAAAATACAAGATTTTCACCCAATATAAGAGATGTATTGAAAAGAAGAGTTGGTTATTGAAACTGTGAACCACATTTCAAAAAATTATTGGATATGACCCAAACACAATTATTTAAGTTTTTTAAAAAATTATCCACAAATGTCTATTAGTCAAAGATATTTTGAGATGGCCAAACCCTTTTATGTAAAAATAAATCACACGCGCACCAATTTTTTTAGGTACCATATTGAATTTTCAATGCACTATTATGGTTTTAATTATATACATTATACTTTGCACATTGATAAAATTTTGCATGAGTGTGGCTTAGAAGTTTTTCCAAAATCAGCTAGGATAATTCCTTTATAACATAGATATTTGGATGGAAATTGCAACATTTTTGGTGGATTGCCAAAATTAAAAAATTGTATCCATGAAGAGAGTGCAAATGCAATTAGATAGGAATTAGTTGGTTTGATCAAATGCCAATCTATGAATTATCAAGTAAAAGATGGCAACGAATCTAAATGGTGTGATCTTATTATAAAATAGATACTTGATTTGGAATTCATGGTCAAATTTAGGGAGGAAATTATTTATAATTAAGCAAGGCATAAACACAAGGCTAGATGGTAGGATGAACATTCAAGCTGAGCAAGGACACATTCCCACTTGGTTCCATTATTTCAATAGTTGACTTTGATAAGAATTTTACATTCAAACCACAAATGGAAGTTCAATCACAACATTAAAATTCAATATTGGTTTCCATATTCATGCATATAACATTCATGCATGCACCTGATAGTATAAATCAAAATCAAAAAATGTTAAAGGAGTACCATTTCTATGTCAGTGATGACTGGTCACATGGTAGAAAGTATGTGCAAGGTTGTTTTGAGATGTTATATAGAAAGTTGAATGAGATGAACATTACTTTCATTAACATTACATTTGGTTAAATCATTGCACATCATAATTTAAGAATGCATGGATATTTTTTTGGTTAAATAGGATGCACATTACCACTAGTGTATAACATATTTGGAGTTTCACTGAGGTTGGCCATGGAAAATGAGAACATGATAGTGCTAGACCATGTGTAAAAACATTCATTGCAAGAGAGAAGTTAAAGCTTGAATGTCTTTATGTTTTAATTGATGAAGCAACCATTATTTATACCTTACAATAATTTATTGGTTTAATTTATCTGGTTTGGTAGAGAGACATAGGCAACAAATACATTTATGGGAAAAAGGGATGCCTCTCTCCTTACAAGTGGCAGCTCTATCTAGGGCTTGTATTTGGAATAATAGGAGGTGGAATTATAACAACATTTTTAGTGGGTATTTGTGTGTATCAAGTGAAATTGAGAAGTGCATGTAATCCATAGAGCCTTATAAATAGAAATAAGTTTTTCACACTACATCATAGATTTTCTACTAAATTTTAAAGAGAAAATGTAGGTGTATTCAAGCTAAGTGGAATTAATGTTTATGTTTTTTAAAATTACACTTTTGAGTGTTAAAGATTATGAAATCACATGTGCATACTTTTAAGGACACACATTTTATCATTAAATTGTATGAATGAACCTTACAACCAAAAAACAAAATGCAAATTATTTAATGGTTTTGATACCAAATTCCTTAAAATATCATGCCTTCACTCTCGATGAGATGTTTATAGCTAAAAAATTTAAGCATGAAATTGGGCATGGGGGTTTTCGATATGTGTACTCAGGTAAATTATCTAAAGGAATGAAAAATATATAAGTAAACATATGTTATTTTCCAAACAAGGGATAGATTAGTTCGTAAATGAGGTAATATGTGTATTCATGTTATTTTCTTGCTCACTTAAAAATAAAAAAGTCTAGTTCAGCATTAAAAGTGGTTTATGTTTACTTATTATGATTAGTTTAATCTTCTATAAAAAATAAATCATAAGAAGTTGGGTTCCTTACTCAGTTATTGTAATGAATCAAAATACCTCATACTTGTCTATGCGTACTTGTCTGTAAGGTCATTATGTGATAACCTTTATATTAAGTGACACTTAAAATATTTCCTCCTATTTAAATGCAAGGAATGAAAATTGTTAAGTGACCAAAACATATTAATTTCTTTTTGAATATCCATAGCCATTGAAATATCCCCATCTAGATAAAAAAACTAGACTTAAAATAAATTTGGATGCAATAGAAGGTTATTAAGTAAATAAGTTTGATAATTAAGTCAATGCACCCTTGGTTTATGTCTCTGTGTTCAACACACCACATAAAAATTATCATGTTTTATTAATTATGTTTACTCTTTTTGAAGGTTTGGAATATGCAAATGTAGGTTTTTCTCCAAAAATAATTAACAAGGATGTTAAAATCAGCAACATTATTATAGATAATAACTTCAAAGTCAAACTAAATTGATTTGGTCTTTCGAGATTGATAATAAATGGGGAAAGTTATCAAATCAATACCACCATCAAAGGAAATCCAAAATACATAGATCCAAATTAGTTCATATAATTTTGAAGTGATTTGAAGTTTCTTTTAATTCTAAGTCTTATTGGCCTACAAGGATACTTAATTTTAATGTTTTATGTTTGTCTAGGGTAAGTGGATAGATTTGGGGGATAATTCAATGGAAATTTTAGGTAACATGATTGCATTAATGAATAATGTGATTGCATTATTTAATTAACATCATAACATTATTTAAATTATGGATCAGTGGTTACCAAGCCATAACATGATCATGTTATTATATAATGTGATTACGTTATGTTATACAATAATATGATCATGTTACTAATGCAATCATGTTATTATCATTTTCAACAACTTGGTCATGTTAATAACCTGATCATGTTACTTGTGTATAAAAAAAAATCAAAACTCAAATGCAAAATCCTCATTTTGCATTCACGTTTCCTTTTTTTCCTCCAAATTTTGCTACCAAATTTTGGGTGAAATACATAAGAGGGTACCAAGAAGATGCCAAATTCATCCCATAAAGCTTCAAATTGATGATGTTGCCATGTAGAATGGGTAAGTGATAGTTAAATCTTCCCTATTTAACCCTAATTTTTCATCATTTTCATTGTTTAACCCTAATTTTTAGGTGTAATTTGTTTTTCATAACAACCCATCCTATTAACCCTCCTAACCCTCCACAGAACCCTCTTATTTATCCTCCTCCTAACCCTCCACCTAAACCTCCACAAACTCCTCTTATTCCTCCTCCTATCCCTCTACCTAACCCTCCTACAGTTCCACAAAACCCCCTTGAAGTCAAGAGATTCTAATTGAAAACATTATGGGAAATAAACTTGAAATTAATGAGTTAAATAGGATAATGAGGGATCCCACTTCGACCAAGCCCCACTACACCAAGCTCGTCAATTCCCTAGAGATCTTATTAGGTCAAATTGACTCTAGAACGAGTCAAATTGACATATCTAATTCATATATGACATATTATGTTGATAAATTGTTAGCACTTCAGGTCAAGAATAAATAAATTTTAAAATCCTCCATGTGTGCTCTATTCATCAACTTAGCCACTAATGGTCCATTTATTGTAACCACTAAATGTTTTCCAATCCATATTTATGTACATAACTTAATCACAACCAATTTTTAGGATCGATGATGGATGGTGTTTGACTATCCACCTTGTAACAACCATGAGGTCCCATTATATTTTTAAAGAAACTCTATTAGGATTTTGTCCTCAACGAGATTCTAAATTATTTTAATTTTAGTGAGTTTTAGGGCCGAGGGAAAGGCTCTACATAGGATCAACTTGGTACATGTTGTGTGCCTATTCAGCTTGAATGAATCGATATCCAAAAACCTCTTGAGCCTAAGATGTGATTTTTAGTTAAGTAGGTCATGGATATTGACATTCTATATATGCTTAGTTCACTCATCGATATACTCATTTAACATATGATTAGGCTTTCAAACAATGATGCTAGAGATATACCACCTACTATGCATACTTGACCCCACCCTTATAGTTCTTATAGAGATATGTGTATATAACCTTATGATGATGATGATGATGGCACTATTATTTTAGAGGGATTGGATAATATTCTTATGAGTGATCAGTTTTTGGCATGCACATTTGGTTTATAAACATTAGCCACTACACAAATGCATGTATATTCTATATAAATATCATGTTAAATTTAAGTTATATTTGCAAATTTAATTTAGCTAATGATTAATTTACATATAAATTGAATAATATATATGTAGTTTTTTATGTTTTAGGAGGTGATGGTTCCTTCATCATCATAGTTATCATCTACAACATTTGATTTGTCATAGCCATTTTTTACATATTCAGATCCAGCTGCTAACCCATCCACTACTACATCTGTATCTATTAGGATGAAACCATGTACTTATATAGAGGTAAAATTTAGAGTTAATATTATTATCTATGTAAATTTATTCTATGAATATTTTCCTTGTAAGTTTAAGTTGAATTAATCTTTATTTGTTTTCATACTTTGTTTTCATGTTCTCTCTCTTTATCCTTTTTCTGTTCTTTACAATCTTCTTATGTGTTTTCATAGGTATACATGATAATTTGATTTTGTCCTTCCATAATAATAATAAAATCATATACCTACTCAATTACATCTGATTTCATTCATCCAACCATTCCACACAACCCCCAAGCTTGAATCTTCACTTAACTCTTATTTCCTCTTTGACACCTTCCTTCTACTAACCCCTTTTTGAGGCAAACCTCCTTGTTCTGAGTAAACTAAAAATATCCCAACCAAAATAGACCCATATTCATATACCCCTTTACATCACATATCTCCACACAAACTTTCATAATTTTACTCTCTTTGGAGAACACCTAACTCAACACCCTCAAGACTAATTAGGTCTCCTAAGCTTAATTCAAAGCTCCTAAAGGCTTATGTATCTGAGTAAACTAAAAATATCCTAACCAAATCAAACCCACATTTAGATAAACCTTTACATAAAATATCTCATGAAAGGAATTTCATAATTTAACTCTCTTTGGAGAACACCTAACTCAACACCCCTCAAGACTAATTAGGTCTCCTAGGCCTAATCAAAGGCTATTGACTATGAAATCATATCATACTAACTCAAATAAACTTTAAACCTTCAAAATACTATTCCTCATATTCCTCTTATATAAATACACCTATCCACAAATTTTGGAGATGGTTTGATCATCTTGGGGGTACCTTGAACCTTTGTAAGTTGTTATGAGGTATCACAAACTATTAAAGAGGAAACATAATAGTTGCAAGCTATGAGAATGAGATCAAAGATATTTATATAATTAATTTTGGTGAATACCAAAAAGATCCCATGAATAATCTCATTCAAGATTAGATAAGTGTATTTCACATGCCATGAAGATACTTATAAAATGAAGAACACATATCTAGGGGTCCTTCTAGGTAACACTATCTTGAAATTAAGTTTCTAAGCTCAATATAGTCATATTCTCATTTTGACATATGTCACCGTGACCATTACACATAAATCCACATGTTACCCTTAAAAATGAGTGATAATATTAAGGGAATTTAAGGTGAAAGAGAAGAAATTCACATCATTAATAATCATACTTAGCAGATCATTAACTTGACAATGCAACTCTAAGAGTCTTCTTAGACATAAAGGATCATGACTCTGGCCCCAATATTAAGTTAAATTATTTAAATAAAGTTAATAAAATATATATTTAAATGAATTTATATTTTATTAAGTGACTTCACTTAAGATATCTAGTGATAGTAGGACTTAAATCTTGCTTCAATTTATTACAAGATCTTAAATACATGTTTATAATATTTGACAACCAATTTGAGAGGTGTGGTTTGTAAGAAGGGGTAGAGTTAGGGAAAGGATGACTAAAAATTTTGGTCTCAACTTTACCTTATCATGTATGTGCCACAAACTTTTAATACACATGATAATTCAATTGTAATATCTCATTAGAACTTTTTCTTTGGCCATGACAAATGTCTAGATTTCAATTATAATGACTCATTACACCTCTTTCTTTGGCTATGACAAAGGTACAAAGAGTATAAAAACTCTCTAATACACATTCATTATGTTAGAAAACATTTCATTGGGTATTAACAACTTGTATCCCCATTGACAATTCTAGGAGGAGAGCCATCATTTGTGTTGGTACTAAAATATGTGCTAGCCTCAACAATTATGCCTTGCAGTTTCTTCCAATTCAACATCCAAACTATTTTCCAATTTTATTCTCTTGAGCCAAAATAAGATAATATATTTAGATGGATAAAACATGATATATTGAATAAATAACTCACTTCTTTGACCTATTGGTAGAATGTTATTTACACACACCTTCATCATGAGGTGGATTCATAGTGGCACAATCCTTTCTATTAGATGGGTGCTTTCCCATAAATCACTTATCATCCATCTATTATAAATGAATGAAATATTAATCCATGTATTCTATATAAATATAAAAATGATTGACATCACACATAAAATAAAAGGATGATTCCCATATATGTGTAACTCAACCTTTCCCTAATAAATATATAATGGTATTTTACTCTATCCAAAGAAACTTTACAAGTAAGGACAAAGTTATTGATATGTATCTTATTCCTTTTCTCGCCCTAACTTTTCCTTGTCAAAGTGATACTATTCTTTCCACCTCCTACTCTTCTACTCACACTTCCTACAAGTATTATAATTTTTATATTACCTCCAACATGCAAACTACTTGATATTCTTGGCCATTGCACATTGTATGGTAGCTACACTTCCATGATTCTTAATTTACATTGTCTTTTCATGATATGCACATTGTATGGTAGTTATGTACTTCCATGATTCTTGGTTTACAATGATTTTTCATGATATGCACATTGTATGGTAGTTAAACTTCCATGATTCTTGGTTTACATTATCTTTTCATGATATGCATGGTTTCCATATATAAGATTTGATACTTTATATAAAAGTAAGTGAGACCTTGTTTAAATGAATAGTTGATGGATGGAGTAGACACTCCTTCATATCTATGAGCTGAGACAGACATAGGCATTGCTTTTATAATGTCATCTACACAGGCACTGACAAAGGTATATATTAGTTCTTGTAATTTTGAATTGTAAAAATAGACTTGTTTTAATTATTTTACTACATGTACTTGGGGAAAATATAACTCATATAAATGTATTATGTATGAAGGTTTGTCCTATGACATATGATTGTCCCAATTAGATGATTAGTAGGGTAACATCTCATGTTTCTCACATATTTAAGATGCCTATTCAAATAGATGAGCCTGCCATTAATTTGTCTGAGCATGAAAAATAGATTGAGAAAGATCGTGAGCTTACAGTAAGTGCATGTGTTTAAATTATTTTTTATTTTAGTTTAAAATTAATTTATTAACAATTATTTTAATGTATTTTATGTTAATTTTGTAATGAAATTCTTGTATATAAATAGGTTTATCTGCAAGTGAGCTATAAGCATAGGACCCACAGTTAGATCATGGAGCCATTGTTTCCATCTACTAGCAGGACATCCCAAGGAGATTCTTCTTCGAGGAAGGAAAAGAGAGGGAGGTTAATTGATGAATATATTTTTTACATGAGATGTAATTTTCTTTATGCCTATATGGAAATTTATGCATTTTTATCATTATATATGTGTATATGACATTCACCCAATATTAGATACTATGTTGGTAGATGTAATTTTTTGTATGCCTATCATGGAAATATATGTATTATCGACATTGCACACATGTGCCTATTTTGTATGCCTATCATGGCAAACTATCTCATTTATATTCAATTTTTATTTCATTATGTGTTATTGTATAGTGTTATTTTGATTTTACAAATTATTATCTATAAAATATTGTATTTAATGTTTTACACAAATTAGGATTAAAAATTCATTCTTTTCATTGCTATAAATCTCAAATCTCCCATAATTTTTTAAATTATTTTTTTTTTCATTGGGCGTAGTGGAAATGACTAATGACATTCTTATCACTTAGGATTAATGGCCTTATTCTATTTGTACCTGATTATTTTAGACTTTGGAGACATATCTTGGTGTCATTATACCTATTACAAACCTCTCACATTCATTCTTTAACTCATTTCATTCACAAACCTCCTCTCACTCTTTCACTATCTTCTCACTAGGCAATCCTCTTAGGTTTCAAGTACCAAAACTTGATATAGGTCTCAAAGAGATAGTATTCTATGATATATGTTCTTATATGGTCAAATCACACTTGATTTAACTCCTTAAAATCACTCAAATAGACTTCAACATTCAATTCCACATATAGGGCTCACAATGGTCTCCTTAAACTTGTAGCCTTTTTTTTGAAAATTCTCTTGGCTTGAGAAATATATAAATTATTATGGATATTTAAAAAAAATTATATCCACCCACTATATCCTTACAAGTTGTGTCAAATTTCATGACCTAACTCCACTCCTAGACCATACTTCCTTTGTAAACCACCCTTCAATTAGGCCTAATTAGCTCTATCTTAAACCCATAGTCACCAAATCCATACTATGTATCCTTGAACCACAAAAAAACAATTTTATTACCTTTCCATACATCAAAACATGTCAGATTATGAATTTTAATTAATTTATAAGGGTTAGAAATATTTCTATGGGGTTTTTGCTCTTGAAACCCTAGTTAGGCTTCTACACAAGTCGAGGTGATATATAATTCAATATCTTGAGTTATAAAAAGTTTAAAAGGAAAAAAATTCCACATCTAGGTATATTTTGACCCCACACACTTCTAAAATAGGTGAAACATCTTATTTCTCTTTATTCTCTCTTCTAACCATCAAAACATAGGTTTATGAGTCCTATTTAGGACTATGACAACAAGGTTTATGTATCAATGAGTGTCAAGGAATATCTTAAGGGATTTTAAGAATATCACTACCTTTTTTACACCTATCACCAAACATACAAACCATGATGCCCATCATCATACACATTTATACAATAAAAATATCTCCTCTCTATCTTGACTGTGCACAACAAGGCACCCTACATGCTTGTGACAACAACATAGAGTATTAGTTAAATAGTTCAATTAAAAATATCTCACACATCTTATAAGATATTGAAAACATCCTTTTCATAATTTACAATATTAATAAACAAGTCTTGATTCCCTTTATAATGTGACTATTAACCCAAAACAAGGTATGGATAGGGTTTCTTTATTCTAGAGGACTACATATTGATTCTTTACCATTATCTTGTGTATAATAAAAAATTAAACTTCCACCTAAATGATCATTCTCAATATATATATATATATATATATATATATATATATATATATATATATATATATATCATTATCTACACCAAATTCATACTCTCTTCATGACAAACAACCATTTACTTTCATATCATATTGTCATAGGCAAAATAGGGTATATGGATAGAGGTAACCTTTTTTACTGAGTTATCCATGTAGAAATGTATTACTCATTTATCTATAGGTATGTATAGGCTCAACATTAATTATGAATCACAACTTACCAACTTGGTGGAATCACTCCAAGATCCCTTCCTTGACTGTGACCTACAATCACTTCTTGGTTACCAACTACAGTCATTCATCCACTTGCAACCTTACACAAATGAAAACATATTCATGGCCTCAAGGAACTTCAAGGATTAAATGAAACTAATGAAATCACATACACTGAATGGAGAATCCACAACAAGTCACTTTCCTTTATTCATAGCTTTGTTCTCTATTACATTATAGTCCTTTCTTGGACTAGAGATCTTTCTTGAGATGTTTTGTACATGACTTATTGGACCTTTTAGTACAAATTATATCACCTTACCATTTAAGAATATGTTCCTACATCACCTTATATCATCTCCTAATACCACCTAATAGGTCAATTACTCATTAATTTTCTAGGCCTCTAGTTTAAGTTATCAAAGTTGTTACAGTTGTCAAAGTTTAAGTTATGGTTGCAAAAATCTAGTTCTGATGATTCCTAACTAAAAAATGACACTAGAAAAACATACAAGGGTGGATAATTTATAGGACCAGGTTCTTGGCTTCCTATCAGTCTCGATGGAAAAACCCACCACCCATTCCTGCATCAAGAATAGTGTTTCCAATACAAGAAAAATGTAATTTTAAGCCTAGGTTCAAACACACATAAAAATATATATAATTCATTTACATGAACCATAAAATACTTGCCCTACCTATTTAATCCCTATAATCACACCTTAGATAACTCAGGTGGAAGATTTGAGAGCAATCTATTGGACAAGTTATAGTGAGGGGTCTAAAAATGCAAATTTTTAGTAGTGAACAAGCAAATTATTGAGAACCAACTAGCATTTATACATTTGGGACCTCCACCTATGAATATATAAAATTTATCACATCCAAATAGGCAAATTTCATGTTATCACACTGCCAAATGTTCAAATCCACATGAAAGTACATTTTCACTACCATTTTAGAGAGTGAAAACACTAATAATAAACGTTGGCAAAGTTTAAGTTATGGTTACAAAACTCTAGTTTTGATGCTTATTGATTGAAAAATGACACTTTAAACATGTTTATGGTCATGTAAGACATCTATGAATACGTTCATAGCCTTCCATTAGGCCTGATCTATAAACCCACCACCCATTTCGGCCTTAAGAACACCCTTCCCAATACAAGAAAAATGCAATTTTTTAGCCTAAGTTCAAACATGCATAAAAAAAAAAATAGTCATTTAAATGAACCATAAAATACCTCACCTTCCTATTTAATCCCTCTAATCATAACCCAGAGAACTTAGGTGGAAGATTCAAGATCAATCTATTGAACAAGTTGCAATGAGGGGTCAAAAAATACAACTTTTTGGTAGTGAACAAGCAACTTCTTGATATCTAATTGACATTTATACCTATAGGACCTCCACCTAAAAATATATCACTTTGATCACATATAGATAGAAAAATTACATGTTATCACACTGCCACAATGTTAAAATCCACTTAGAAGTGTACTTTGACTACCATTTTGGAAAGTGGAAACATTGACAATAAACGTTGTCAAAGTTTAAGTTGTGGTTGCATAACTCTAGTTCTGATGCTTCCTAACTAAAAATAGCACTAAAAACACATCCAATGGGATGGATAATGTATATTACCTAGTTATTGTCCTCCCATTATGCCCAATCAACAAACCCACCACCCATTCTGGCCTCAAGAACACCGTTCTCAATACAAGAAAAATGCAAATTTTTAGCCTAAGTTAAAAATTGTGTAAAAAAAAGATGTAAGTCATTTATGTGAACTATAAAATTATTCCCTTACCTATTCAATCTCTCCAATCACACTTCAAATCATTTAGGTGGAATCCTTGAGATTAATATGTTGAACAATTTGCATGATGCAGGAGCATCTACATACATCTTGGCAAGACATGGTTATGTTGGGATGCAAGTCATGTTTAAATTCAAATTCCAATTATTATATTTTCCCTCCAAAAATTTTATCTAAGGAGGATTAATTGTAATTGTTAAAAGGAAAAAGAGTAAATCAAGGGAGGTGGTTGAAATCCTCCAACCATAGGCTATTTATTATTAAATAAGTTTTCAACATTAGAATGTTGGTTGAGAAAATCTCTCCTATTTGTTATCTTAGATGGTGTAAGAGGATGAGACTCTTTAAAAAAAACAAAAGAGTAAGATATGCATGAGAGGGACGAAGAGGAAGAGAAGGAGGATCTATTTTAGAGAGAGAAGGAGTCAAGAAGGCCATTCAGCCTATATTATGTAAATAAAAATATTATGGTTCACTAATGAAGGAATCCAATTAAGACTATTGGTGATTTGTATGTGAGATTTTGTTGTTTAAAGTAGAATTTCAAGTTCCACATCTAGGCAGAGGAACCTGTGGTTTGAATAAATTTGATGTCACTATCTCTGGTTCTGCCATCGAGGAGATCAAAAGATTTATTGACACTGTAGCACTTTCCAGGAGTGTTATCTTCGAGGATACTAGTGACTTCATTATGTTAGAGCCTTCAAATATTTTCAAGTGATTTCATGATCATAATATATCAGTTTTCATCTACACACTGAGAAATGAATTCCCCTATTTGGATTTTGATTATCTTGTAGATCCAACAATGGAAATCAAATCCTTTGTACAAGTTGCCAAAGTAGATGGGCTCATCACCGACTTTCCAACAACTACATTAGCATATTTAGGTAATGCTTATTTTCATCCTCAGACAGAAGATGATTATAATATGTTTCTTGTCATTCCTGGAATGCTTTTATCTATATAACATATAGTTCCATGCTAAGAGACTTATCATCTGTGAAAGAGTTTGCTTCTAGAATCTTAGTTCCAAAGAGCTATATATGGCCACAAGGTCTGGACCTATATCTACAAGCTCCTATAGATCTCGTCAAAGATGCACATACTATAGGGCTGGAAATATTTGCTTCCAATTTTGCTAATGATGAATATGGTATGAGCTACAATTATAGTTATGATCCAATAAGAGAGTATCTACAATTTGTGGACAACAATAATTTTGTAGTGGATGGTATTCTAAAAGATTTCTCTATAACATCATCAGAGGCAATATCTTGTTATGTTTACAATAATGTCAGTAAATCCTCCAAGATAGAAAACCCACTAATAATTTCCCACAACGGAGCAAGTGGTGACTATGCAGGTTGTACTGATATTGCCTATCAAGCTACCATAAGCAATGGAGTTGACTATATTGACTGCTCATTCCAAATAACAAAAGATGGCATCCCTTTCTATAGGGAATCACTAGACCTTCTTGTGAGGACTGTGTATTAAAATAATAGGTTTTGAATCAAGGGGGTCCATTTCACCTATTTTCTAGGATCTAGAAGTCATGGCGGATGATGGAGATAAATGCATATTTTTAGTATGTTGAAAACGTAGAAAGAGGCTTTATGAGTCCGTTGAAATCTTGACTAAAACGGAATGGGTTGAAATAGTTGAGATAATAAAAATGGTGGCGGTGTAGCTCTTGGGATGGATATAAGAACATATTATGATAATTTTCAAGGTGTGCATCATTTTTGGTATTAGAGCCAAAGGGATCTTTGGAATGGTTGCATTTGTTAATGATGTTGTAGTTGTTATAGGATTTGGAAAAAGGATCAACAGGACAAAGCACTAGAAGACCTTGTGGAGGAAAGGTATGAGTAACCTTTGATATTTGACTTGAGTTTATTGTGTTTGAGAAGTAAACAGGTGAAAAGGAAGGCTTAAAGCCATTGAAGCTTGACAAGAGAGAAGAGAAGCTTAGAAAGCTCAAAAGTAAGGGAACAAGTGAATGCTCAAGAGAAAGATCCAAAGCAAGGTAAGCTTGGATTTGTGAAATTATTGATATTTGGTTAAAGTAGTTTCATATTGTAGAGCATTGACTCAGTGTGAAGCTCAATAAAGCCATTAAGGGGGATCAAAAGACTAGGATGCAAAAGACCTAGGTGAAGACCTGAAAGGGATCAAGAGACCAAGGTGGAAAAGACTTGGGTGAAGATCTCAAAAATGGAAAGATTGCTGAGCAAAGAGTAGAGTAGCAAGATACATGAGAGTACAAATAAGGAAACAAGTATCCAAAATAAGAAAGGTATGACCAGTATTGAAATTGATAAAGAGATTGCTAGTTTAAAGAGAGATTTATCTAAGATTAAAGATGAATATGAGTCTTGGATGCAAATGGACAAGCAAGCATGGGTATGGCCAATGAGGAAGAGGTTGAAGTGGCCAATAGATATCCTAATGAAGAGGAGAAGAAGGCAAAATGAGATTTCCAAGAAGAGAGAAACCCATAGAGGCAAGAGGATGAGTAGGTTGCCAAGTGAGCAACAAAAAGAGGAAGAGATTGTGAAAAATGTTCTCATTGTAGAGAACAAGAGAAGAGAAGAAAGATAAGAGTGTTGGTGAAGAGAACACTCATAGGGACCTTGTGGTCTCTTGTTTTTATATCTAATGTTGTCTTTACATGGGTAATTGTAGGTATGAGCAGCCTTGTGAAGGTCAAAAGAAAGGCCTTGAAGACTGAAGAGATTGGTGCAAGAGGAGACACCAAGTGCACAAGTGATTGTGCAAGAAAGATAAGTGAGTTTGTTGTTGATGATAGACAAGAAGGAATGCATTGTCAAATGCATGAGAAAGATGTTGGAGACCTTGTGCAAGAAAATATTGAGACGGAGGAGGAAATTGCATTCCATGATGCCATGGAGTACCTTGAAGAAGCAAGTGAAAAACTATGCACAAAAAAGGATAGTGCAATCAAAGAAGCCATGCAAATGAAGAAAACCATGAAGCAGCCCATCAAAGAGGTAAAGGTGAATTATAGTATTGATTTTTCTCATCCACTTAATTATGGAACAGCTGTTGAACAGGTTGCAAAATTCCACAAGGAAGTAGTGGAAGTCCTTCATCATGCCAATAAAGAAGAGGGTATAAAATACTATGATGACTTGAAAAACATTCCAATAGAACAAAGGAAGGAAACACACCTAAAGAAAGTGAATGAAAATAAGGAAACTATGAGGAAAAGTATGGCTAAACATCAAGCCATTGAAAACGTAAAAATAAGTTCAAATTCTGATTTTGCATATGCATATAAGAGTAAGACTACTGATGTATAGATGGAGATGAAGAAGATGAATAAAAGGCCTTCAAATCTAGAAATAGACCATGGCTATGTGGTACCAAAATGGCTCAAGGGATCAGAAAATGTAATGAAAGACACAAATCTCAATCAAGATGATGACTCAAGCAAAAAGCAAATACAAAGCATGAAGGAAGAGGTAGAATGCAAAGTGAGCAAGGCCAGCTATCAAACAAGACAACATGAAGATGTCAAAGAGCAGAAATTGGTTGGTAAATTGAACAAGTGCCATTTTAAAACTATGAAGAAGGTATGGATGGCTAAAGGTGAGAAAGAAAACTTCTCAAAGAATAATGAGATAGAGCATGAGATTACAAAGATGAGAGAGTTCCAAATGGATGGATGATGAGGAAAGGGGAGAGTATGCAGCAAAGCAATGCCTCATTGAAAATAAAGAACAAACAAGATGGCTTCAAAGAGAAGTTGAAGAGAGTAAGGAAACACAAGGTAAGGGTACTTCAATTGTATTTGATGAGTATATTTCAGAAGTTGGTTTGTATGAAGATAGCTCAAGAAAGGATGAGATGAAGAGTAAGGCTAGTAAAGGACAAGCAATCTTTCAAGTTGATAAGCCCAAGTTTGATGGAGTGAATGGGGAGATAGATGAAAGCTCACTAAAGGAAGAAATGAGAATGTTGGAAGAGCTCTTTAGTTCTTCAAGAGAGCTACATACAGGCACAAACCATGATGAGAACACCATTGGTGAGAGTGAAGCAAGAAAAGAGCACACTAGAGAGGCAAGGACAGTTTTGATCAAGGAGCAAGAATGTGAAGGCAGCCAAGAGGCTTCATGGCCTAAAAATTTTGATTCTAAGGTGGCTTTGAATGTTTTGTATGCAAGTATGAAGGTTGCTAAAGTGAATGACATACATGAGTCATTAGAGAAGCTCATGAAACAAGAAGAACAACAAGAAAATTTAGAAGACATGTATGGAGATGAAGATGCATGGAAGTGGGAGATGGCAACTGAGAAAGAAATGAGAAGATGGACATACCAGAAAAGGAAGAAAATAAAAATGAAAGACAAAGAATATCAAAGACAAGCAATGGCATTCAAAACAAGACCTTGGGATCTAGGGATAGAATGAAGACAAAAACATTGAGGAGATATCTATTTCTAGAGGGAGAGTATGATGCAGGAGCATCTACATACATCTTGGCAAGACATGGTTACGTTGGGATGCAAGTCATGTTTAAATTCAAATTCCAATTATTATATTTTCCCTCCAAAAATGTTATCTAAGGAGGATTAATTGTAATTTTTAAAAGGAAAAAGAGTGGAAAAGGTAAAAGATAGTTAAGAATCCCACGTTAGGAAGCTTGTGGAGTAAATCAAGGGAGGTGGTTGAAATAATCCAACCATAGGCTATTTATTATTAAATAAGTTTTCAATATTATAATGTTGGTTGAGAAAATCTCTCCTATTTTTTATCTTAGATGGCGTACGAGGAGGAGACTCTTTAAAGAAAACAAAAGATTAAGATATGCATGAGATGGATGAAGAGGAAGAGAAGGAGGATCTCTTTTAGAGAGAGGAGTCAAGAAGGCCATTCGGCCTATATTATGTAAATAAAAATATTATGGTTCACTAATGAAGGAAGCCAATTAAGACTATTGGTGATTTGTATGTGATATTTTGTTATTTAAAGTAGAATTTCGAGTCCACATCTAGGCAGAGAAACCTGTGGTTTGAATAAATTTTATGTCACTGTCTCTGGTTCTGCCATTGAGGAGATCAAAAGATTTGCTGACACTGTAGCACTTTCCAAGAGTGTTATCTTCGAGGATACTAGTGACTTCATTCTGTTAGAGCCTTCAAATATTATCAAGTGATTTCACGATCGTAAGATATTAATTTTCATCTACACACTGAGAAATGAATTCCCCTATTTGGATTTTGATTATCTTGTAGATCCAACAATGGAAATCAACTCCTTTGTACAAGTTGCCAAAGTAGATGGGCTCATCATCGACTTTCCAACAACTGCATCAGCATATTTAGGTAATGCTTATTTTCATCCTCAGATAGAAGATGATTATAATATGTTTCTTGTCATTCATGGAATGCTTTTCTCTATATAACATATAGTTCCATGCTAAGAGACTTATCATCTATGAAAGAGTTTGCTTCTGGAATCTTAGTTCCAAAGAGCTATATATGGCCACAAGGTCTGGCCTTGTATCTACAAGCTCCTACAAATCTTGTCAAAGATGCACATACTATAGGTCTGGAAATATTTGCTTCCAATTTTGCCAATGATGAATATGGTATGAGCTAAAATTATAGTTATGATCCAATAAGAGAGTATCTACAATTTGTGGACAACAATAATTTTGCATTGGATGGCATTCTAAAAGACTTCTCTATAACAACATCAGAGACAATAGCTTGCTATGTTCACAACAATGTCAGTAAATCCTCCAGGACAAGAAACCCACTAATAATTTCCCACAACGGAGCAAGTGGTGACTACGTAGGTTGTATCGATATTGCCTATCAAGCTGCCATAAGCAATGGAGTTGACTATATTGACTGCTTAGTCCAAATAACAAAAGATGGCATCCCTTTTTGCAGGGAATCACCAGACCTTCTTATGAGGACTGTGTATTAAAAGACATAGGTTCTGAATCAAGGAGGTCCAATTCACCTATTTTATGGGATCTAGAATTCATGGCAGATGATGGAGATAAACACATATTTTTAATATGTTGAAAACATAGAAAGAGGCTTTATGAGTCCATTGAAATCTTGACTGAAATAGAATGGGTTGAAATAGCTGAGCTAAAAAATTTGGTGGTGGTGTAGCTCTTGGGATGGATATAAGAACATATTATGATAATTTTCAAGGTGTGCATCATTGTAGTGAGGGGTCAAAAATGCAACTTTTTGGCATTAAACAAGTAACTTCTTGGTCTCTAACTGGAATTTTGAGCTATGGAACCTCAATATTAAAATATAACACTTTTATCACTATCCATATATGTAAATTACATGTTATCACACTGGCGTAATGTTCAAATCCACCTAGAAGTGCATTTTCACTACCATTTCAGAGCATGGAAACACTAACAACAAATCTTATCAAAGTTTAAGTTGTGGTTATAAAACTCTAGTTTTGATGATTATTGACTAAATAATGACACTACTAACACATCGTAGGGGGTAGATGATGTCTAAAAATAGATTTTTGGCCTCCTATCAGATCTGATTGACAAATCCACCACCCATTATGGCATCAATAACACCCTTTCTAATACAAGAAAAGTGCATTTTTTATTCTAAGTTTAAACACACATAAAAGTCATTTCTTGAGCTTCGATCACATTTAATCTGAGCTTTGATCATGTCCAACCTAAGATTTTTTTATCTTGAAGAATATATAATTCTTTACTAATAGTGTTAACCATGTGAAGGTGGAAGCTTATTTGGCACCACTAACCTACAAAAAATTGTTAGTAAGTAATTAAAAATGAAATTTATATGTACTACCTAGAAAATAAAAAATATTTGGTAAAATTGATTTCATCTACATTTGAAAATTTAAGATACCTACACATTTCAATCCAATGAAACATTATGATCTACTCTAACCTTGATAGTATCAAGAATAGCTTCATGGTCTGGCTCCCGAACTTTCCATAATTTCCTGTTTAATGGCCTCTCATGATATTTTTGTAATTGAATATTCATTACAAGAATAAAATTTGAATAGTTCAATATCTTCTTGTGCATTTCAAACTCTTTGAACAACCATTGATTTGAATATTTTATAGGATATCATCAAAACAAAATTTTAGTGACTACCACTAACTTAGTGGGATAGTCAATGCTTTCTTTATCTATAACTGAGAAGTCAATTTTCTCTCTCTCTACACATCAAAACAAGTAGTAATCAGTGTCTTCTTCATTATCCTCACTTTAATAACTACAAAAACATTCCTTGTATCATAAAAAACCATTTTAACCAATAATATGAAGATATATAATGAGAATCAATTATATATAATGAAAAATATTCTACCTGGCTACACTAGATCGGATATATGGTCAAAGCCATCTGATGATGTCATATTTTTAAGTTGTAATGTTTTTGGAACCTGATATGTTTTGATTGTAATTATAGGTTTATAACTCCAATCATCCACCCACTCTTGTGACTCACACTCATTCCAAACATCATCCATGCATATAGAACAAAAACATTCCAAGTGTCTCGTATGAACAGTCCAAGAACTTGCATTTGAGCTATGAAATGAGTGGAGGTTACATGAACCTATTAGAGTCATAAAATATTCATAATTTACCAACTGTTCTTAATTTATTAACTATAAATGTTTATGAAAAATAGAATTTGGTTGAGCACCATGACACATGTTCTCATTACACCATTCAACCATAGTTTTTGCATCTGTCAAATGAACACCCTCTTCAAATTCTAACTCCTCCCTTTTAATAGATCTTTTTACACATGATCCAACACCATCATGCTCCCCTTATCCATTTATAGCCTCAGTGAAAATCTAAATATGTTTTACACTAGTGGTAATGTGTATCCTACTCAACCAATAAAACATCCATACATTTTTGAATTGTGATGTGTAGTTATTTGACCATATGTAATATTGATTAAAATTACTATTCCTTTGACTCAAATATTCATATAACTTCTAAAAACAACCTTGCACATACTATGAATAATGTTATTTATCATCACTAATATAAAAATGGTACTCCCTTAATATTTTTTGTTGTTACTTTGTACTGTTAGGTGCATGCATCAATGTTATATGCAAAAATATGACAACTTGTGATGAGTTGTAATAGTGTGATTGAACTTCCATTTAGGGTTTAAATGTGTCATTTTTATCAAAATAAACTACTTAAATAACTAAACCAAGTGGGAATGTATCCTTGATTTTCATGAAATGTTCATCCAACCATCTAGCCCTGTGTGTGTGCCTTGCATACTCATAAACAATCTTCTCCTTAAATTTGACCAAAAATTTAGAAATAGGTATCTTTTTTGTAACAAGATCATACCTTTAAGATTTTTTTCCATATTTTAATTGATAATTCACTAATTTATATTTACTTAAACCAACTAATTCATGTCTAATTACACTTGTAATCTCCTCATGGATACATTTTTTTCATTTTGGCAATCCACCACAAATGCTGTAATTTCTATTTAAACATGATTTGTTGTAAAATAATTGTCCATCTAGTCTTTTGTGAAATATAGTTATAATAAATTACGTGGTTGATTTTGGTGGTAGTTCAATGCCCCACTCTCACAAAATGTTGTTAATATGCAAATTACAATGAATATGGCAAAAAACATCATAGTGCATTGAAAATTCAACATGTTGCCTACAAGAACAAGTTGTGCATGTGTGATTTATTTTAACATAAAAAGATTGAACCATCTCAAAATATATTTGATAAATAGAAAATTGTGGATGTTTTTCCAAAAATTTAGAGTAAAATTGTGTTTGAGTCATATCCAATAAATGTTTCGTATGCATTTCACGGTTACGAGAACCAACTCTTATTTTCACAACATCTCTTACAATGGGTGAAATTCTTGTATTTTCTTTCCAAAATTGAGCAAGTAACTCTTTAAGAGTATCAAATATAGCCTTTTCCTTTTGAGGAAGTCTACTAGAGAATGCCCAGTGCTTATTGATATTAGGTTAATTAAGTCTTTCATATTTTTCAATTACTTTCATTATTATTATTTTGTTTATATTAAGTGTTTGACTTGTTTTTGAAACCATTCATTTTTCCTTGTTTTTTCACTTACTACACAAGTTGTAAGTATACATTGGGCAATATTAAAATCTTTGGTGTGTGATTTTGGGCCTACAGTATGATATGCATCATGTAGATTTTTAATAATTTCATTATTTTCATCATCCATGTTAGATGTTCTTAGTCCTAATGTGTACATTATAAGTCATATCTTAATCAAATTTATCAATGAAATAAATAATTAACATCTTTGACTATCATAATCCAAATTATGAAAGAAAGTATCCCAAATTTGTTGAGCTAGTCTTCTTAAAAGGCTATTACAATTTTTTTATGCATTGGTTATAAAATATTTTCATTGACTTCAATTAAATACTTGTCTTTTCTATGCACAATTACTGGAGGTGTTGGTAATGGTGGAATTTGTTGAGAGGATGTTTCAAAATCATTATTACTTTCATTATTTAGAGGTGGGATGACATTTTATTCATTGTTTATTTATTCATTATATATTTCCACAAAAATTTATTGTTGGTTAATTTCATCATTATCTATTTCCATCAAATTTTCTTCATTTATGGAGGTGAAGAATCATGCATAGACTCATCATCAACAAAATAAAAAACTTGGAAATTTGAATGTAAACTTTCAACATTAACTAATTCATTATTATTCATTTCAATTATTATTAAATTAATTATAGTCAATTTCATCATTGTTTAATTCATTATTGTCAATTGGCTCATTATCTATGGCATTTAGTTCATCAAGATTAGGGTTTGTACCTTATCTACCATAAAGTTTTTACATTCATATCTTGTGTTTCTCTCTCAAATATTCTAATTACTCTGGTGTTTTTGTCTTCAACATCTTCTTCTTCCTTGAACGTGATCCATCACCCATCAAGGACAACTGACAAATTTTCAAAGGTGGGGTCAAGTGCATAGGTACCACTGATCTCATAGAAGTATGTAGAGAATTTTTGTGAGGACATAATTATTGAATTGAGCTAAAAATAGTTGTTGAGAAGTGATCTTAGTCTAAAATAATCATAAATTAATCACAATATTACATAAAGTGATTATATTATTTGTTCTATAAGTTTTTTCTTCATCCAACATATTGAGAAATATTTATTAACAAAAATGTGATTGTATTATGCATAATGCAATCATGTTACACTTAATATATATTAGGGATTAGGGATTACAATTTATATTTTTGGGATTACGGATTAGAATTTATGTTTTAGAGTTTAAAGATTAGGGATGAGGGCATGTAAGGTTTAGGTTAAAGGGTATATATAAGGTCTAATCACTATATGCTATGTGTGAACCTAATTTAAGGCCATACAAAACTTGAAAATAGTGAAATATTTCAAGGTTAGCTTAGTGGTGATGGTGAGGGGCAATGACAAGGTATTTCAGGTGATATTATATACTAGGGGAGCTATATCATACACCAACTCCAGACTCAGGGTATTTGTTAGATTTACATGACCAACACCCATTATAAAGGGGTCCATAACTTAAAAATTAGAAACATATTTGATTGGACATTTTATATTTTCAAAGGTGGACAAAGGTGTCACGAGAGCTGATTTGTTGTGGTAGGGATCCATGTCTCATTATAAACAAAATTAATAATGCATGTCATTATTTTTTTGAGAAGACATTGAGGTCCCAAAGTATATCTTGTAGATTTCATTCATGCATGATGCCAATTTATTGATGCTTAAATTAATTAAATTAGGCTTAAGAACATATAGAAACACTATACTCAGACCCTTGAAAAAAAGGGCAAAACCATATAGAACATGTAAATAGTGAAATATTTCATAGTGATTTGAGTGGTGATCGTGAGGGAAAATGATAAGGTATTTCAAGGGAAATCATACCCCAACGAGATTGTATCATATAATAGACCTAGATTCAAGGTAGTTGTTTGATTCACATGACCAATGCACATTGTAAAGGGGTCTATAACATGAAAGATGGTAGCATATTTGATTGACAATTTCTTATTATCAAGAGTGGAGAATGATGTCATGAGAGATTATTTAATTGTAGCTAGGCTCCACATCTCATGTGTAAATCAAATCAATGATGCAGTGCCACTTATACTGGGATAATACATTGATGTCTTAGATTTTGTCTTATAGCTTCCACTTATCCATGATGCGAATATATTGATACCTAGAGCAATTATATCAAGCTTAAGAATGTACAAAATGTCATACTCAGAAACTTAAAAGAAATGGAAAGGCTATATATAACTTAAAAATAGTGAAATATTTAAAGGTGAGTTGAGTGATAATGACAAGGTATTTAAGGTGATATTGTGCATCACAAGGTCCATTTCATACACCATCTCTAGATTTAAGAAACTATTAGATTTACATGAGCAACACCCATTGCAAATGGGTATATAACTTGTAAGTTAGAGGCATATTTGATTAGATGATTTCTATTGTTGAGGGAAAATGAGGATGTCATGAGAGTTTATTTGATTATGGTAGGGTTCCACATCTCATGTGTAGATTGAATCAATGATGCAATGTTGTTGATGTCAAGACAAAATATTGAGGTCCTATAGTGTATCGTTTAGCTTCCATTCATCCATGATGCCAAATGTTGACACTTTTATTATATTAGTATCATATAGTAGAGGACCCATATCATACACTGATGTTAGATATATTATCATTTTCTTGAATTACATGACCTGTACCCATAGCAAATGGGTGTACAACTTACTGGTGGCACTTGACATCTCTTATTGGTCATTTTCTATTATCAAGGGTGGATGAGGATGTTGTGCAAGTTGATTTGATTATGACACAACTCCACATTTGATGTGTGTCTTGAATAAATATTACACTATCACTGAAATTACATAAATTAGCAATTTCATTGGTAACAAGACATTATTACTTATCCTCCTACCCGTTAATATTTTCTAAAATAAAATGCCAAAGTTGTCAATATCGATCTTATTATTATCCCTCTTCATATTTTGAAGTTAAGGAGCCTTGTAACCTTCTAAGCTTACAAATTTAATCATATCTATTATAACAGAGGAGATCATTAGCATGTCCAATCCATAATTTGTTATATAGGCCACATATTATTCATCAACCAAAATATTCCTAGATTTATGGGTATTCTAGCATTGCATGAAGATAGGTAAACACTCTAACCATTCCATAATAAATATTAAATCTCTTAGCCCAGTTCAAATTATGATTGCTTACATTATGAATAAGATCAACTAAACTGCATTTGGATATATAATCATATACTATGAACTTCTCCCCTTGGTAAATGTAGGAAGATGGAGGACAAAAAAGGGCCTACCTATGGATATTTTTTTTTATTGAAAATTGAAAATATAAAATTATGTATATTTTTTGAGATGAATATACTCAATATATGATGATGATATAAGAACATGAATTGTAGCATTTTGAGTCTAGTTTCTACAACACTTTTTTTTATAAAAATAGTTAAATAAAAGTAGGTCAAACATCTAAAATTTGAATAACTCCAAAATTTTTAGGAAAATAAAGTAGATACTCATTCGTATGGTTAAACCTTCTTATTGTAAAGTTTAATATGTTTTGAAACCTTCTTGTGTAAATTTAGATAATGTAATCTAGTATTTTACCTATATATATACACATAGAATATATATTACATACACATAGAAATATAGATATATACATACACACATAGATATATATATATATATATATATATATATATATATATATATATATATATATATATATATATATATATATATATATATATATATATATATATATATTCTATGTGTGTATGTATATATCTATATTTCTATGTGTATGTAATATATATTCTATGTGTATGTATATATGTATATATCTATATTTCTGTGTGTGTGTAATATATATATATATATATATATATATATATATATATATATATATATATATATATATATATATATATATATATATATATTAATTACACACACATAGAAATATAGAAATATACATATATATATTACACACACACAAAAATATAGATACACACACACACATCCTGAAAACTAACAAAAAAAGGATAGATAGACAAAATACATACATACATACATACATACATACATACATACATACATACATACATACATACATACATACATACATACATACATACATATATATATATATATATATATATATATATATCTTGAAAACTGACAAAAAAGGGATAGATAGACAAAATACCTCCATAAGTACCTCAATTTAAATTAAAAATAGTTTTTTTTGAATGCATATAGTATTAGGCCTAGTTTATGACCATATTTATTTTTTTCTTTGAATTTGGATCAATAAAACGAAAAATACTTAAACATATATAGCCATGTATATTTGTGACATGTAGTGGCCTACAAAAATCATAGTCATAAATTAACATAGATATAATCCTTAAAATAATCTAAAAAATAAAATAAAAAATCATATATTTGGAAAGATGAGACTGTGCTAGTCATTGTGGTAATAATTTTATGAATTGACTCATTGAAATTCATAGTGTATTTTGTGATGGAAGTTGAATTTTCTTATTTTCTATCAAAAATGGACTCAATTGTATGTTGATATGTATAATAATTTAGCTCATTAATCCAATCCATTTCGAAGCCAAAAGGCTTCACGTTTGAACTCAAAGATAGCATAACACATACGCGCTATGTTGACATTTCATAAGAAAATAACAAAGATCTATTTATAATACATGTCTATGTTTTTATCTATTTAAATTCATACTTTTATATTTTTATTTTAAAGTGGAGTGTGATAATATACACCACCAAAAAAAGGATGTAATTGATATAGTCCTACAATTTTGGTGTGTTTTCTCCTGTGAACATAATTTGAACTATATAAATATGATTTATGGCTCAACCAGGCCCAATTTAATAAAAAATGAATGAAAGAGTCAATTGTTTCAATGATGGAGGTAATTAGGGCTAATTTGGATGATTTTCATGTAATTGAAACTATATAATGTGATTTGGGGCTATGTTAGCTTAAGTTTTCGAACATATGTAGTGAATGAGTGAATTGGTGTAGTCATTGATGTAAATTGAATAAAATTGAGTCTTGTGAACCTAAATTTCATTACAAATGATGTAATTTGGGGATCTTGACCCCAATATCATAAAAAAATAAACCAAATAGTTGATTGGTTCAATTCAAAGGCAATAGGAGATAATTTTAGCCCCTTCAACCTAATTATGACTATAAAATGTTATTTGGGCCTTAATAGGCTCTAATTTCATTAGAGAATGAAGTGAATAATTATTGGGTTCAATGATATATGTAAGTTTAACATGTATATGACATGGTTTGAGGCTCTATAAACACTAATGTCATCATGTAATGAATGAAATAATCAACTGGCTCAATTATGGAGGCAATTAGAGGAAATATGAGCCCCTTTAACTTAATTATAACTATACAATGTGATTTGAGGCTAAATTGGCTTTGATTCATCATTATTGAGCCAATTAGTCAAATGGTGCAACCAATGACATGATTTTGGAAATATTGAACCACATTCAAACATAGTTGGAATTTTAGATGGTGTGATTATGAGTTAAATTGACCCTAATGTCATCATATAATGAATGATATAGTTTATTCCTTCAATCAAAGAGGAACTTAAGGTCAAATTTCAATCCTTCAACCTAATTACAAGAGCAAGACATGATTTGGGGATAAATTATCTTTGATTCCATCATGAATTGATCCAACTAGTTAATTGGTGTAATTAAAAATGTGTTTTGGGCTAAATTAAGCCTTGTGGACCTAAATTATGGGTTACATATTAGGGTTTAGGGTTATAAATATTTTTTGTAAGTTGGATAAAATTGGATCCCATAAATCTAATTTTTATTATATAATATGTAATTTGGGGGTTAATCCACCTTAATATCATAAATAAATAAATAAAATAGTCCATCAATTAAATCAAAATGGAAACTGGGGCAAATTTGAGCCCTTTTAACCTAATTACAAAATGGGGACCTGATTTGGGTCAAAATGAGACTCATGAACCTAAATTATGGCTCAATTGACTGTATAAGATGCAACATATACTTTAATTGACCCTTTACTTGTATCATAAATGTAAATATAGGGGTAATTGGGGCTAATATGAACCTATTGAACCTAAATTAAAGTATATGATGTGATTTAAGGCTAGAAATTAGTTTATTTTTACTCACCTATTAAACCAATTAGTCAATTGTTACAATCAGTGATGTAAGTTAGATGAAATTAAACCCTATAAACCTTGTTTTGAATATATAAGATGTAATTTTGAGGCCAATAGAGAACACTATCATAGCACCATAAACCAAATAGTCCACCTATTCAATCATAAAGGAAATTGGTGTTAATTTGAGCCCCTCAACCTAACTATAAGAGCAAGACATGATTTGGGGCTAAATTAGCTCTAATTATGTCATTAGTTGATCCAATTAGTTAATTAGTGTAATTAGAGATGTGATTTGGGTGATATTGAGCCATATGAACCTAAATTATGGCTTAGTGTTTAGGGTTACAATTAGTTGATGTAATTTGGATGAAATTGAACCCTGTGAACCTAATTTTGACTATATAATATGTAATTTGGGGGTCTATCAACCCTGGCATCATAAAAAATATAGAAAATAGTCCACTAATTCAATCATGATGGAAATTAGGGCGAATTTGAGCCCCTTAAACTTAACTAGATAAGAGCAAGATGTGATTTATGGCTAATTAGTCATGAATTGATCTAATTAGTCAATTGGTGTAATTAGAGACATAAAATGGGGATAAAATAGTCATGAATTGATCAAATTAGTCAATTGGTGTAATTAAAGAAGTTATTTAGGCCAAATTTATTCCTATTAACCTAAATTATGGCTCAATTGATTGTACATGATGCAACATATGGTTAAATCAACCCCAAAATTGTATCAAAAATGTAAATATAGAGGTAATTTTATAGGATTACATGACATAATAATATTACATAGTCTATATTGCATCACAAAATATAATCATATATCAAAATAATATGATATATGACTATACAGATAAAATAGTTATAAAATGTAAGTGATATAATGTGTACACGTTATTAACACAATAGATAAAAAATCTTTGCCTCTAATTTATTTTTAGGGTATTTGAAAAACTACGGCCCCACTTACATTATTTTCATCATTATGCACTTTGCATCATGAAGATAAAATGAATAAAATTGTTCTTTGGAAATCCACCATCAAAAGGAGTCAAATTTGTCTTTGTCTAATCATGGGTGATGGTTCTCATTCAAGGAAGATGAAGCAATTACAACACAAAACAACATAACAATTACAAGAGTTGAGAGAAAAAGAAAAGGTATGAATTAAAACATTTCACTTAAGTCAAGGTACAAACACTATCCCCAATGAATTAGATGTCGTATATAGTGATGAAATTGATAATGATAAATTGAATACAATGATGAATATTTACCTAAAAGTCTAAATTTGTTACAACTCCACTTTCAAACTATAAAGTTTTATTTTATTTTATTAATGATGAATCTATACATGATTATTTACCCCATAAAAATTAAGAAAATTTCATGACAATAAATAATAATGAAAGTAACATTGAATACAATTCCATGGAAACACTAAATAATGAAAGTAACAATGAATAAACTAGTAGTGAACATAATTTTTTTGAAACACTCTCTCAACAAATTCCAACATTAATAACACCTCCAATGATTATGCGTAGAAAAGACAAGTATTCAATTGAGGTTGATGAAAATATTTTGAAACCAATGCATAACAAAATGTCTAATTGCCATTCAAGAAGACTAGATGATTTTTTTGGGATAATTTCTCTGGAAAATTAGATTTTGATAGTAAAAAATATCAATTGTTTGTTTCAATGATGAAATTGATTAAGATGAGACCTATAATATACACCTTCGGACTAATAAAATCTAACATGGATGGAGAAAACAATGAAATTGTTGAAAATATTATTGATGCATACCATACTATAGGTGTGACATCATGTAACAAATATTGTAATTTTACCCAATTTATAATTAAAACTTGTATAGTAAGTGGTCAAATAGGGAAAAAATGATTGATTTCAAAACTAGTCAAGCACTGAACATAAATAGAAAAAACATTAATGAAAGTGATAGGAATATGTCAAATACTTAACGGTGCCAATACCAATGAGCTCTAGGAATTCTATGGTAGACTTCCAAGAAAATACAAGGCTATATCTGATGTTCTCAAATATTTACTTGCATAATTTTATAAATAAAATACAATATTTTCACCCAATACAGGAGATGTATTGAAAAGAAGAGTTAGTTATTGAAATTGTGAACCACATTTTAAAAATTTATTAGATATGACCCGAACACAATTATATTAAGTTTTATATAAAAATATCCACAAATTTTTACTAGTCAAAAATATTTTGAGATGGCCAAAATATTCTATGTAAAAATAAATCACACGTGTACCACTGTTGTAGGCACCATGTTGACTTTTCAATGCACTATGATGGTTTTAATTATATAAATTATACTTTACACATTGATGAAATTTTGCAGGAGTATGGCTTAGAAGTTTTGCCAAAATCAGCTAGGGAATTTATTCCAACCATTTTTTGAGAAATCCCAAATGGATAATTCCTTTATAACAAAGCACCTTTGGATAGAAATTATAACACTTTTGGTGGATTGCCAAAATTACAAAATTTTATCCATGAAGAGAGTAAAAATGTAGTTGGATGGGAATTAGCTGGTTTGATCAAATAAAAAGCTATGACTTATCAAGTAAAATATGACAAATAATCTAAATGGTGTGATCTTATTACAAAATAGATACTTGATTTGGAATTCATGGTCAACTTTAGGGAGGAAATTATTTATGAGTAAGCAAGGCACACACACAAGGCTAGATGGTTGGATGAACATTTCAAGCTAAGCAAGGACACATTCCCACTTGGCCCCATTGTTTCAATAGTTGAATTTGATAAGATTTCACATTTAAACCACAAATGGAAGTTCAATCACAAAATTAAAACTCAATATAGGTTTCCATATTCATACATATAGCATTTATGCATGTACCTGATAGTATAAATCAAAATTAAAAAATATTAAAGGAGTACCATTTCTATGTCAGTGATGACTGGTCACATTGTACAGAGTATGTGTAAGGTTGTTTTGAGATGTTCTATAGAAAGTTGACTTAGAGGAACATTACTTTCATCAACATTACATTTGGTCAAATCATTGTACATAATAACTTAGGAATGCATGTATATTTTATTGGTTAAACAAGATGCACGTTACCACTGGTGTATAACATATTTGGAGTTTCACTGAGGTTGGCCATGGAAAATGAGAGCGTGATGGTGCTAGATCATGTGTAAAAATTTTCATTGCAAGAGAGAAGTTAAAGCTTCAATGTCATTATGTTTTGATTGATAATGTAACCATTATTTATACCTTATAATAATTTATTAGTTTAAATGATATGGTTTAGTAGTGAGACATAGGCAACAAATAACTTTATGGGAAAAAGGGATGCCTCTCTCCTTCCAAGTGGAAGCTTTGTCGAGGGCTTTTGTTTGGAATAATAGGAGGTGGAATTATAACAACATTTTTAGTGGGTATTTGTGTGTATCAAGTGAAATTAATAAGTGCACATAATCCATAAAGCCTTATAAATTTTAAAGAGCAAGCGAAGTTTATTCAAGCTAAGTGGAATTAATGTTTAAGACTTTTAACATTTAACTTTTGAGTGTTAAAGATTATGAAATCACATGTGCATACTTTCAAGGAAACACATTTTATCATTAAATTTTAAGAATGAACCTTACAACCAAAAAACATAATGCAAATTATTTAATGGTTTTGATACCAAATTCCTCAAAATATCATGCCTTCACTCTCGATGAGATGTTTATAGCTAAAAAAATTCAATCTTGAAATTGGGCATGGGTTTTTTGGATATGTGTACTCAGGTAAATTGTTTGAAGGAATGGAAAATATAGAAGTAAATATGCTCACATTGTTTTCTAAATGAGGGATAGATTAGTTCCTAAATGAGGTAATATTTATATTCATGTTATTTTCTTGCTCACTTAAAAATAAAAAAGTCTAGTTGATCATTAAAAGTGGTTTATGTTTATTTCTTATGATTAGTTTAATCTTCTATAAAAAATAAATCATATGAAGTTGGTTTCCTTACTCTATTATTTTAGTGAATCAAAAGACCTCATGCTTGTCTATGAGTGCATATCTGAAGGGTCCTTATGTGATAACTTTTATAGTAAGCTCCACTTCAAATATTTACTCCTATTTTAACACAAGGAATGCAAAGTGTTAAGTGACTAAAACATATTAATTTCTTTTTGCATATCCATAGCCATTAAAATATCCCCAATCTAAATCAAAAAACAAGACTTAAAATAAATTTGGATGCAACACAAGGTTATATAGTAAATAAGTTATATAATTAAGCCAATGTACCCTTGGTTTATGTCATTGTGTTCAACAAACCACATAAAAATTATCATGTTTTATTAATTGTGTTTAATCTTTTTGAAGGGTTGGAATACCCGAATATAGGTTTTACTCAAAAAATAATTAATAGGGATGTTAAAATCACCAACATTCTTCTAGATAATAACTTGAATGCCAAACTAAATTACTTTGGTCTTTCAAGACTGATAATAAATGGGGAAAGTTATCAAATCAATACCACCATCAAAGGAAATCCAAGATATATAGATCCAAAGTAGTTCATATAATTTTGAAGTGATTTGTAGTTTCCTTTAATTATAAGTCTTATTGGCCTACAAGGATATTTAATTTTAATGTTTTATGTTTGTCTAGGGGTAAGTGCATGGAGTTGAGGGACAATTTAGTGGGCATTTCAGGTAACGTGATCACATTAATTAATAACATGAGTGCATTATTTAATTAACATGATAACATTATTTAAATTATGTATTGGTGGTTATCAAGACATAAAATGATCATGTTATTATATAATGTGATTGTATTACTAATGTGATCATGTTATTATAATTTTTAGTAATGTGGTCATGTTAATAATGCAATCATGTTACTTGTGTATCAGAAAAAAATATATCAAAACTAAAATTCAAAATCCTCATTTTGCATTCAAGTTTCTTTTCTCTCCTCCAACTTTTGCTATCAAATTTTGGGTGAAATACATAAGAGAGTGTTAGGAAGATCCAAATTCATCCCATAAATCTATTAATCGATGATGTTTCCATGTAGAAGGGGTAAGTGATAGTTAAATCTTCCCTATTTAACCCTAATTTTTCATTATTTTCATTGTTTAACCCTAATTTTTAGGTGTAATTTGTTTTTTTTAACAACCCATCTTTCTAACCCTCCCTATAACCCCATTATTGATCCTCTTCTTAACCTTCCACCTAACCCTCCATAAACCCCTCTTGTTCCTTCTCCTATCCCTCTAGCTAACCCTCATACAGTTCCACAAAACCCCCTTATAGTCAAGATATTCTAATTTACAACAATATGGGAAATAAACTTGAAATTAAAGAGTTAATTAAGAGAATGATGGATCCCACTTCATGCAAGCCCCACTACACCTAGCTAGCCAATTCCCTAGAGACCTTATTAGGTCAAATTGACTATAGAACTAGTTAAATTGACAAATGGAATTCATATAGGGATATTTATAGGGCATATTATGATGTCAAATTATCAGCACTTCAGGTCAAAAACAAAGAAATTTTAAAAGGCTCCATGTGTTCCCTATTCATCAACCTAACCACCAATGGCCCATTTCTCGTAACCACTAAATGTTTCCCAATCCATGTTTGTGTACATAACTTAATCATAAACAATTTTTGGGATTGATGATGGATGGTGTTTGACTATCTACCTTGTAACAACCATGAGGTCTCATTTTAGATTTGAAGAAACTCTACTAGGAGTTTTTCCTCAATGAGATTATAAATTATTTTTATTTTAGTTAGTTTTAGGGTTGAGGAAAAGGCTTTCCACAAGATTGACCAAGTGCACGTTATATGCCTAATAAACCTAGACAAATCCATATCCAAAAACCTCTTAAGCCTAAGATGCACTCTTTAGTTCAGTAGGTTATGGATATTGACACTTTGTATACTCTTATTTCACTCACTGATACACTCATTTAACATATTAAGAGGCTTTCAAAGAGTGATGCTAGAGATACACCACCTACTGTTCATATCTAACCCCACCCTTATAGTTCTTATGGAGCTATGTGTATAGGACATTATAATGATGATGTCACTATTTTTTTATAGGTCTTGGATATCAATTTTTTGGATGCACATTTGGTGTGCAAACATCAACCACTACATAGATGCATGTATACTTTATGTTAAATGTCATGTTATATTTAAGTTATATTTGCAAATCTAATTTAGCTAAAAATTAATTTACATACAAATTGAATAATATATATGTCATTTTTTATGTCACAAGAGGTGATGGTGCATTCATCATCATAGTTAGCATTTATAACATTTGATTTGTCATAGCCATTGTTTACACATTCTAATCCAGCTGTTGGCCCATCCACTACTATAATTGCCTCTGTTAGGATGAAACCATTTAATTATACATAGGTAAAATTTAGAGTTAATATTATTCTCTATTTACATTTAGTCTATGAATATTTGCATTTTAATTTTAAGTTAAATTTATCTTTCTCTATTTTCATACTTTGTTTTCATGTTCTTTCTCTTTTTCCTTGTTTTGTTCTTTACAATATTCTTATGTGTTTTCATAGGTCTACATGCTACTTTGATTTTTTCCTTCCATAATACTCATAAATCATATACTTACTCAATTACATCTCATTTCATTCATCCAACCATTCCACACAACCCCCAAGCTTTGACTTTTCACTTAACTCTTCTTTCCTCTTTGACTACTTGATATTTTTGGCCATTGCATGTTATATGACAGTTACACTTCCATGATTCTTGATTTACATTGTATTTTCAAGTTATACACATTATATGGTAGTTATGTACTTCTATGATTATTGGTTTATAATATATTTTCATGATATGCATATTGTATGGTAGTTACACTTCCATGATTCTTGGTTTACATTATCTTTTCATGATATGCATGGTTTCCATATATAAGATTTGATACTTTATATAAAAGTAAGAGAGACCATGTTTAAATAAAATTTTGATGGATGGAGTAGATACTCCTCCATCTCTACAAGTTGAGATAGACATAGGCATTGTTTCTACAATGTTATTTGCATAGGCACTGACAAAGGTATATATTATTTCTTGTAATTTTGAATTGTAAAAATGAGCTTTTTAAAATTATTTTGCTACATGTACTTGAGGAAAATATAAATTATATAAATGTATTATGTATGAAGGATTTTCCTATGACATCTGATAGTCCTAATCAGATGATTAGTAGGGTAACTTCTCATGTTTCTCCCATATTTAAGATGCTTATTCAAATAACTGAGCCTACCATTGATTTGTTTGAGCATGAAAAATACATTGAGCAAGATTTCAAGCTTTAATTAAGTGCACGTGTTTAAATTATTTTTTTATTTTAGTTCAAAATTAATTTATTAACAATTATTTGAATGTATTTTATGTTAGTTTTGTAATAAAATTCTTGTATTTAAGTAGGTTCAATTGTAAGCGAGCTATGAGCATAGGACCCACAGTTGGATCTTGGAGCAATCCAAGGAATTAGAGGGGTTTCCATCTACTAGAAGGGAATGCTAAGGAGAGTCTTCTTTGAGTAAGGAAAAGAGAGGGAGGCTATTTGATGAATAAGATGTCTTACATGAGATGTAATTTTTTGTATGCCTAAATGGAAATTTACACATTTTTGGCATTATATATGTGTACATGATATTCACTCAATATTAGATACTATGTTACTAGATGTAATTTTTTCTATGCCTATCATGGAAATATATGTATTATTTGCATTGCACACATGTGCCTATTTTGTATGCCTATCAAGGAAAACTATCTAATTTATATTCAATTTTTATTTCATTATGTGTTATGGTATAATGCTGTTTTGATCTTATAAACTATTATCTATCAGATATCATATTTAATGTTGTACAAAAATGAGTATTAAAATTTTATTCTTTTCATTGTTATAAATCTCAGATCTCCCGTATTTTTTAAATTAAAGTTTTTATTTCATTGGGGTTAATGGAAATGACTAATGACACTCTTATCACTTAGGATTAATGGCCTTATTCTCTTTGTAATTGATTATTATACACTTTGGAGACACATCTTAGTGTTATTAGACCTATTATAAACCTCTCACATTCACTATTTAACTCATTTCATTCATTCCATTCACAAACTTTCTCTCACTCTTTCACTATCTTCTCACTAGGCAATCCTCTTAGGTTTCAAGTACCAAAACTTGATATAAGTCTCAAAGAGTTATAATTCTATGATATATGTTCTTAGATGTTCAAATCACACCTGATTTAACCCCTTAAAATCACTCAAACATACTTAAACATTCAATTCCACATATAGGGCTCACAATGGTCTCCTTAGGCTTGTAGCCCTTTTTTGTGCAAATTCTCTTGGATTGAGAAATATATCAATTATTATGTAGATTTATATCTTATTATGGCCACCCACTATTTCCTTATAGGTTGTGTCAAATTTCATGACCTAACTCCACTCCTATACCACACTTCCTTTGTAAACCACCCTTTAATTAGGCCTAATTAGCCCTATCTTAAACCCACAGTCACCAAATATGTATTATACATCCTTGAACCACACCAAAACCACTTTATTCCTTTTCTATACATTAAAACATGTCAGATTATGAAGTTTAATTAATTTCTAAGGGTTAAAAATCTTTTTATGGGGTTTTTGCTTTGGAAACCCTAGTTAGGCTTCTACATAGGCCGAGGGGATTATAATTCAATATATTGAGTTATAAAAAGTTTAAAATGATGAAAATTCCACATCTATGTATATTTTCACCCCACACACCTTCTAAAATATGTGAGACATCTTATTTCTCTTTATTCTCTCTTCTAACAATCAAAACATATGTTTTTGAGTCTTATTTAGGACTATGACAACATGGTTTATGTATCAATGAGTGTCAAGGACTATCTTAAGGTGTTTTACAAATATCACTACCTTTTTTCCACCTATCACCAAACAATCAAACCATTATAGCCATCAACATAGACATTTATACAAAAAGTCTCTCCTCTATATCTTAACTGTGCACAACAAGGTACCCTACAGGCCTGTGAAAGCAACATGGATTATTAGTTCAATTTAAAATATCTCACACATCTTCTAAAAGATTGAAAAACTCCTTTGAATACTTTATAAGATTAATAAATAAGTCTTAATTCCCTTTTTAATGTGACTATTATCCAAAACATGTTATAGACAAGGTTTCTTTATTTTAGAGGACTGCATCTTGATTATTTACTATTATCTTATGTTTAAAACAAAAATTAACCTTCCACCTCAATGATAATTCTCAATATATATATCATTATCTAAACCAAATTCATACTTCTTTCATGAGAAATAACCATTTACTTTTATATTGGACTGTTATAGGCAAAATAGGGATAAGGGTAGAGGTAACCCTTTTTGCTAAGCTCTCCATTTAGAAATTTCTTACTCTTTTATCTATAGGTATGTCTAACTTCAACATGTTCAAAACCAATGACATTATGACTCACAACTTACCAACCTGGTGGAGTCACTCTAAGATCCCTTGATTGTGACCTATAATCACTTCTTGGTTACCACATATAGTCATTCATCCACTTGCAACCTTACAAAAATGATAACATATTAATGGCCTCAAGGAACTTAAAGGATAAAATGAAACTAATGGAATCACATACACTAAATGGAGAATCCACAAAAAGTCACTTTCCTTTATTCATAACTTTGTTCTCTATTACATTACAGTCCTTTCTTGGACATGAGATCTTTCTTGAGATGTTTTATACATGAATTATGGGACCTTTTAATACAACTTATCTCACATAACCATTTAAAATTATGTTTTTACATCACCTTATATCATCCCATAATACCACCTAATAGGTCAATTACTCATTAAGTTTCTAGGTCTCTAGTTTAAGTTGTTAAAGTTGTCAAAGTTTAAGTTATCATTGCAGAACTCTAGTTCTAATGCTTCCTAACTGAAAACTAACACTGCCAAAACATCTAGGGATGGATGATTTATAGGACTAGGTTCTTGGCCTCCCATCAATCCTGGTGTACAAACCCACCACCTATTCTGACCTCAAGAACACCCTTTCCAATACAAGAAAAATGTAATTTTAAAGCCTAAGTTTGAACACATATAAAACAAAAAATATAATTAATTTAAATGAACCATAAGATCCTTAACATAAATATTTAAGCCCTATAATCACACCCTAGATAACTAAGGTGGAATATTTGAGACTAATCTATTGCACAAGGTATAGTGAGGGGTTTTAAAATGCAACTTTTTAGTAGTGAACAAGCAACATATTGAGATCTAACTAGTATTTATATGTCTGTGAACTTCACCTATGAATATATCACTTTTATCACATAAAAATAGGTAAATTTAATGTTATCACACTACCATGATATTCAAATCCACATGAAAGTGAATTTTCACTACCTTTTGAGAGAGCAAAAACACTGACAATAAATGTTGTCAAAGTTTAAGTTATGGTTGCAAAACTCTAGTTTTGATGCTTCTTGATTGAAAAATGACACTTATAACAAATTATATGGCATGAAAAATATCTAGTACTAGGTTCTTATCCTTCCATCAAGCTTGATCTATAAACCCACCACCCATTTCAACCTCAAGAACACCCTTCTCAATACAAGAAAAATGTAATTTTTTAGCCTAAGTTCAAACACGAATAAAAAAAATTGTAAGTCATTTACATGAACCATAAAATTACTCACCTTATTATTTAATCTAAATTATCATAACACATATCACTCATTTGGAATATTTTAGAGTAGTCTATTGAATAAGTTGCAATGAGGGGTAAAAAAATGCAACTTTTTGGTAGTGAACAAGCAACTTCTTGAGCTCAAATTGACATTTCTACGTCAAGGACCTCCACCTACTAATATATCACTTTGATAACATCAATATAGGAAAATTAAATTTTATCACATAACCAAAATGTTAAAATCCACTTTGAAGTGTACTTTCACTACCATTTTAGAGAGCAAAAACACTGACAATAAATGTTGTCAAAGTTTAAGTTGTGGTTGCATAACTCTAGTTTTGATGCTTCCTAACTAAAAAATGAAACTAACAACACATTATTTGGGATGGATAATTTCTAGGACCTGGTTCTTATCCTCCCATTAAGCCTGATCAACAAACCCGCCACCCATTCTGGCCTTAAGAACACTGATCCTAATATAAGAAAAATGCAAATTTTTAGCCTAAGTTAAAAAACATGTAAAAAAAGATATAAGTCATTTATGTGAAATATCAAATCCATCCCATACCTATTTAGTCTCTCTAATCACACTCTAGAGCACTTAGGTGGAAGCTTTGAGATCAATATGTTGGACAAGTTGCATTGAGGGGTCCAAAATGTAACTTTTTGGCATTAAACAAACAACTTCTTGATATCCAACTAGAATTTATACCTATGGGACCTCAATATTCAAATATAACACTTTTATCACATCCATATATGTAAATTACATGTTATCACACTACCATAATGTTCAAATCCACCTAGAAGTGCATTTTCACTACCATTTTGGAATGTGGAAACATTGACAACAAATATCATCAAAGTTTAAGTTGTGGTTATAGAACTCTATTTTTGATGATTCTTGAATAAAAAATGACACTACCAACAAATTTGGGGTGGGGTAGATAATTTATATAACTAGGTTTTTGGCCTCTCATCAGGCCCGATCAATAAACCCACCACCCATTCTGGCGTCAAAAACACCTTTCCTAATACAAGAAAAATGCATTTTTTAGCCTAAATTCAAACACCCATAAAATGAAACCTGTAAGTCATTTATTGAGATTCAATCACAGACAAATTGAGTTTAGATCATGTCCAACCTAAGCTTCCTTCAGCTTCAAGAATATATAATTCTTTACCGACAGTGCTAACCATGTGAAGGTGGAAGCTTATTTGGCACCACTAACCTACAAAAAATTGTTAGTAAGTAATTAAAAATGAAATTAATATGTACTACCTAGAAAATAAAAAATATTTCATAAAATTGATTACATCTAAATTTGAAAAGTCAACATACCTATGTATTTCAATCCAATGAACCACTAGGATATGTTCTAACCTTGATAGTATCAAGAATAGCTTCATGGCCTGACTCCCAAACTTTTTATAGTTTCTTATTTAATGGCCTCTCATGATATTTTTGTAATTGAATATTCATTGCAAGAATAAAATTTGAATAAATCAATATCTTCCTATGCATTTCAACCTCTTTGAACAATCATTAATCTAAATGTTTTATAGGATATCATCAAAATAAAGTTTTAGTGACTACCACTGACCTAGTGGGATAGTCAATGCTATCTCCATCTATAACTGGGGAAGTCATTTTTTTCTCTCTCTACACACTAAAACAAGTAGTAATTAGTGTCTTTTTCATTATCTGCATCTGAAATAATTACAAAAAAATGATCTGTATCACAAAAAACCATTTTTAGCAATAATATGAAATAAAGAGAATAAATTATATATAATGAAAAATATTCTGTCTGGCTACACTAGATCATATATATGGTCAAAGTCATCTGATGATGTCATATTTATAAGTTATAATGCTATTAGAACCTGATATGTTTTTATTAGAATTAGAGGTTTAAAACTCCAATCATCCACCTGCTCTTGTGACTCACACTCATTCCAAACAAAGTCCATGAATGCAAAATATAAACATGCCAAGTGTCTCATATGAATAGTCCAAGAACTTGCATTTGAGCTATGAAATGAGTGGATGTTACTTAAACCTTTTAGAGTCATATAATCCTCATACTTTACTAAATATTCCTCCTCCATTAACTATATTTTTTTATGAATAGTAGAATTTGGTTGAGCACCATGACACATGTTCTGATTACACCATTCAACCATAATTTTTGCATTTGTCAAATCAAGACCCTCTTTAAATTCCAACTCCTCCCTTGTAATAGCTCTTTTTTTACATGCTCCAATAACATCATGCTCACCTTTTCCATGAACAGCCTTAGTGAAACTCCAAATATGTTTGACACTAGTGGTAACATGTATCTTACTCAACCAATAAAACATCCATACATTTTTGAATTGTGATGTGTAATGGTCTGACCAAATGTAATTTTGATTGAAATTAATATTCCTCTAACTCAAATATTCATAGAACTTCTTAAAAAAACCTTAAACATAATTTGAACAATGTTATCTATCATCTCTAATATAAAAATGGTACTCCCTTAATGTTTTTGGTTGTGGCTTTTTACTATTAGGTGCGTGCATGACTATTATATGCACAAATATGGAAACTTGTGATGAGTTGTAATACTACAAATGAACTTCTATTTAGGGTTTAAATGTGTAATTTTCATAAAAATGAACTACTAAAACAATCAAACCTAGTGGGAATGTATCCTTAATTTTATTGAAATGTTCATCCAACCATCTAGCCCTATGTGTGTGCCTTGCATACTCATAAATAATCTTCTCTCTAAATTTGACCAAAAATTTAGAAACAGGTATCTTTTTTGTAACAAGTTCATACCTTTAATATTTTTTTCCATATTTTACTTGATAAGTCACTAATTTGTATTTACTTGAACCAACTAATTCATGTCTAATTGCACTTGTAATCTCCTCCTAGATACATTTTTTTTAATTTTGGCAATCCACCACAAATGCTGTAATTTCTATTTAAACATGATTTATTATAAAATAATTGTCCATCTGGTCTTTTGAAAAATATAGTTTTAATAAATTATGTGGCTTATTTTGGTAGTAGTTAAATTCCACACTCCTACAAAATATTTTTAATATGCAAAGTACAATGAATATGGAAAAAACATCACGGTGCATTGAAAATTCAACATGTTGCCTACAACAAGTTGTGCGTGTGTGATTTATTTTAACATAAAAAAGTTTTACCATCTCAAAATATCTTTTGATAAATAGAAAATTATGGATGTTTTTCCAAAAATTTAGAGTACAATTGTGTCTGATTCATATCCAATAAATTTTTTATATGCAGTTCACAGTTACAAGAACCAACTCTTATTTTCACATCTCTTGCATTGAGCAAAACTCTTGTATTTTCTTTCTAAAATTGAGAAAGTAACTCTTTGAGAGTATCAACTATAGCCTTGTCCTATTGAGGAAGTCTAATAGAGAATGCCCAGAGCTCATTGATATTATGTTTATTAAGTCTTTCATATCTTTCAATTACTTTCATTATTATTTTTCTATTTATATTAAGTGTTTGGCTTGTTTATGAAACCATTCATTTTTCCTTGTTTTGTCACTTACTACATAAGTTCTAAGTATACATCGAGCAAAAATAAAGTATTTGGTGTGTGATTTTGGGATTACAATGTGATATGCATCAAGTAGATTTTCAATAATTTCATTGTTTTCATCATCCATGTTAGATGTTCTTAGTCCTAATGTGTACATTATAGGTCACAACTTAATCAATTTTATCAATGAAATAAATAATTGACATCTTTGACTATCATAATCCAAATTGTGAAAGAAATTATCTCAAATTTATTGAGCCAGTCTTCTTGAATGGCTATCAATCATTTTTTATGCATTAGTTATAAAATATTTTCATCGACTTCAATTAAGTACATATCTTTTCTATGCACAATTATTGGAGGTATTGGTAATGGTAGAAATTATTGAGAGGATGTTTCAAAATCATTATTACTCTCATTATTTAGAGGTGGGATGACATTTTATTCATTTTTTATTTATTCATTATATGTTTCCATGAAATTTTATTGATGGTTAATTTCATCATTATCTATTTCCATCAAATTTTCTTCATTCATGGGGGTGAATAATCATACATAGACTCATAATCAACAAAATCAAAACCTTAGAACTTTGAATGTAAACTTCCAACATTAACTAATTAATTATTTTAAATTTCATTATTATTCATTTCAATATGGTCAATTTCATCATTATTTAATTTATTATGATCAATTTCATCATTGTTTAATTCATTATTGCCAATTGGCTCATTATCTATGGCATTTGGTTCATCAAGATTAGGGTTTGTACCTTGTATACCAAAAAGTTTTTACATTCATATCTTGTGTTTCTCTCTCAAATATTATAATTACTTTGGTGTTTTTTTTTCAACATCTTCCTATTCCTCAAACATGATCTATCACCCATCAAGGACAACTGACAATTTTTCAAAGGTGGGGTCAAGTACACAAGTACCACAGATCTCATAAAGTGTGTAGAGAATGTTTTTGAGGAGATAATTCTTGATTTGGGTTAAAAATAGTCATTAATAAGTGTTCTTAGTCTAAAATAATCATAATGTGATCACATTATTACATAATACTATTACGTTATTTGTTGTCTAAATTTTTGCTTCATCCAACATATTGAGAAACATATATTAACAATAATGTGGTCACATTATACATAACATGATAATTTTATACTTAATATAGATTAGGGATTAATGTATTAGTGCATAGGGTTTAAGGATTAGGGATTATAATTTATAATTTAGGGCTTAAGGATTACAATTTATGTTTTAAGGTTTAAGGATTACGGATTAGTGCATGTAAGGTTTAGGTTTAAGGGTATATATAATATCTAATCACTCTATGCCATGTGTAAACCTAATTTTTACTACAAATGTTGTTAATTAGGAATAAATAAATTAGTAAATAAGGAAAGTTTTTATTTACAATTTAGGGTATAGTTTTTAGGGCTTACATTTGGGGTACAAAGGGTCAATTGCAAAGATAATTCTTAGTATAAATGATGTTAATTTGGGCTAAAATGATTGGTTCAAAGAGTTTATATTTATGGTTTAGAGTGTAGGGATTAGGAAATTTAAGCATTAGGGCTTGGGGTATAGGTTTTAGGGTATATAAAGTACAATCATGATAGCGATTAGGGAAAATTGGAGTTGATCAAACTGTAAATCACATTTTATAGTCATGTAATTAGGTTTAAGAGGATCAAAATAGCCCCAATTTACTTCAGATGCACATCTAGATTGGTATTCCAAAGGTTAATATTTGGCCATAGGTTTAAAAAATGCATTTTATGACATCTCATGATAAAATCTGCTATATCATAAGGCATGTATGTTTGTGGCATGTAGTGGAATTTAGGGCATAGGGATTATAATTTATGTTTTAGGGATTAGGGATTATGGTAGTTGGTTTAGGTTAAAGGACATGTACATAATTTATCTAATTGATCTATGTCATGTGAGCCTAATTCTTATTACAAAGGATGTTAATTGGGACTAAATCAATTGGTAAATAGGGAAAGCTTATGGTTTACAATTTAGGGTATGGTGTTTAGGGTTTATGGTTTGGGGCTTAGGTTTTAATGTATATATGGTTTAGGGTACACAAGGCTAATCAAAAATAGAATTGAGGATAATTTGAATCTTTTAGACCCAGTTGAGATTATAGAATGTGTTTTTGGGTTGTCAATATACCCTAGATGTCATCATGCCAATTGAGTGAATTAATAAAATGGGGTAATCAATCATGTGATGTAGGCCAAACTAGGCCATACGAACTTAATTCTTAGTCTAAATGATGTTAATTTGGGCTACAATGATTGGTTCAAGGTTTAAAGAGTTTATATTTATGGTTTAGAGTTTAGGTACTAGGAAATTTAAGGATTAGGGCTTAGAGTATAGGTTTTAGGGTATATAAGGTAAAATCATGAAGATAAATGGGGAAATTTTGAGCTTCTTGAACCTACATCTCTGAGTGAAGAATGTGACTTTTAGCTCAATTATCCCCCACATCATCACATATTGAGCCAATTAAGTCAATTGTGGTTTAATGAGTGATGCAATTTTGACCAAGTTCATTCCTATGAACCTATATATATATATATATATATATATATATATATATATATATATATATATATATATATATATATATATATATATATATATATATATATATATATATATAAAGGATGTTAATTAGGGCTAAATTTGTTGGTTTAAGGTCTATAATTTAAAGGGTTTGGGGTTTAGGGCTTATATATTAGGTTTTAATGTAAATTATAAAGGGTTTAGGGTTAAAGTTAAATGGTATATGTTTTAAAGTTTAAGATATCAAATATAGGGTCCAATCACTAACTTAATTGAAGAACATTTGAGCTTCTTGTTCACCTATTTATGAAAATTACCTTCATGTTTACATTTATGATATAAGTAGGGTTGATTATTCCATGTACATATTTCATACATGTTATACAATGTATTGAGTGATAAATTTGGTCTAGGGGCTCAATTTTGTCCAAATCATGCCAGGATTGCACAAATTGACTAATTGAATCAATTCACGATAGAATCAATCTTTTAATTTTTCCCCAAATCATATCTTGCTATTCAAGGGGTTAAAATTGGCCCCAAATGAATCCTTGATTAAAATAATTAGCTAGCTCCTCCTCTTTGGTTAATTAGGTTGAAATGGCTCAAAATAGCCCCAATTTACTTAAGATGCATAACTAGATTAGTAATCCAAAGGATAATTTTTGGCCATAGGTTTAAAAAGTGAATTTTATGACATTTTGTAATAAAATAAATTATATCATAAGGCATTAATGTTTTTGGCATGTAGTGGGCATTAGGGCATATGTATTAAAATTTATGTTTTAGGGATTAGGTCATAGGTTTTAGGTTTAAGGACCCGTATATTAATGTTTAATCACTCTATGTCATGTTCAAACCTAATTTTTGCTACAAAGGATGTTAATTAGGACTAAATTAATTGGTAAATAGGGAAATTTAATGGTTTATAATTTAGGGTATAGTGTTTACGGTTTATGTTTTATAGCTTAGCTTTTAATGTATATATGGTTTAGGGTACACATGGTCAATCAAAAATACAATTGAATATAATTTGAATCACTTAGACCCATTTGTGACTATAGAATGTGTTTTTGGGTTGTCATTATACCTTGGATACAATCATTTAGATTGAGAGAATTATTCAAATGGGGAAATTAGACATGTGAGTTAGGAAAAATTGAGCCTTGTGAACTTAATTCTTAGTCTAAATGATGCTAATTTGGGCTTAAATGATTGGTTCAAGATTTAAAGAGTTTATATTTATGGTTTAGATTTTAGGGATTAGGAAATTAAGGGATTAGGGCTTATAGTATAGGTTTTATGGTATATAAGGTACAATCATGATGGTGATTGGGGAAAATTTGAGCTCTTTAAACCTAGATTTGTGAGTAAAGAATGTGAATTTGGGATCAATTATCCCCCACATCATCATAGATTTATCCTATGAATTCAATTATGGTAATGAGTGATGTGATTTTTAAAAAGTTTATCCTTATGAACCTAATTATTAATATATATAAAACAATCTAATTAGGGATAAATTGATCCAAGGGGCCTATTGAGCCTCAATGTAAGGAATTTCATCCATATGATATCAATTGGGGATCCAAGTGCTAACCATATAAAAAAATAGGTATTTTTAAAATTTGATATGAAATTCAATCTAAAGGATCCATTTTCAAGGAATTACATTCATATATAATGGAAATTTGGGCTTACTTGGCCCTTATTGTATACCATAGTGAACCAATTGAGTATTTAGTTCTAGATGATACATAATTGGGGCCAATCAAGGCTTTCCCAAGAAATTGTGTCAACATAATTTTAACTAGGGCCATAATTACACACCCTATTAAAATAATTGAGTGTTTGATTCAATTTGATATGAAATCAAGACCAATTGAACCCTCTATAACGAATTACATCCATCTAATAACAATTGAGATTTTGATTTTTCACCAAATTCAATTGAAAGAATATTTGGTTCAATATGATATGAATTTTAGTCCAAACAAGCCTTGTGTAAGAAATTTCATCCTTCTATTATCAACAAGGAGCTCTGTTGGTCCCAAATACATAACATATTGAATCAACCAAGTATTTAGTTTAGTTGAATATGCAATTATGGCCAACCAAGGCTCATGCAAGTAACTAAATACATCTAATGTCAATTATGACTTTGTTGGCCCCAATTGTAAAACATATTAATCTAATCATGTATTTGGTTTTATATTATACATAATTAGGGCCAACTGAGCCCCATGAAAGTAATTTTTCTCATACAAAGTTGGTTGGGTTCCATTAGCCTTGATTGCACACCATATTGAACCAATTAAGTATTTAGGTTCAATACAATAAGCAAATTCAATCCCCAAGTAAGGAATTATATCCATATAATGTCATTTGGGGCTCTAATTACACCATGTTAAATCAATTTATATTTTTTCAATACTATACATAATTGGGGACAACCAAGTCCTATGTAATTAATTGCTTCCACATAATATTAATCGAGGCATTTTTCACCCTATTCAAGGAATTTTGTCCATCTAATGTCTATTGTGAATATTTCCCCTAATTTCACATCATATTTAACGAATCAAGTATTTTCTTCAATATAATCTATAATTAAGATTAATCGGTCCATGTGCAAGGAATTCCTTTAATAAAATGTCAATTAGGGCTTTGATAACAAACCATATTAAACTAATTGAATTTTTAGTTCAATCTAATACATAATCAAGGCTAAATGAGCTCTGAGAAAGGAATTATGTCCATATGATGTCAATTGGGTCTCTAATTTCACACCATATTATATAAAACCAAGTATTTAGTTTATTTTGATATGTAATTAGGGCCAACAAAGATCCATCTAAGGAAATATGTCCATCTAATGTCAATTTGGGATCTATTGGCCCAATTGCACACCATATTGGGATCAAAGGAACAATAAATTGATTCATAGGTTAATTCATCTCCAATTATCATTCAATGCTATCAAATCTTGATAAGAACATTTGTCCCTAACAATAATCTTAATTAACTAAACTTTGATCTTAAGATTACTAGGCTTAATGGATTCTTTTGTTGGTTAAAATGCAAATTTAGGTTTTAGGGTGTTGAGAATATATAATGTGATCATGTTATTAACCCAATTAATAACGTGATCAACTTATTAATGTGATCATAATATTTGAATTTGAATTTAATTCCCATGCCTTTTGGCTCAAGAATGGCTTGGATTCTTGAGTCAAAGGCTTGGACTATCAATGTACAGTCGAGTTTTGAAAGTTATGATAGAAAACAACAAATTTCAACTTTGATTGCCAAATACACTAAGAATTTAAACATGAAAATTCAAAACTTGGTGTGACTAACATACTCTCCTATTTCAAAAAAATATGATTTTTATATTTTTTGGACTAATTTAAGGTTTCAAACTATGCTGATTTCTATCTATACCTTTTTCAGTCCACTACATACTACAAACATACATGCCTATACATGTTCATGGAATTTATTTTTCATTGATCCAAGTGAAAAAAAAGTTATATGGTCACAAACTAGGCCTAATTCTACACATATTGAAAACATATTTGATTTTTTATTTTTCTGAGGTAGTAGGTGTGTCACACGGATGACTATCCATTTTTGTTAGCTTTTAAGATTTATTTACTTGAAAATTTCATTAAAAAAGTATTCATTGAAAAAATATAAAGAACTATAGGTCACAAAATAGAAGATATTATCTAAATTTTCTCCAAAGGGTTTCAAATATTATTAAACACTATTCAAAAAATGGTGTGCCACACGACCATCTATCTACTATGTTTTCTATTAAAAAGGGAGTTCCTCTTCAAATTTTAGATGTATGACCTAGTTATAATTAACCATTTTTTAAAAAAATTATTTTTTTAGAAACTAGACTTGAAATGTTACATTTCATCTTCTTACACCATCTTCAAATTTGGAGTGTAGATATCTCAAATTATCTATAGAAGTTCAAATTTCTAAATTTCAAGAAAATCATGTCCACAGGTAGGCCACTTTTTATCCACCAACTATGTACACTTACCCCTAGGTATTATCAAATTCACATATTGACATATAATACTGACATTTATAATTTTGGAGCTTGTTTGATTAGAGTTCATATGCAGTAGGGGACCTACAGACATTAACCTTTCTTATGAGAAAATTTTGCTGACTGAGTGGGAAAGAAATCCCCATAATTTTCCACAATTTGTCTATGCTCATGATGTTCCTTTTTTAAAGGTGTAAAAATTGTTTTTTTGTTTTTTTCAATGGGTCCCACCATATGTGGTAGTAGATAATTATCTTTTCAAAATATCAGAAATGCTAGATAAAAGGTTGGGTAAGCATCACAAGATGGAATCCATGAGTCATGTGGCCAAACTAGCTTGCAAATACATTGCAAATGAACCATCATATAGACTTACCATGATTGAGGTACTAGTGGAGATCAAATAAGCTATCGCATATGAGGCTTAGGAATATGGAATTACATATGAAGTCCCACAACAACATGAAATTAGCACATAACCCTTTAATTTCAATGAACATGATAGCTTGTCCATAACATATGAATAAAATAAATGCGTTTTTTTTATGGTTGAAACTTGTTATCTTAAAGTTCATTGAATTTGAAATAATAGTTTGGAGAACCATTATTCTCCACCCTACTCAAGATAGTTGTGAAGTATAATAGATTTTAAATAAAACTATGGCAAACATGTATATGTTTAGATTCATACAATTATAAGAAAAACTCATTGAAAATTATGTCATTGAGAAACATTCACTAATTTGATGATTGCATGGGTCAATTAATGTTTATTACATAATTTAAAATATATACTATTGGACACTTAAAAATGGCCACCAAGAATTTATTAGCTCTTAAATTACATCATTTTGGAATCTTTGTGTACCTATCGATTATTGGTTTAAATTATATCTTATTAGAAAATTTTATTATGGTTTAATATTGACTTTTGTATTAATCTTTAATACTTTTCCAATTACCATCCAATTGTTTTATTCAAAAAAGGCACATATTTCATAGTAGAAAATTTAATTTTTAAATCAAAATTAAGTGCATTCATAGAATATTATTGGTGTTATATTTTAACCTTTGGAATATTGATGTATTTTTTTAATAATAAGATGGCCTTGATATATTATTGTAAAATGAACAATGGATATATTTTATGATATGGGCCATATACATAGGGTAGCACACCACATAGATATGTGTTATAATTTATGGGTCATTTATGTATTATTGGAATTATTTATGCAAATAAAGCTAGGTAAGGTTAGGAGGGCTCGTATGTCATGCACATACATATACTTATGTTTTGGGATAATATATTATGAATTTAATGATTACAATATGAGTAGGGATATAGTTGATTGTTATTCATTGTAAGTAGGTGGTCATGTATCTATATAAACATACCCCCTAAACATGTGAGAGATATATTAAGGTTCTTTTATTCTTCTATAGGGGTTTGGAGAGTAATTGTAGGCAAGAGGTAGGTTAATTCAACATTCCCCTTACCTACCATGGGTAAGAGAGTATTTGTTGTACTTTCATGTTAGTTGGAATAAGGGGCTCTATCAAAGCATTTTCATATGTCATGGTATTCACTATGTTATGTGTTGTTTATGTTACAAAATGTTAGATGATGGATGCACACATATGGAATATATTTTCATAGATGTACTATGTTAATTTTTTTTTTCAATCTCCATAGTTATCATGATTCATAACATTCATGTCATTAGTGACAACCCATTGTGTACCTTAGGTTAGATTCTTTAATAAGTTGATGCATCCATGTTGGATGGGTAAATCTTGTTTCTAAAGGTATTAATGGTGTAATGAAAAAATAATATAATGTTTTATTTGCATTTTTGGTACCAAAATGTTAGCTAAAATTATTTGTGCACATGAAATACATCACCAAAAAATAAATCAGAATTAAATATTGGCATATTAACTCCAAAGGAGAATCTCACCTGAGGTGTGTAATGGGTTACCACCAATGATTTTAAAATTTTGAATCAAGAAAAATATGGATATTGTATAAAACATTATAAACATAGTACATCCATGAACATTATATTTCATATGTAGGCAACCATCATATAACATATGAAATAATAGAAATGACACTTAAGACTTGATGAACATCGTGACATATGAAAACACTCTATTAGAGTTTATTATTAGAAAATCATGAAAATACATAAAGCATTCCTCACCCATTGTGGAAAAGGGGTCAGGTGAATCTACCAATGCTATTTCTTGCCTAAAACTATGCTCCAAAATCATATAGAATAATATAAGGGAACTTTAATCTATCTCTCATAGATAGGGAATATGTTTATATATATACATGATACACCAATATATTATGAATATTTATCAAATACCTCACATAACCACACCACAATAATTAATTTCATAACATTATCTACCAATTTAGTCCACTTATAGCCATCCAAAAACATGATTTTTTTTAGTTCTTTGTGGTGTAAGACATTGTAGATTGAATTTCCTGATATGGAACCAAGATATTAAGCCCCTATAATGCATACTCCATCCTCTTCTTCTCATTATAAATAATCATGATCTCTTAGAAATATATATAGAACATGCACAAGAATTTTATCACATAAATACATCCATTAAAATTATCTTTGGCTTCTCTTATCCTTAGCTAACTATGATTCGTATCACATAAAGAATATTTACGTTTTGAAAAAAATTATTGGTTTGATTTTTTGATTTTTTATTGGTTTGTTTTTTATGAATTAAAAAAATTATATACTACATGAATGCCATACTACGCAGTAGGTGAAAGAGATCTCAGAGCATGAACCATCCGGATATGGTAACCAACAATGAATTCTCAATCACTTATAAACTGAATATAGTCTTACCATTTTGAAATACATCTTTCCATTTGAAGTCCATAAATGCATCATGATAAATATTACATCAAATTTTAACACACACATATTTTTAATATCCCCAACTAGGATATTATACAACTATACTTAAATTGCATGAATCCAAATACAATAAATATGGAAATAGAATTGAATTGAATAATATAGGGGAAGAACACCACCAACTGATAAATTAGATTTTATGAAGTGAATACATATATTACATGAAATATGGAATTCTCACATACACACTAAGTAACTACAAAAAACTACAACAAACCATACATAAATTAGATCTTCTGTGGATCTCTATTACAACCTATGAATGAAATCACCCTCATGAACCAAAGGGTTTCCATCCTTTGATTTTGTAACCAATCAATTTCCATCCACTAATCACCAAGAGATTAAAAGGGGTTTTGTCCTTGAATTCTACAGTTAAAGCACGAGCGCATCCAACCTATATAGAAGAAATTATAATGACAATAGATGATTTAAAAATGGAAGAGAATGCTAATATAGAATTTTACAAAGGAGAGGGAGAAATAGAGGAATAGTGAATAGAGATAAAATGGGGCCCACATTCCTCATGGGGAAAAATTAGAAATAGTGAAAAGATTGATACATGTGCAAGAGTTAAATAAAATCGACCATTTTAGACAAGAATCATCTTCCTTTCTCATGCTTTCATAATGGTGCCTCTCTCACACATTTAAGGGGAAATCAATTATGGGGACTTTATCATCACTCACCCATGTACCCACATGCCTCCAAGAAAGTCCTCAACAACCTTTTGACTTCTACCCACACCCACATCATGAAGCCTCCCAAAAAATACACCATGTTTCACCTTTTTCCTCCAATGACCAAATCATGTGGTCAATAAAGAATCTTGAATTGTCCCCTTAGTGGAGTGGTATGCCCCACTCTATGCACACACACTTGACCCCATGTGATGACCCCTGTGGTCCAAACTACCTCATCCAAAAGCCACCTCTTTAGCTACATCATCACCTGCATCACTTTCCACATCACCATGAATAGTGACTCATGAATAGTACCCATGAATAGTATCTTTAGAATATTGCTTATGAATAGTGTTGTAGAAATATTGAAATGGCCAATTTTCCCATAATATAAAAGTTATTAAATAGGAGACATGACAAATCCTCCCTTCTTAAAATTAATTTTCCTCAAGCAATTGCAAACCATGCTGCTCAAAATTCATTATGTCATTGTGATGAATCCAATTGTAATGTCCATGCAGTCTATCCCCCATTCCTATCAAGTGAGTCAAAATTTTCAAAATTTTACTATGAGATATACTATCTATAAAATTCATAACATCCTTGTATAGCTCATCTAATTTGATCACCTCTTTGAAAACTAACTTGTCCTCAAAGAAATGTGCATGACTCATAACTTTGATAATGCAATCCTTTAAGAAACCCACAAATTAATGCATGATTAAACATTTCCATATTTGGTTTAGTAAAATCAATTAAAACATGATTAGGATAACTTATCTACTTTGAATATTATTAGGATCCTAAAAAAATCTCAATATCTTCCCACCATGTGTCTGCTGCACCATTCTGATTTTCATAAGAATCTTCTCTTTGAGACCTTCCCAATGAAATATTCCCATTACTGAAAATATATTATCTCTCATATTCCCATCAAGGAGGTTAGTATAAAATGTGTTATTAACATATCCCTCCATAATAGAGACATTCCAATTTATAGAGATAATAGAAGAAGAATATAGAGTTAGCATCATAAGAAGAGCATCAATTACTTCATTCCTTTTCCATTTATTATACTCTATTTACAAATCATAATATTAGATCTTACTCACCCATAACTTTAAACTAATATGAGATGTATTCACCCCACCTCTTTCATAAGATAAGCATTGTTAGATCTTGGGCAAACCATGTGTGATGGCTAGAATTTATTTGCTTGATTATTCCAACTTTTAACCTTAAAATGCTATGGGATTCCCTTTCTTAACATATGCCACTCCATGTCTCACTTCTGAAGCATCAAAATATACAACAAATTGAGGTGAGAAATTTCAAATAACAAGTACTGGACATGAAATCATTACCTCCCTAAGCTTATAAAAAAAACATTTTTCTCAATGTTTTCCCATGAAAAAGGTCTCATCTTTGTTATATCAATTGAGAGTGTTGTTAGACATGAAGCTTCCTTAACAAATCTTTTGTAATAACTATAAAGGCTAAAGAATCTAATCAAATGTGCTAGTGCAATAGTAGGAGGAGAATCCAAGATAACTTGGATCTTTTGCTTATTTGTCTGAACATCTCAAGCATTAGTTACATTATAAAATTACAACATCTCTGTCACCTCAAACTCACATTCAAATTATTTTGAAAATAGAGCCTATTTCTCTAGAGTTTGAAGGACTACATCCAAATGATCTTCCAAAATCAAATTATAGACCAAAATATCATCCAATAAAAAAATCTTAAATGATTTCCAAATACTTAATTTTTACATGAATGGAAGGTAGCTAGTGTGTTTTCCAAATCGAAAGGCATGAACAAGAGATCATCGATCCTAGAAATGGGATTTATATCTTTGATGGACTTCTTGATCTTCTCTTTGTAACTACTTGGGTGGTAGTAAGGTGCAACCATGATAGAATTAGGGCCCAATCCCTATTATATGATGTGCTTGAGTCTTCTATCAGGTATTAATCTAGGAGGTGAGTCATTAAACACCACAATATACTGATAACAATATTTTGAATACATTTCTTACCTATGGATTAACTATTATGCATCACTACAAAACATGTTGTAACCACTTGAAGATCCCCATTTATTATTCCTTTTAAAACTACCTCCTTCTCATTAGATCTAAATTTGAGTCCCATAAATAACCCTAAAGAATGGATCCACTTCACACCCAAAACCACATAAAAATCTCTTAAACCAACAATATAAAAATATCAAAAACCTTAAGGTCTCCAATGCCTAGGCCAAGATTTTGAATCTTCTTCTTACATGGTATATCATATCCATCAGCTACAATGACATGGAATCCATCTTTTGGAATCCTATCCTTATATAAAACTCCTCAACCCATCCAAGGATAACAAACCTATAAGTAACTTGATCCCAAGAACACCTTGCTAGGTTTAGTCATGATACAAAGAACAATAAAATGACATATATTTTTCTTACCCACATCTAGTGTCAATCTCCTCATAAGGATTATGTCCATTTGTCCATAAATTGTGATCTTATCTTCAATGGTGGTACTTGGATCCCACATGATCTATAAATCTTGAGCATTGATCCTTCACAATTTGGTTAGAAGAAACAATAAACTCTATGTACTTCCATTCATTCCAAATGCAAGATATGAAGAACTCAATAGTAATATTAGTGCCTCTATCTATTTTTACCCTCAAGATATTACTTGGATCCCATTTGAAAAAATAATTTAGAATGTAAAAAAAAAAGTCCTCATGCCCTATATTTCTAGTTTTGGCCCTCACTCTATCACCCTTTGGTGCATTCTTTCCATGATGAAGGGAATTTTTTAGTGACATACAAGGAAACAATAAATCTAAAATATGATCATTATTCTCATACCTTAGGTTGCTCATACTAATCTCATCAGCCTTTGATAATGTAGGAATTGTTGAGATACCCTCAACATCTCTATCCTTACAACTCATAATATCTCTTTATAATACATATCTATTTGCCATGCTATTCTCATAACCAAGCATTATCTCACCTATTTAAATTTTGAAGGTTAGTTCATGTTCCTCCATCTTTAATACTTATAATCTAACAAGTAAATCTCCTTTTTATTTTACTACATAACCCTTTGGTTGACACATGTAATCATTAGAAGCCAACAAAATATATTCTATTAACAAAGAAGGTTTTCCTTTAATATGTATGCTGGATTTATCCAAAACACTTGGATCCCACACCACTATGTATGAGACATCTTGATGTTGAGAATCTCCCTTCCAATTTTCACCCTTCATCTTTTCAACATTGTTAGAATACTTCTCATCATGACATTATAATGACATCATATGAAAATGATGAAATAAATCTTTTCTCCTACCAGCATCCTTATTTCTCAAGTTATAATTAAATAATCAATCAAAATTTTTACCTTTATTAACTAATTTGAAAATCTCTAAGGTGTTTGTAGTATCACCCTTCTCACAATCAAGATAATAAGTCTCAACTGGGGAATATTTCCCAAAATTATGCTCACCAACATGGCTATTTGGTAATCCATTATCATATAACCTTGGCCCTTACTTGACTTCTTCAAGATAAACATTGTGTGTAAATTCAACCTTAAAATTTAATGAAATGTTTTCAAAATCCTTGCCTTTTATCTATATGGTAGGTTCTTAACTAATTTGATCTATTTCATCTTCTTGTAAGATTGTTTTCTCCTCAATAATAATCTCTTGAAGATATGGTTCTACTTTTTCTTCTTCATTCTATAATGATCCATACCACTACTAAATAATCATGAAAAGACATGGTTACCTTAATTTCTTTAGATAGACTATGATACTTTTTATACTTACTAACATACTTAGAACTTGTGAGATTTATTACTTATTTTCTTTATTTTGAAAAAAAATTGGGTTGATTAAGCCTAATTTTTTTAGGAATCCTCCCATAATTCATATAATATGCATCTAAAGCTATAAAACAAATCTTCATAGGATGGCAAGATCTTGGCTCTCATACCATTTTAACATTCCCAACTGGGATACTATACAACTATTATTAAATTGCATAAATCTAAATTAAAAAAATATGGAAATATAATTTAATTGAAAAATATAGGGGAAGAACACCACCAAATGATATATTATATTTTTTGAAGTGAATACATCTATTACAATAAATATGGAATTCTCACATACACACTAAGTAACTACAACAAACCATACATAAACTAGATTTTATTTGCATCTCTATCATAACATCTAAGTGAGATCACCCTTATGAACCAAAGGGTTTCCATCCATTGATCACCAAGGAATTATAAGGGGTTTTGTCCTTGAATTCTACAGCTAAAGCACAAGTGTATCAAACCTATATAGCATAAATTATAATGGAAATATATGAATTACAAAGGGAAGAGAATGTTAATATAGCATTTTAAAAAGGAGAGGGAGAAATAGAGGAATAATGTAACATCCCAATTGGGACCTACCTAAAAATACATGATTTTTTAATTAAATGCATACTATAAATATATTACACCAAATGAATCTAATTAGAGAACATATAAATTAATCTAAGCATGATAATAATAAATAAAGCATATTACATCATATATCACTAATCTCTAATATAATGAGAATGCATCATAATATTAATATATAATGTAATTACATTAACTCAGTCATGGCTGATACAAGTCTATAGCCACTACTATCAATGTATTATAAATAAGTAATTATAGCTCTTCATGACAATATTTCAATAATAAGTACAATACAATACAATGTACATATAAGATACATGGCTCCCCAAAGCATAGTTCCCAAACTTTAGTATATGTGGCAATCTCAAGTGTTGTCTCAAAAGTAAGTGTTGTTGTGGGAGGGAGAGCATCATATATGCACTTTTCTACACCAAACATGGACCAAAAATCTCCCACACTAATCTCATCAGGGAATGACCCTCCCTTCTTGTATGAGTAGATAGTGATGGTGTGGAAATTTAGAGAGACAAGCAAGTATCCACGTGTTGTATGATTTCTAAAACTAAACATGTAATTTATCATAGAAAATATTTTCTATTGAATGATATCACACAAACATGTAAATCATACTCATGAAATGATAATATCTCACTAAACATACTTTGTCCAAATTTTTAAGAATAATAAATAATAGAGATCTATAGATCAATCAAAATTCATACACACCACCTGATCGGATTGCCTTAATATGGCATTATGATGCTAGTAAGCCAATGAATTCCATCTCACTCTTTACATAGTATCAAGAATATAAGATTGGTCAACATAATTTAACCAAAAGATTCATACAATTTACATCCTACTAGTATTCATATCACATAACATGTTAATCATAGGATTAATAAAAAACATATATTTATTCCATCAAATGCACAAATGAATCTCACATTATTATCTATCCCATACTAGAAATAATGACTGTAGTTTATACCACTCAAGTAAAATAAATATTTAACCACATATTATAATTACCATTATTAGTTTCCAAACATTCTACACCTTATGATAACCTATATTACCATAGTCTAGTGTTTTTAAACATTACTACTAAGTACTGCAACTAGTTTAATAAAGTAGTCATAAATTTGTGGTAACATAAACTCTTATATAAATAGATAGATATAAGAAAACAAATCTCAGTACACATGAAACATAGAACACTCAAATCTAGCATTTTTTATACTCTTAGGGTTTTGTGTGCATGCATTCGTAAAGCTCTTATTATACATAATTATTTAATATAGTTTATAGCCACTCATGGAATTATAATCATAAGTACACACCTATATGTATATGTATATGTTAATAGGGACATTTATACCTATATTTCCCATTAAAAATACTATTATTAATTCATAAATCTGTAGTTTATTTTAATGTTACATTTACATGACGTGTTATGATTCACAAGCTATAAATCATAAGCAAACTCATGCATATAAAAATGAAGACTACACTAAGTTTTTTTATCCTTCACATGCCTCATTAAACACTTTTAATAATATCGATATGCTAACCACATTATATACACCTACAATCTTTTATATTCCAAGCAAGGTTTTTCAAAAATCCTTTGTTAAAATAAATCATCTATTAATTTAAAAATGGAAATAATAATGAACAATCCACCTAAATCAAGTTGAGGTTATGTATATGTTTCCCTAACCAAATTCATCATTTTGATATGACAAGCTATAAACATGTATATATAATCCATAAGTAAATAAGGATCTAAATAATTCAATGATAGAGAATTAAGTCATGATGTGAGACATTTTAAATATATAAATACATGGAGACATAAATACATATTTCTCGTACTCACAAATATGTACTTATTATTACATATAAATATCTAGTGTTAAGTAATACTACAATATTTATTTTTGATTTATACATTGGGCTAGTGGATCCTTGCCCATAAATGCATGGAAATTATGTGAGAGTCATCAAGTTTCTAAAGTTTGATTTAAATGAATAACTCATATGGATAATCATCAGTATGGAGCACTAATCTTCCATTACTTGGATTTCCCTATTCCAACCAATTTATTAAGCACTAAGAATTCCCATTTACCAGTTAATATTCAGATTGGTCATTAAAATAAATTGAGTATTTCTGTATTTAGTAAGTTGTATCACTATGCTAGAGATTGGTCATCATGCATGTATGTTGTGGAATGTTATATTTAATAAGCCTATGACTTGGATCATAACAAATACAACTCAAATAACGACACTATATTATATTGAATAAGCCAATGAAGATATATTTGTGAAATAATAAGTAAATATGTTCATAGATTACATCTATTTACCACTCATTCATATCACATTACTAGTTAATTCCCTTTAATAAGTCATACGTTTGTATATATATATATATATATGGCAATGTTTTGGTCTCTAACCAATGATTTGGTATAAATAAAATAGATAAATGTATATGTAAATAAGGCACTAACTATTTATTCTTTTCCCAAGTAATGATTTACAACATATCTAGCTAGATCTATATATCAAAAGGAGGCATCTAGTTAGATCTTTATAAATACACAGGTTTATGTTTTCAATTTATTATATACATATAAATTGCACTAATAGATAGAATATGGTTCATTGTATTTATCTTGTTTGAATTATCCCTATATAAACTATATTGAAGCATGTTCAATTGAAAGACTAAATTATAGACTAGTATAAATCACCCTATGTAGCATGTCATAAGCATACCATTTTTTATAGATTCAACTTGGATGGAATAATACTCTCCTTAGATATATGTCCAATATTTTTAATGTCATCCAATTGCTGCTATTATATAAACACAAGTGTGTATATATATATATATATATATATATATACACTTATTTATTTCAGATCTATTATCTATATAGGCAAGATGAGAATGGGTCGATGCTTAGGTATAGATGGAAAATTTTTACAATAAATCCATTTTACTTGGGATGCCTAAGGAAAAAAAAAGTTAAGGTTTTTATCATGGCTAAAACGCCTATCTAGCAAGCTAAATATCTTCTCTCTATTTATTTGCCCTTGCTAACTCTCCTTCTCCTCCAAATGCCTCTTTCCTTATGTGATATGCCCTCTTTTTGTTCTTTTTAATTCTCTTTTCGAAATTCTTATTATTCTCTTTCGTAATATCTGTTATGATAAATAGGTGTAGTCTTTTATTTTTAAAAGATTTTTATATAGTTTTTGATTTTTCACTTTCCTCTCATTATTTATTATATTTTCTTCCTTTTTATTTTCCTTACTTTTAGACCAATTAATTTTTATTTTATTTTATTTTTATTTTCTTCATATTTTTTGTTTTTCCTCTCAACTGGCAATTTCTAATTTTTATTTATTAATTATAAAAATCCATAATTTTTAAATTTAATTATTATCATCTATTGTTATATTAATTTAATGATAATTTCATAAATTATTAATCCATATTTAATTTAACTAAAAAAATCACATTTCTACTTGGCATTTAATGATCACAAATTGTAATGAGTTTCATAAACTATTTAAACTTATACTAAAAATTCATGAGAAACAACTTTATAATGCAAGCAATAATAAACACATTACATTACCCATTTTATTATGCATTCCAACATGTCCTAACTATTGTGGTGTGTGTAGGCTTCTAGCTGATTTCTCTATCATCCTCTAACATCTCCATCTATGTCACCCTCTCTAATGATGATCTCCCTTCATCATACTTTGAGGGATAAGTTGTCATGCATCAACCTCACATAAATCAAGTAGTTAAATCATATCAACATGATATACATACATCATAAAATATTACTAAAATAACACATCAACATGTTTGAATTGTAAACACATACACTATAACTAACTCACAACAATGAAAACATGTAACTTAAGCAATATCCTACTATCCCATAACATCATATATCTCAAAGATTAGTCATAATTAACCAAATTAAATGTGTCAAATATAAATATCCATGGATAATCAAATAGCTTGCTTAGTGAGGAATTAGAATGTAACATCCTTCCGCCATAAAGTTAGTCATCATCCTGGATGACTTTTATTCAAACATAAGTTTTGAATTAAAAATATTGTTTAACAAAAAAATAGCATAGTATAATAATATATAATTAAGAAAATAAATATAGAAATATCTTATAAAACTTATCATAATCTTCCCAAGTAGCACTATCCTCAGAGTATTGGTCCCACTGGACCTTTCACTATGACATCTCTCTATTATATAAATGAAGCTCATGTGTGTCAATTAACTTGATTGATTCTACTATAACCACCCTAGGATCCAGAAATTGCAAAGCATTCCAATCCAATACATGTGTAAGATTAGCTATATACTTCTTAAGATAAGAAACATCGAAGACATTATGTAATAGAGTTAGGGCTGGTGGCAATGTAAGCCTATATGATATAGGTTTGACTAATTCTAACACTTCAAAGGGTACCACATATTTCAATGACAATTTCGTTAACCTCCCAAATTTTATTGAGGTCATTTACGACTTAACCCATAAAAACACTTTATCACCTACTATAAAGTGCCTTTTTATCCTCTTTAGATTTACATAACTATTATGCGTATCACTGGCCTTAGGCAATCTATACCTAATTAATCTAACTTGCTCTTCCATCTTTGAAAGCATCTTAGGTCCAAAGACTACCCTATCCTCTAATATGCCCCAACTAATTGGTGTCCTGCACCTTTTCCCATAAAGTGCCTCAAATGGTGCCATCTTAAAATTTGATTGGTATGAGTTTTTTAAAGTAAACTCAACCAATGGAATATAATATTCCCACTTGTATTGTTGATCCATGAAATACATATGAATAAGATCCTCTATTGCTTAATTAACTCTCTCAATCTTTTTGTCAATCTCTAGGTGATATGTTGTACTAAAATTTAGTTGCATATCTAAAGCTGAATTTTGAGTTACCCAAAATTTTAAAGTCATCTTCAGATCATGATCTAAAATTATCTTCTGTATAAATCCATGCAACTTATATACTTCTTTTATGAACATTTTCATAAGGGTGGGTGCATAATTGGTGCACCCCATAGTGACACACTTGGCTTGATCAATCCCTTAGCCAACAATTCCCAAAGTTGAGCCTTCAATTTAAAAAACTCAATGGCTGTCATCCTGTATGATGCCTTAGACTATGGTTTTGAACTAGGTATGATATCAATAGAGAAATCAAACTCATATCTAGGAGGCAAACCCAACAACTCTTTAGGAAACACATTATGAAAATCTCTAATAAATGTGTAATCTTTGAAATATGGTTACTTAGTTTCCTCCATTTCATTTATATTGATTATAAATTCTCAACCCCATTTTCTTTGGGATATCTTAAGTTACATTGAACAAATTTTCCTAAGCATCAACTCTCTTTTCTCACCTTGATTTTTTGTCTAATTTTTAAAATCATCTAGACACTCAACCTTCTTCAGGTAGCAGTCAGCCTTGGCCTTATGTTTTGTTAACTAGTTTATTCCTAAGATCAAATCATATGACCCTAGCAGTGCTACATACATATCCACAACTATTATGAATTTGGGAAACCTAATCTATGCTTCAAGTAAACACTTATCAACCATGACTTTTGAGTCATTCCCATACTATATTGACCATGCATTTTCTATTACTCTAACTCTTCTAGTTCACTTACTAAGCATATTAAGAGATATAAAACATTATATGGATCTTGTATCTATCAAAATGGAAACCGAATGGTCAAACAAAATACCTGATAGCTCTATGGGTAATGCCTAAAATTTAGCTTATTGATTATCAACTATTACATGAATCTGTTACTAAAAATTGCCCTGCTAAAGATTAGGACCTTTGCCCTTTAACTTGTCCTAAGTAAAATAATGATCATAATAGTCATATTCACAAATTAAACAACCTCCATTTAGTCCTTTCTTATCATTCTATTTATTTCCCTTGAAACTACCTTTCGATCAATCACCCTATTTATTTTTGCCTTAACCATTGTTAAACTTGGTATTCTGACTTTTGAACTACTTTATAGAGTCTCCACTCTTTTATTTCTAATTCTTATTCTTGAAGGTTGACTTAGAATTTCAAAAAAAATTCTTGAAATTGTCTTTGGCCTAAGAAAAAAATATTAACTTCTACTCCCGTTTGTTCACCTTCTCAAATACCTAGTCCATGGTAGAAGGTTCATGAACATCCACCTCTCCACCAATATGGGGCCTCAAACTCATGATAAATTTTATAATTGTGAACCTCTCATTTCCTTGATACCAAGGTATGTAATTTAGAAGTTTTAGGAATTTCTCTCGCTACTCATTCACTAACAAGTCACCCTGCTTTAGATTTCAAAAATCTATGAGATTCTGATCAAAATAAAGCTATGGGAGCTACCATGACCTAAATAAAGCCATAAACTAATCCCAAGTAATGGTGGTCAAGTTAAGATTCATTTCCATTGTCTTTTTGGCCCACCACATAGATACCTCACCAGCCAATTAGTATGCTTCCCATAATACCTTAATGACCTTAGATTAGTTTTGAATATCTAAATACTTCTCCATCTCAATCAACCATGCCTTAGCTCCATCACCTAGAATAGTCCCATTGAACATAGGTGGATTCACCATCTTCATGTCTCTAGGAAACTCCATAGCTACCTAAGCTCTAGAATCTGGAGGATTTTTCTATTCAATGGGGTTCTCTTTAGGTACATCCTAGTATTCTCCATCTTCATGGAAATGAAACACTTGCTCTAAAGTTGTAATTTGATCCCTGGTATCATTCATAGATATGAGGATCTGATCCATCTTTGTTGATTGCTTAGTGGTAAATTAGTTAGGATCAAATAGAGGGTTACTGTCATTAGAATTTAATGAGCCCTCTTTAAAAACTCTAGCTTTCACCATCCTTCTTTATGTTAATAGAAAGATATATGTTAGTGTACTTATTAGGTCCTATAGTTCAATCCATAACTCTGATATTACATGTAATATCTCAACTAGGATCTACCTAGAAATACATGATTTTTAAAATCAAACACATATATTATAAATATACTATACAACATGAATCTAATCAGAGAACATATAAATTAATCTGAGTGTGATAAAAATAAATAAAGCATATCACATCATATATCACTGATCTCTAATATCGTGAGAACACATCATAATATGAATATAAAAAATAATTAAATTAACTCATCCATGACTGTTACAAGTCTATAGCCATATATGTTAATGTAATATAAATAAGTAATTATAGTTCTTCAAGATAATATTTAAATAATAAGTACAATATAATATAATGTACATATAAGATACATGGCTTCCCGGAGCATAGTTTTCAAACTCTAATATCTGTGGCAATATCAAGTGTCATCTCAAATATTAAGTACTGATGTAGGGAGGGAGAACATCATTTGAGTGCTTTTACACACTAACCATAGACCAACAATCCCCCTCACTGATATCATTATGGAATGGACCTCTCTTTTTTAATGAGTAGATAGTGATGTCATGGGAAACAAGAGAGACAAACAAGTATCTGTGTGTTATATGATTTCTGAAACTAAACATGTAGTGTATCATAGAAAACCCATTCTATTTCAAGATATCTCACAAACATGTAAATGATAATGATAATGTCTCACTATATATAATTTTTCCAAAATTTTAAGAATACTAAATAATAATGATATATAAATCAATCATAATTCATACACACCACTTAATTGGATTGCTTTCATCTAGCATTATGATGTTAGTAAGCCAGTGAAGTCTGTCTCACTCCTTACTTAGAATCAACAATGCAAGATTGGTCAACATAAAATAACCAAAATATTCATACAATTTACATCCTAATAGCATTCATATCATATAACATTATAAGCATAGAAATAATAAAAAAGTATACATTTATTCCATCAAATGCATGAATGAATTTCACATTATTATGTATCCCATACTAGAAATAATGAATATAATTTATACCACTTGGGTAAAATACACATTTAACTATAGATTCTAATTAATATAATTAGTTTCTAAACATTATACACCCTATGATAACCCATATTACCATAGTCTATTATTTTAAACATAACTACTAAGTACCGTAACTAGTTTAATAAAATATTCATAAATCCATGGTAACATAAATTCTTATATAAATAACTAGATATAATAAAATAAGTCTTAGTACACATGAAACATAGAACACTCCAATAAAGAATTTGCTATCCTCTTAGGGTTTTGTATGTACACATTCACAAATCTCTTTTTATACATAATTATTTAATATAGTTTATAACCATATGTAGAGTTATAACCATAAGTACACACCCTTATGTACATATATATGATAATAGGTACATTTATACCTATATTTCTCATTAAGCATACCATTATTAATTCATAAATAGGTAGCTTATTTTAATGTTACATTTACACCATGTGTTATGATTCACAAGCTATATATCATAAGAAAATTCATGCATGTTAAAATGAAGACTATGTTGAGTTTTTTAATCCTTCACATGCCTCAATAAACACTTTTAAGAATATCGATATGCTAACCACATATATACACCTATAGTCTCATATATTATAAACAAGGTTCTTCAACAAGCCTTTGTTAAAATAGCTCATATTTTAATTTCAACATGGGAATAATAATGAACATGCCACCTAAATCAATTTGAGGTTATATATATGTTTCCCTAACCAAATTCGTCATTTGGATATGACAAGCTATAAACATGTATATAATCCATAAGGAAATAAGGATCTAAATAATTCAATGATAGATAATTAAGTCATGATGTGAAATATTTTAAATATATATATGCATGGAGACATAAATATATATTTCTCATATTCATAAATATGTACTTCTAAATACATAAATACATATAAATCTCCCAATGTTAAGTAATGCAAAACTATTTATATTTAGTTTATACACCTGGTTGGTGGATCGATGCCCATAAATGCATGGAAATTATATGAGAGTCATCAAGTTTCTAAAGTCTAATTTAAATGAATAACTCATACAACTAATCACCACTATGGGATGTTAATCTTCCACTACTTAGATTGCCCTATTCCACCCAATTTATTAAGCACTAAGAATTACCATTTACCAGCTAATATACATATTGGTCATTATAATAAATTGGTATTGATGTATTTAATAAGTTGTATCACTATGTTATGCCTATTTTTCACAATCCTATTTTTTTTGGAAATCTATACTTTTCTGCCATAGTGATGACCTAGTTATGACATATAAAACTATGTCTGGGACCTAGTCAATTAGTACTATGATAAAATATACATTTTTAATTAAACAAGTTGATGATTGGTTTATGAATTCATATACATATTAAAGTGGTTTAAAAAAGCATAAATGGATGAATGAATAAAAATTTACATATGTATTTATCATTTCTGAATTATTTATGATCAGTCATAATTTTTAGTTGATATTTTGAACAGTCCATGATGACTAATTTGGTATTTTTATTTTGAATGGCATTATGCAACATGGTTTGAACCAGATGGAAATGGTATATTGATTGGTTATAATAGTTTTCCTATTAATCCACATCCAATTACAAGTATATATGGATTGTCATGATTGTTATAGATTGAGAAAGTAATGGATCTTATGGTGCTATCAAATCAAATACATTATTTGATTAATCATGATTTTAAAAAAAAATTGATTATGAGTTTTATATGGATTTATCAGTATATTAATGGATCTATTTCATGTAGAGTTCAGTTGCAAATATAATTAACATTTTATAAAATGACATGATTTTGGGTTGGTTTAATATTTGAATCCTAAGCTATTTCCTAAGGATATTAAAGCATCATAAAGGCTTCTAAGTTTTGATCCTAGATGATTTATTATACAAAAGGTCCTAATTCAAATGTTATCTATCATAAGTTCTAATTTGATATGACTAAACCTATTGATTTAAAAGACATATTTGATAAGATCATTCGGTTGACAAGTTGAGTTGGAAGACTTGAGGTACATGAATGTTGTAATGGCAAGTTGGTAGAATTCATGATAGGATAGTTGGAAAATTGAGTAAATATGAAGCATGATGGATGCTTCGAGATCTTACAAGATCAAAGGCATTTAGGATATTTTATGCAAGGAGTACATGCCTCTATTTATGGAGCTTAGTTGGTGATTTAGCAAGTGTTTGGATTGTTACTAAATTTGATTACACTACTAAAAAAGTTGGTAGATTGCTAATTATTTTTCTCAATTTGACAAACTAATGGAAAATGTGAACATAGTCATGAGTAGTTAATTTGTAAGGCTTGGCTTAAAAATAACATTGTTTTCTTTATTTTAGTCATTCTTTGAAGCTCTTTAATGGAATTGTTACTTTACTAGATTGGAATTTGGAGTTGTAGATAGGAATTTGTGAGAAGAAAGTTAAAGGGAGTGCACAAATAGGTATGTCAGTAACAAATTAACTAAGTTTTAAAGTAATTTATTTATGGTTTTGAGTGGTGTTTTGGTTGCATGGATAGAAATATAGTTTTTAGTTTGCATGTTTTGATAAGATTTAACTATTTATTTATGATCTACATGTATGTTTGGGAAGTTACATGAACTTGTAATTTCAGTGGTTTTTATATCATTTATGTTGCATGGATGTTGATGATAAAGCAAATTTAGTTATTGATATAATTTTTTTTTATCTTAGTAGTTGACAAATAAAAGTATTTTGGGTTTGTCAGTTTAGTTCGAAATATGGTATTTTGAAAGAAAATGAGGATTTGCTCACATCAATGTTTTTTGGTTCAATTTTTTTATTGGTTGATAGTTTAAAATGGTACTTCGAGCTTACCAGTTCTAGTTTCAAATCTATTTTGATACTTGGGGTTTCATGTAACAAGGAAATTTGTGGGTTTGAGTTTGAATATTTTAAAGCTTCGAATGGTTTATAGTCTATCATGTCATAAAAGGAATGTTTTCAAGAGTATATTTGAACATGCAATGTGATTTTTCAGTGGTGGTTTTATTTATATTTTAGTATTTTGAAGCTATAGTTTCATGCATGCATGTTTTTGAAGGATAAAACTCTTCATGATCATTTTGAGGAAATATGGTAGGTTTGAGCTGTGTCTAAAAAATTATGGAGATTATTTTATGATATGCACTTTCATTTTTGGGTTTTTGATAGTTTTGGTTTGTTACTATATAAATTACTTTGGGTATTTCAGTTTTACAGTTTCATGCATATGTGGATTTTGAAGGAAAAGCTCTACATAGTCATTTTATTTATTGGAAATATACTATGTTTGAATTATGTCAGAGATGTTTTGGAAAATATATTACAAATACACAATTTTTTGGTTTAATTTTTTTATTGGCTGTTAGAAATACATTGTTGTATTTAAGACACATTATTTTATGTTTTAAGTTTTATTTTGTTGATATTAGGGTTGGTACAAGATAAGTTCTGTATATTCATGGAAATATTATATGGATAATCTTGATGCATTTTTGGTCTACAATGAAGAAGTTATTTGGAAAATTTGCATATAAATGTTCTCGATATTTTTGTTGAAATCAAATTTTAAGATGTCAAAATGATTGATGGTTTTGAGAAGCTGTGATAAGTTATTTCAGTTTAGATATAATGAATTTGAAAGAATATAGTTATGTTGAAAGTTTTTTGTGTGAATGGTTCATGTTTAAATTTCTTTTTAAAGAATGCATGAAAATTACAATTCTTGAAATTATACATGGTTGAATATGTTTAAGATGATATTCAAACAATAAAATAGTGATAGGAAAATTATGGTAGAATATATTTTTAAGATATTATTAGGGTTTCATATTGAAATTTTTTTGGGATAGTAAGATGTATATTCATTAGAAGGTCATAATAAGTTGATTTTTAGTTTGAACTTATGACTAGGGAAATATAAGTTATTATTCAAGTTTATATTCTAATGAAAGTTTAAATTGAATTATTTACAAATTTTAGTTTGAGAAATATAGGTCATAAATGGTTTTCATAAAGATATTTCTTTCAGTCGGTTGAATTGTTTCAGTTTGAGAGATTTGTGTGGTTTTAAGTTAGAATTTCAATCATTTTTTATATTATTTTCACACAGTGAAAGTAAAATTCAATAAAATATGACAAAATGTTTTGAAAAATAAAATTATGTGAATACAATTTTACTTTGGGTTTCAAAATGGAAAATTATTGAAATTATTTAGTGTTAGTTTCAGTAATAGGTAGTTCAATGATCATTGGCTAGTAGTGAAATTTTATAAGTGATTGAGAGTTTGAAATTTTGAAATACAGTGGATATATGATTTCATATTTGATATATTCATGTTGATTTCAATCATTAATAATCAAGATTTGAATATTTTTCAAATTTTATATATTTAGGATGTCAGGGTGGGATCAATCAGGATCAGGTATAAATAATGATAATGAAGGTTGGGGAAAAAATTAGACTTTTGGTAGCATGAATCAATAGATCCTGAATAGACATTTTCTTAGGGGAGGTTATAAAGTGAGAATATTTGTCCCTAGATTCACTAATAAGGGAGTTAGAATGTCAATGCACTTTGATGCTACCAATATTGAGTTCTAGAATGTATTGAATAATTTATCCTTTAATCCTGTAAATCATATAGGCCATATAACATTTCATGGCCAATGATTTAGAGCTCGGTCTTAATCTCACAACAGTTCTTCCCATCAACTACAAGATAATCTAGATCACCTTCCTATTTATTCACCTACCCTAGAAAGAGTTCACCATGTTAATGAACCAACTTAGCTAAATAATGAACCAATACAACTGGCTAATAAGGTTATACATGCAAAGATTTATCTGAATCAAACCCTACCTTCTTGCTCAAATAAACCCTCACCACCTCAAAAAATACTTATTTTAGGTTGCAGGAAATGAAGTCTTAAAAAGGAACTACTTTTAATTCATCTAACGACTTTAGACAAATGGTCAGATAGTTAGAATGACATGGACATTCTAGTTGAGGTCAGATTTCTCAAGAAGATTAAGTTGTAGGTGGATGATCCTACAAGTGACTCAAGAATGAACATGCTTAAGCTTCCTACAGTGGAAATGGAATATAATGAGTATTTGGATGAGTAAGAAAAATCAGTAATTGAGGTCCTTTCTAATTCTAATGACTTCTAGTGTTAGAAAGATAAACTTTATTTTATCAATTGAAATTTAAATTGATAGAACTTAAGTACTTTCAGATTTGATAGTTTGATTTTCATATTTTGATATTTTGATTTTGATGTTTTAAAATTATAACATACTTTAAATGTATGATATATATAATATGCCTAAGTATATATTTTTTGAAAATATGCATTATAATATTAATATAAATAAGAATTTCATTAACTTTGATTCATCTATTATTTATTGAAATATGTATTTTTTATTATTATTATTATTATTATTATTATTATTATTATTATTATTATTTGATTAAGGACACCCACCCATTAGAAAATACTTGGTTTATATTTAAATATTTGATCTATTAAAACTTTTAAGTCTTAATAAAACTTTAACTAATAATTTTTTATATTAATTGATTTTTTAGAAGTATATTAGTTAAGTTAAACAAGTAATTAAGGTTAGTTACAAATTTTTATGATCAAATTTGAAGTATAAAAGGAGATCAATGATTCATTTGAAGAGGAGGAACAACACAAGTATTGAAGACTTATACATTATGAAGTCAATCATTTATCTTTCTCTTCTATGCAACTTATTTGAGATAGCATGAATTTTAAAGATAAATCAAATGGTACTTTCTCTGATGATTAAATAAATTGATTAAGCAATACAGGTATATCTAGTTTTATATTATCATTTATAATACATTATTTAAAGTTTATCAAGTTTAACTTCTTTTGATGATTGATATTTGCAATCTTATGTATAGAATCCAAGTATTCAACCTGAATAATGATGCAAAATTCACTCTTTATGACATTTCATTGATCTATTTGATTGAAAAAGTTATCTCTCGAGATATTTTGTAAAGAAAGATGTTGGTTTCTCAAATAAAAGTGATCTATTTTTGAATTATAATGTAATATGTTATATTTAATAATATATTTGTTATTTTTCAAAACATTTAAAACATCTCTCACATCTTTAGAATCGTAATTGAACCTTCAAAACCTTATTATTAGATTCGTATGATTCCATCTTAACCTTAGTTATAGGCAAAAGGGTTGATTAATTAATAGTAAAATTTTCATCATCAACAAATTTGGTGACTCCATTGGAGAATTTTTAGAATTTTTATTTGTTTAGAACTATATTTTCTTACTTTTCATGGTACTTGGAGGATAGGCTCCTATTATCCAATCTAGAATTGATATTGTTAATGATTAAGTTGATGTTGTTTTTAATTTAACTCCTTATGCCTGGTATAATCATCTTCATAACATTTAACATGTCATTTAAGACATAAATGAAGAGAAAGAAATTATAGAATTTGAAATAAATTTATATGTTAATCTTACTAATGAAACTCAACAAGATGTTTTAAATATAAATAAAAGAAATCAGGAAGATAAAGCTAGAATTTTAGATATTAATCTTATATCTAAGACTTTTTTCCTTTTTGATTCTCATCCATTTGATGATCTGATTATGCCCTCTAAATCTATAAGTTTATAATTGAATCAATCTAATTAGGTTTAAGAAAATTAGCGAATTCAAGTAGAGGAGACTACTGAAGCTTCCAATGAGAGATCAAGCATAAGAGAGGATATATGATCTGATTCATAGACTACAAGACAATAGAGATTAGAATGATCTCACCGAAGATGAAGCTAATTATGAAGTTGAAATAGAACAATAGATAGTTATAAATCCATGGATTTATACAAATCAACTTAATATTGGAAATCATCCTTGTAAGTTACCTTCCCTTAAAAGATTTAATATATCAAATTTTTTTGTAAAGAATCTTGGGAAGATCATTTAGAAGAATTCGGGTTATTTTGTGTTATTCTTGGTAAAATAAATGAAAAGATTTGTTTAAGGGTTTTTATTCAAACACTTGAAGGGAAAGCTTACCAGTTATTTATTAGTTTATCTACTAAATTTATCAGCATATGAAAAAAGATTGAAGAATAGCTAGAGTTATCTTTTGAAAAAGCTAAAGAAGACTTTGACCTAGTCAATGATCTTGTGATTTTTTTCCTTGATCCAGGTGAAACCATCTACCATTTTATTACCAAATTTTCTTAGTTACATCAAAAGATCTTGTGTGATCTTAGACCTTCTAAGAAATTATCTAGACTTTACTTTTGTAGTGCTTTACCCTTAAAATATAAAATGGTTTTAGAGGATAAAGATATTACAAAATATGATAAAACTATAATATTCTACGTTGACTATGAAAGAAAACTTAAACATATTATGTTTAAGGATAGATTTTATACAATTTTAAATTTAGATAATTTAGAAATTTTAAAAGTTATTCAATGTTTAGGAAATAAATTGATCATTGTTAAAAGTCAGTTAAATGATAAACCTTCTTCATCTAATAAGAATATTGTTGAGAGTAAAAAATTAAAAATTGTTTATTACTATAATGTGTGTGAATTGGATCATGATCCAAATTCATGTATTATTGTTTGAAAGTTCAAAAAAATATTCAAGGAAAAGATCTTATATATGAAGATATAACAAAACATAAACATATATACTTTTGATGATCCATCAAAAAATAAGGGTGCTTTATGTTGTTAATACTAAAGACAAAGCCTCATAAAATAATAATGTAGCAAGTAATGATTATTCTTCTAATGATAAAGGTAAAAAAATTCAGAATAATTTCTCAAGTAATTTTGATAATTTTTTTTAGAAAATTCTTTTATCAACTTGTTATAATAATACTCAATATCAACCTTATAAGCCTAAGAATTTTTGACAATCTGATACTAAAGTTTATAATATAATTGATTATTTATCTACAATTAGAACTAGACTTTTATTATTACAAACAAGTAGTCTTCCAAGACAACTTGATAAAATTAATAAAACTATTAAAAATCTTAAAACTAATGTAGGCTTATAAAAATAAGATGGTAATGAACAATCAACTATTTTTTCTCAAAGTTATGATCCTCCTATTTATTATATACTTTTTTTCTATGTTTCAGTTAAATTTGTTAATAATATAATCCATAATTATATCATAGATACTAATGCTTCAAATAATATAATGCCCAAATTTATTGTAGATCAATTAGGCATATTTTATGAAACTGATAATTAAAAACTTACTGGATTTGATTCTAAACAAACTAAAAATTGTGGTAAATTTTAAGATATAATCATTAATATTGATCAAGATGAAATAATGAGATGCATGAATACTTTCCAAACTTTAGATATTCTTAGTAATTATGTTATGTTATTAAGAAATGATTGATCAAAATCAATTGGTACTTTTGTTGAAAAAAATATCACATGAGTTCTTGTTAGTAATGAAATTGCTTTCATAAAAAGAGAAGATTGGTCTAATTCACCTATAAAATCATTTATTTCTTCTATTATTGCTTCTGTTGAGATAGGAATTGGAACTTATGAGTTGATGAATTTTGATGAACCAAAAAATTAGCAAGAAGTGTTCTTTGAGAAAAACATTTTATGGACATTATACTTTGATGGAGCTTGCTCTAAACAAGGTAGTGGTATTGGAATTTGTTTAATCTCCCATGTTAGTAAAAATTTTCATTATGTTTATAAATTATCATTTAAAAACACTAATAATGCTATAAAATTTAAAGCATTATGTTTAGGTTTAGAAAAAACCATTGAAATAAATATTCAACATTTAGAAGTCTTTGGGGATTTTGAATTAATTGTTAGACAAGTTAATTTTTTTTATAAAACTAATCAAACCCGTCTACATCGTTACATTCAAAAAGTTTGGTTTTTAATTAAATATTTTAAGGCTTTCAATATTACTCACATAGTTAGAAAATATAATATTAAATATAATAAGCTTTTTATTTTTACATCTAATCCAACTCTAAGTGAGAGTGAACTAATTATGAACTTTTTTTTTTTGAAACTTTTTGACCTAAAATTCTAGATTTGGATAGTAGCTGAGATTTTTTTAGTTGTGATGAACACATAGATTCATTAATTAAAGGTAATTATTTTGATCATGATTATTATGTATTAAATTTTAAAGATTATTTGTAATTAAGTATTAATAAATGACCTATTGGTTTAGTATGTTTGAAATCTATGTTTACACCTAATGATCAGCCAAAAAAATTTAGAACAAAAGAGTCTTTCAGGAGAATCATAGGTGAGGCTATTCATATCAATTTAGGTACAAAAGAGGATCCTAAATATATCTATTTAGAAATTCAAGTTACTGATAGTGAGAAGGTTAAATTCATTAAGTTATTTAAATAATTTATTGATGTATTTGACTAGTCATACAAAGATCTTAAAGGTTATGATATTGATATTATTAAACATGATATACCTATAAAACTTGGTATCAAACCTGTGAGGTAAAAAATATAAAGAATTAGCCTTTTGTTAGAGGACACCATTAACAAAGAGCTAGATAAAATGATTGATGCTGGTGTTATTTTTCTTATAAAATATTCTGAATGGGTACTTAATTTAATGCTTGTTAGAAATAAAAATGGAGATATTATATTATGTGTTGATTTTAGATATTTAAATATAGCTAGCGTTAAGGATAATTTTCATCTACCATGTATAGATCAAATTTTAGAAGAAGTTGTAGGATCATAAATGATGTCTTTATTAGATAGATTTTCTAGTTATAATCAAGTTTTTATAAATCTTGAAGATAGACATAAAACTAATTTTACTAATCATAGAGGGACTTTAACTTATAATAGAATGCTATTTAGATTAATGAATGCAGGAGCTACTTTTCAAGAACTATGCATGTTACTTTTGGTGACTTGATTGACCTTGTTATTTAGGGATATCTTTATGATCTCACCATTCATTTGAAAAGATGAAAAAGTATTTAGATAATCTTTTTGAAGTATTCATAAGATGTAGGAAGTATGATATTTATTTGAATCCAAAGAAATCAATTTTTGATGTTACAGAAAGTAAATTTTTAGGACATCATTTCTAAAGATGGTATTTCTATAGATCCTGAACATATTAAAGCCATTAAAGAATTACCTCCTAAAGATTAGTTTGATTTATGGTCTTTATTTGATAAAATATTTTTTTTATAAAATTCATACCAAATTTTGCTGATAAGTCTAATCCTTTACAGTTATTGCTTAAGAAAGATAAAATTTACACTTGAGATGAAGGTGTTTATTTAGCATTCAATAACATTAAAAATGCCATTGCAAGTGCTCTAATAATTACTAAACCTGATTTAAATAAAGAATTCAATATTTATGTTAATGATACTAAAAAAGTAATTAGAGTAATATAACTCAAAATTTTGAAAATAATGATAAAAAATCCATCAGTTATATGAGTCAAGTTTTAAAAGATATTGAGACTGGGTACCCTCTTATAGAGAAATTTGTTTTCATCGATTTCCTCTTTGATTAAATTTTATTATTTATTGATGGCAAATAATTTTTTTGTGCAATCTAATGTACCAATTTTATCTTATCTTTAAAAAAAAATCATGTATTCAAAGAAGGCTTGCTAAGTGTATATTATGAAGTCAAGAATTTGATCTTGAAATCAAAACTTCAAAAATAATTAAAAGTAATAACTTAGCAAAATTTTAGATGAAAATGCTTCTTCAAATATTAATGTTTTGATATTATAAGTTGATGATAATTCAAATTCAAAGCCTCATTTAAAGACCATGAAGATTTCTATTTTTTTTTAAATTTTAAATTTGGTTTTGAAATGAATGAATGGAGTTGTATGATAGCTGAGGATGATTGGTATCATGACTTAGTATTTTATTTTCAAAATCAAGCTTATCCTAATAATTTTGATAAGAAACAAATATGTTCTTTGCTTTTAAAAACTTTAAGTTTCTATTTATTGAAAAAAAAAAATTATTGAAATAGAGAAGGAGTTATATTAAGGTGTCTTACACATGATCAAACTCAAAAAATTCTTAGAGGCTATCATGAATGAAATTATGGTGGACATTATGTTGTAAAAATAACTATTTATAAGATCTTACAAGTAGTTTATTATTGGCCCATACTCTTTAAAGATGTTTATAAGATGATTCATTCTTGTAAGCCATGTTAATTTTTTGTTGGTAGAGATAAGTTGCCATTAAATCTTATTATACCTAAAAATTATTTACAAAATGGGGCATTGACTTTATTTTAGATATACATCCTCATTCATCAGCTGATCATGCATATATATTAATAATGATGGATTATTTCACTAAGTGTCATGAGGCCAAAACACTTAAAAATTTAGTAACAAGTGAAGTAATTTTATTTTTAGAAAATCATATTTTCTCTAGATTTAGAGTTCCTTATAAAATTATTTTTGATAATGGACCTCAGTTTGTTTTAAATAAATTTTTAGAATTTTTGAGAAATTATTCCATTATATCTAGTCATTTATCTAAATATTATCCTCAAGATAATGGTCAAGATGAGTGAACGAATAAAAATTTGATTACAATCATGAAAAAGTTAGTTTGTGAAAATAAAATAAATTAGCATCTTAAACTTTTTGAAGCTTTATGAATTGATAGAACTATTGTCAAGGTGGCAACTGGTTATTTACCTTTCTTGTTAGCTTAAGGATTTGAGTCTATCTTACCAATATAACTCTATATTTCTTCAGCTATAACTACTTTACAATACATTGCTGAAGATACAAATTTGATTGAATAAATATTGCATGATCTAATAGCTCTTGATGAATCTAAAGCAATAGCATTATAGAAATTAGAAAGGTCTAAACAAAAGTTTTAAAAAAAAAATTGATAAGAAAGTTTTTAATAAAAAATTTAAAGTTGGTGATCTAATTTTATATTGAGACAAAACTCATGAAGATCTTGGTAAACATCATAAATTTGATTCATTATGACTTTGTCTTTATAGAATTGCCACTGTTCTTGAAAATAATGCTTTTAATTTGAAAGATCTTGATGGAAATTGATTACGTTATTCAGTTAACAACCATCATTTAAAAATTATTTCATGATTAATTTCTTTTTGAATTTTTTTTTCCTATTTTGTTTTTTTTTTATGTTTATTTTTTTTTATGTCTTGTTCTATTGTTTCTTGTTTTGGTTTATTTTTTTTGCTTTCTATTGTTTCTTTCCTTTTTCTTTTGAGATATCAATGAATGCTTCAATTGGATAAATTTTCATCTTATTGGGGGAAAATGCAAATATAACTGTAAGTATCACTTATCTTGAGGTAATATTCTTTATAAGCTCAATTTTCTTTATACATAAATAATATATGTTGAGTTGTATCTAGTTGTTGAAGTAATACTTAATTTTTAGATATTGTATTTAAGGCATTTTTATTAGTTTATGCATCCAACCCAAACTTATCTATTATGTCATTCCTTTTTTTCATGGCATGCTATCCAAACATATCGTCCTTTATTGAAATTTATTATTAAAGAGGTTTGTGCATAACTACTTGAGAATTGATTTACCAAGATCACACTCTCAATATTATATTTTTATCAATAGACAATTTGATTATTACTCAATTTCATTAATCAAAATTGACTAGCAAGGTCACTAGTGTTATGCCTATTTTTCTAACACCTAAATTTTTCTAAAACTTATACTTTTCTGCCATAGTGATGACTTGGTCATGATATTTAAAACTATGTCAGGGGCTTATTCAATTATTTCTATGCTAAAATGCATATTTTAATTTAAATAAGTTGAGTATGATTGGTTTATTAACTCATATATGTATTAAAGTGGTTTCAAAAAGCATAAATGGATGAATGAATAAAAATTTGCATATGTATTTATCATTTCAGAAGTAATTGTGATTAGTCATAGTTTTCAGTTGATAGTTTGAATATTTCACTGTGATTAATTTGGTATTTTCATTTTGAATGGCATTGTGCAACATGGTTTGAACCAAATGGAAATGGTATATTGACTGGTTAAAATGGTTTTCCTATTAATTCACATCCAATTACATGTATATAGATGGATTTCCATGATTGTTATAATTTGAGAAAGTAATGCATTTTATGGTGCTATCAAATCAAATAAATTATTTGATTTATAATCATTTACTTTGAAATTCGATTATGAGTTTTATATGAATTTATCAATATGATTGATGGATCTATTTCATGTAGAGTTCAGTTGTAAATATAATTGACATTTTGTAAATTGACATGATTTTACATTGGATTAATATTTGAATCCTAAGCTATTTCCTAATAAAATTAAAGCATCATAAAGGGTTATATGTTTTGATCCTAGATGATTTATTATGCAAAAGGTCCTAATTCAAATGTTATCTATCCTAAGTTCTAATGTGATATGACTAAACCAATTGGGGATCCTAATAGTCACTCAAGGCTTATTGATTTTAAAGACATATTTGATAAACTCATTTGGTTGGTAAGTTGAGTTGGTAGTCTTGAGGTATATGAATGTTGTAATGGCAAGTTGGCAAACTTTATTATAGGATAGTTAGAAAATTGAGTAAATATGAAGCATAATAGATGCTTTGAGATCTTGCAAGATCAAAAGTGGCTAAGAGATTTTAATATAAGGTGTACATGCCTCAATTTATGAAGTTTAGTTGGTGATTTAGAAAGAGTTTGGATTGTTAATAAATTTGATTACAATGCTAAGTAAGTAGGTAAAATGTTAAATGTTTTTCGCAATTTGATGAACCAATGGCAAATGTGCACATAGACATGAGTAGTTGATTAAAGATTATCTTACAAATAGCATTGTTTTCTTTGTTTTAGTCATTATTTGAATCTCTTTTGTGGAAGTGTTACTCTATTGGATTATAATATGGAGTTGTAGATAGGTGTAAATACTCAAAAAATATGCATGACAACTTTAGATGTCAAACTACCTCTTAGACCCTCATCCAATCTTACGTCTAGTGGACCACCTAGTAAATTAGACTCATTTACTAGTTTGAAACCTAACTTAAAATGCTTAACTAAACCATTTAATTCAAATTTATTTAACCTATTTTCTTCTGGCCCCTCGACTACCAATGGTTAGCCTAACCATCGATGGTTGGCATAACTATTAATGATCAAATTATCAAACTTGTTTTAAAGTATTAAGGAAATGAAAACTTTATGTGAGATAAGCATCTCCCTAAATGGTAACTTAATTTTAAAACTTGATTTGAAACATCATGAATTGTCAACTTTATCCCTATCAGACTAGTAGCTTCCTTCATCTTATAAAAAGAGAAGAGGAGGAAATGAAATGGATCCATAATCCAAAAGCCAACATCTTGCATCCAATCTCTCTTACATAAAGGTATTCAACATCTTTTCAGCAAGCAAGCAATATCATTGGAGACCCAAAGCTCTATCAAAATAAATCTTGAAAGCCAAAGTAATATCACTCTAGCCAAATCACTTCATCATTCCACTATCAAGTTTTAGATATCTTTTGCTTGTTTGTTTGATTTATCTTATTTCTAACCTCCCTACCCTATCAGACCCATCAATATCCTATTTTTCACCCCTCAGCCCTGTTAAATACCTCTATTTGTCTAAATACCTAGTTTGCACCTTTAATTTTTATAATTTCTAAATTTACATAAACAACCACTGACAATTCCACAACTGTGAATGGTTAAACCTAACCATCAATGGTTACCGAACCCTCAATGGTCACACCCAACTATTGATGGTTCATCTAACCACTAATGGTCACTGTGGCATAAAAATATAGTAAGTTATTTTTAACCCCTTAACCTTAGTAAAACCCAATTTTCTTTGTTTCTACCTGATTACAGTATTTTTTTTCTAATTTTTTGGACCAAACCCTAACCATTTTAGCATAAGTAATTGATCCATTTTTGTTATTTTAGTTGTTTTCTTTAAACAAGCATTTACCTTCTCTTTCTTTCACATATTTATTTCCATATAATTAAATTCAAGTATCCTTTCTTTCAATTATAACAACTTAATTATTATAATAGTGGATTGACAGCCTCCTAACAACCAATACACTTCTTGAATCTAGCTCATGGTAGGCAACCCACTCAACTATCTATCTAAAAACCCTCTTTCTTAGTGTCTTTTTTATTTATATGTTATTCATTCTAAGCTAAAGAGGAGTTCCAACTATCATCTAGATTCATGCATGCACTTTATAAGGTATTCTTCTACACACATTATTACTAGTTTCATTACTTTACTTCCAAAATTAAGAATTGAGTGAAATTAACTGAAACATTTTGGCACGTTTGGTGGAACCCAGTTCTCTTTTTTTTTATTTTACTTTTTTCTCATCAAATGAAATCTAATTTTTTTTGGGGGCTTATAATAAACCTCTTGCATACATTGATTTTCTTTTTGTATTATTTCATATAAAAAATTAGAGGTCAAAGTAATTAATTGTATCTTTCACACTTGTTATCACACACTAAGCCAAACCACAAAACAATTAACATATCAAAATATACTTGAGACAATGCCTAACTAGGATTTCATCACTTAGTAGTAACCTTATCCCTTTCCAGCTATCCTACTTGGATTTCACCTCTAAGGAGAGATCCAACTCAACTCTCTAATTGAGTATAAACTTTGAACTCGATATATTTTGGCTAAGCTCCTAACACTCTTACCGCTGTGGGACCATGAAGTGAGAGGGTAGGCCCCAATACCAATCCATGTACCAAAGATCAACATATATTTCTCTTTTGAGCACCTGATCTCAACCTAAAACCAACCTTAGATTTCCTCTTTAGTACCCGATCTACAATCCAAATTCCCTCTTCACACATTCTAAGGCATAAGCCAAAAATGATCTAAAAAGAATGATAGGATTTAATACACTTTTAGTGTATTCATTATTTGCTTTGAATTATTTTCTTTTGACTACTCTTTTTTTGAAGTGTGAGTTTCATCATACTATTCCCTTTTCTCTCACATGCTCTTTACTAGACAACAATTGAGAAACCAAACCGATCAACCACCACCTTCCTCTTCTTCCTTCATGGAATGTAATTCTGATGATGAGGGTTCACCTCATATTTCTCACCCTCCTACCAAAATCCTAGTTATTTCTAAGGGTGATGTAGATTTCATCACCTTCATTGATAATAATCTGGTGGCCCTTCAACATTATCTTAACAACTTACCTCACCATACTTTTATTGCTTTGGTTCCTCCTATAGACCCTCCTTATAGTATGCCTCGCCATATTATGTGGGTATGACCTCAACCCAACCCTTGCTAACCCAAGCCTCTTCTTCCTCTAACATCCCATCTATTACCACCACCCAAACCCAATCCAATAATCTAACTTCTAACCGAACACCTCCTACCATACCCAACACTTCCATTATAGGTTTAACCTTACCTCTAGTTAACTATACTCCACCTACCATGGGTTTATCTTCTACCCCCATTTATACCCTTCTCCTTATCTCAACCAATCCACCAACTTCCACACCATTTAAGAAATTGGTGTTTTCTATACCTCAAACACTTCTACCCATTAGCATTAGAGCCATCACTTAACCTCAAATTACCTAACCTCAACCCACTACCTCAACCATACCTTTAAGCCAACCCATATCTATCCCTTAACAAGTACTCATAACAAACTATCACTATGTCCCTAACCCACAAAGGTAGATAACACCTTCTACTCAACCATTTATGTTGATTAACCCTTATGTGACACCATCTCAACCTCTTCTGACCACTTACTAATATATGGCTTCTTTAGCACCTTCTATCACTTATCCAAACATAGTTACCACCCAACCTCAATAGAATATGCCCCTTAATTATGTAGCTTCCCAAACCCTAAAAACTATATTTAATCAAAATGTTAATGGACAAAATGACCAACTTAGAGTCATCCATCTTTGGGTCTCATAACCTTTTATCCTATGATCAGATTTTTAGCGAACCCATTCATCCATCTATTCCCATCCAATCTTATCCTCCTAAAAGGGAAATACCCAAGTTTTTCAAATTCCAAGGTAAAGAGGACCCCCAACAACATTTGAGGGAATTTCATCATTCATGTTATATAATCATATATGGTGATGCTTTCCTTCTTCGAACCTTCCCCATGTTCTTATCTAAACCTACCATTGATTGGTATAGTGCTCTTCCCATGCACTTTATCTTTTCTTCCTCCCAACTATCCCAAATATTTTTAGAGAATTTATTGGTAAATATATCTAAAAATGTTTCCATTACTAACCTCTATTCTATTAAGCAATTTGATGATGAGTAAATTATTGATTTTATTGCTAGATGGAGAGGTCTCATCAACCAACTTTATTTTTCCTTACCCCAACCTGAACTGATTAAACTCTTCTCTTGGGGTTGTGCTAAAAATATTTCCCCCACTCTTCAAGTTAAATCCTTTATAGCATTTGATGAGGCATTCATTATGGCACATAAACTAGAAAACTAGGCCACTGATGAAGGGAAATTGAAACTGTAGAACAAAAATTCTAGCTTTAAATCCAATGACCCTTCCTCTACCAAAACCACTAACCAATCTAATACCAAATCAAAATCATCTACAAACTCAATTTATTATAAAAATTTCTCCACCTTCAACTATCAATCAACCATCTCGAACCAATTATTTCAACCCTCCTTATCAACAAAATTGAAACCAAAACTGAGCTCCTCCAAAACAATATACTCCCATTGGAGAATCTTATGTATCAATTTTGGATAAATTTATCAAAGCCAACCTCATCCAACTTCTACCTATTAAACCACCAAAATAATTTAATGTTTCTCGCCCTGTGCCTGGGTGCTATAATTAAAATGACCATTGCGCCTTTCACCATGTTGTGGGACATGACAATAATAGATGTAATACCTTCAAGAGTCTTGTCTAAAATTTTATTGATAATGGAGAACTTGTGTTTGATAATCCTAATGCACCTCCCAATCAATCCCTTGACATTTTTTTAAATCTTTTTCTTAATCATGCTCCTTCTACCCAACACCATGATACCCAACCTAAATCATCTCACTCTCATGAGGCACATATAATCAATGTTATTAATAACAAGCCCATTATTGAAGAGATCATTACCTCAATCACCCAAATGGAAATAGTAACCTCACCTCTTATTTATTCGAGTACCCAAATAAAGGGATCAACCACTCCTCTCTCTTCACTTGATGATACTTTAGCTTTTTTTTCCTCTCCTTTGATGAAAACACCAAAGGAAGCAACCTATGTTATAACCATTCCTTATTCTATTCCACCCATTCAAGTGGTATAATTTCCCTTCATTTCTTTGGACACACAAATAATAGAAATAACTATATTTGTTCCCTCACTTGAAGACACTATAACTATCTCTCCTATCATTAAACCATCCATTCCCTCTTCATAAACAATCCCACAAGAGGAGATTACCTCATCTACCCAACTACCAATTTTATAACCTTCCCTTAAAGACAACAATGAAAGAGACATTCCCTCTTCTCCACCTAAGGGTTTAATATTTGAAACTAATGACTAAGGAATTAAACCCATTTATAAGCCCTTTTCTAGACTATTCCAAATTTTAGAGTTCACTTCTCAACCCAACTATAATAGATCCACTTTCTAGCATCATCTCAGGCTCCCTTACCAACCTAGATCATCAACCTCCCTTGAATCCACCCTTAAACCCATTATTACCTCTTTGCCAAATACCTCTTCTAAAACCATAAATGAACCATCCCAAACACCTCTACCTAAGATTGCCTAATCACCTTATGCTTATTTTAAAAAACCTACCAAGAACCTAGGAATTCTTCCCACACCTAGTAACACTCACCCCCCTTTGAGGTTGGACTTAAACTCATCTAGTCCACCACAGACAAATCCAACTAAACCAACTAAGAAGGTAGAGTCACCTAAACCTCCACCTCAATCTAGACCCATACCACCTCTTTCCCACTTATCATCCATCTTATGACCTCATCCTTCTACCATTCCAGTTACCTATTCTTCCTCTAAAAAACCATTCCCTTTTTCTCCACTTACACCCATAAAAGCCTCTAGTTTTCCATAATTTTTAACCAACCTATCCACCTCTACTTTCACACCTATAGCTAAAGATTCATCATCTAGGTATTTCACATCCAAATATTCAACCTCTAAACCAACCATAACTAACCAAACCCAACCAAAACCACCAACTAAAACCATTCTTCCAACTACAACTTCTATGGTAAAGCCTACACCCAAGAAGGTTCCCACTCCTAAAACCAAAAACCTACCACCTCCAACACCTTTACTTGAATCCTATTCAACCATTTTACAAAAGTTATTACAACCCTCTTCTATTAGCTTACCTCCAATCAAACCTTTTGACCATTCACATCCTAAACCTTCTTGGTTCAATGATAACTTGATTTGTACATACCATAGGGTACCAGGACATGACATGGAGAACTGCAAAGATATCTAAGCACTTGTTCATATCCTATATGATGTGAATGATATGTTATCATATGAACCCTTCTTACCCCCATTAATAATATTACCATCAACCCAACCTTTACCTACTTTCCCACTCCTACCCAAGGATGAGAAGTAGGAACTGAAGCAAGCACCAAACCCAGCAAACCCCCTTGTCCACACTATTCATGTGGTTAACTGATCTCAATCCCAAAAAAAAGATAAGGGAAAAGCCAAAGCATATATTTCATGGACATACCCATCAACCCCTCAATCCACCAACCAAACCCAAATATCTCCACCCTCACCTTCAAAACCACTAAAACCCAAAGTTTCCATTTTGGGAGCTTCTCCCTCCAACCCTTTTGCATTCATGTAATGGTTAGTATTGAAATAACTTCACCAAACACTAGTGAAAATGAGCCTTTATGAACTAGCCAACACCTCACCTCACCATCATTAGACACTGATTGAGGCTCTGTAATCTATAGAGGTTCAACTAGATGATCTTCAACCTCTTGTACCCTGTGTTAGATACTTCTAACTTTCTACCCTTGTCACCTTTCAAGATTATGAAATACCTCTCACTAATATTAAGTATTAGGATCCTCCCTTTTTCATCCTATCATAAATCAATCATACCCATCATACCCACATTAAGAGGGTTATGATTTACGGAGGAGATATCATCAACATTATCTCCTCTCATGCATATGACCAACTTTAACTACCCAAAAACATCATGTTATAAAGTATGGTGGTCATTCACTCTTTTAATGATACCATAGCCACCACCTTAGAGACTATTGTCTTCCACATTTTCTTGGGGCATCATATCATTCCAAAACTATTCTATGTTATATAGGGAAATTTATAATATAATGTCCTACTCAAACACCCTTGGATCCATGCGATGAGTTGCATCCCTTCCCCCTTACACTGATGTTTCAAATTTGAGCATGAGGGACAAGTTGTTACCATCAAATTTGATCCTAGTCCCTTTACCTCTTGAAATATGACATATCGGCCTAATGATGTTCTTTTTCCTGCTTCATCCACCTCACCATCAATTATCAACAATACTATCTCATTGCTAGCCAAAACTCACAACACTTACACTCATAACCATGCTAAAGTATCAACTAGCTCAACCATCCCTTCATCCCAAATTTTGGTTGAGGACACCTTGTAAACCACATTTCAACAACTCTCTCTTGGGGAATATTGCCTTTTAGCCTTAGATGGTTTCTTTACTCTTTAAGAATATGGGAACCTCAAATATGATCCCTCCTAAGATCTCAACATTAACACCATTGTCCCTTTTGGGCTCCCCAACAATCAGATTTTTTTTCTCATTCCTGATTTTACTCCATTCATCTGACCATTCACCACCAATTTTTCCTACCTAGACAAACCAACCTTTGCCAAATCTTCCCTTTATAAGTGTGCTTAGAAAGGGTTCAGTCTTGGCCTCTATGAATAAGGACTTCATGAGTTACCCATAATGAAAAGTCAAAAACCTTGTGAGTTTTTTGGTCTTGGATTTGTACCACCAAAATAATCCATGTCACCAAAACCCATTTCCACTATCAATGAATAACTTCCATCCTCATTGAACCCATCTCCCTCCAAATATGAGCTCTTCAATATCATCCCATCTAACATTTTTTATCAATACCATTAGTTTGGGCCCCTTGACTTATCAAAAATATGACCAAACTAAAAATCTTCCTCTCATCCATCCTATAATGATTAAATGTGATTCTCCTACCATCAACATCATCCAACATCAGGATGATCATTCCATTATTACCTACCTCAGTGCAGGGGATTCTTCAATTCATAAATCCCTCCCACTTGAGAACTAAACCATGCTAAATGCATCCACTATTGATGTCAACTTAGGTACTCAGGATAACCCCTATATCATCAAAATTAGCCAATATTTAAATTCCATAGAGCAACAAGATTACCCTTCTTTCCTTCAAGACCATAACATAACATTTGTTTAGTCCTATCAGGATATGCCTATAATTGACCCTTCTATTTCCCTCCACAACTTTACTACTCATCTGGAGGCTAAGCCAATTCGGTAAAAGCTTCAAATAATGCATCCTCACACAACCCTTCTTGTTAAAGAATAACTTCAATGTCTCTTATCCATTTAATTCATTTAACCCATCGAGTATCCTTAATGGGTTTCTAACATTGTTCCCATCACTAAGCCCACAGGGGGAATTTGTCTCTTTATCAACTTTCATGACCTCAACCTCACTTGCTCAAAGGATAACTTTCCTCTACCCAATATCAACCAACTTGTTGATTTTATAACTAGCCATGAAATGTTCTCTCTCATAGATGGTTTCTTTAGATATAATAAGATCTTGATTCCCCTAAAGATCACCATAAAACTTCTTTTATCATCCCATGGTTAACCTTTTGCTATATGGTATGCCCTTTGGACTAAAGAACATTGGAGTAACCTTTCAATGAGCCATGACCTATATCTTTCATGATCTCATCCATAAAATCATAGAGGACTATGTTGATGATCTATTTGGGAAATCCAAACATCATAAGGATCACCTAGCTATTATCATCATCATCTTTGATTAACTAATCCATTATCATGTTAGGCTCAATCCTAAGAAGTGCATTTTTGGAGTCTTATCGGGTAAGCTTGTTGGTTTAATCATCTCTCTCTATGGAATCAAAATATACCCTGATAAAGTCAAAGAAATCTTGGAGATGCCTCCTCCTACCAACCTTACACAACTCTATAGATTTTATGGGAAACTTCAATCCATCCATCACTTCATCTCCCAACTATCAAATAAATGTCAACCCTTTCACCACCTCCTAAATAAATATCCCTCTTTTAAGTGGACCAAAAAATGTCATCAAGCCTTTGATGAAATCATGGTATATCTTCTCTCTACACCTATCATAATCCCTCCTAGGGAAGTGTTGATGCAGGGGATTGCACCTGGGGCAGGAGGCCGAGCTCCTACCTTCCACACGTCAAAATGGAAACTCCCCTCTCACCTATGGGACTGGCAAAGCTGGAGGGGAGAGTCTCTAGGTAAGGGCTAGCTCCCTTTGATGCATCTGAGTTGTTCTAATAAGTACTAATACATACATACATACACACACACATATACATACATACATACATACATATATATATATATACATACATACATACATATATATATATATATATATATAATGGGGGGATGAAAAGGGAAAAGGATTACAGGAAAACAAAACTTCTCTAAAAGAGGTGATGCACCAAATGATTTGACCTACTCACACTCACACTCTAAACCATACAAACACATACATACACTTCAACTAGTAAATGGACCAGACTACAAGAAGTATAACAGGGAGGCTTTAATGGAACACATAAAAAATAGAGACTCACCATAGGTGCTATGAAAGGGGCACATGGTATAGTAGATTATTTCTATCTCTGTGCTTTCAGGTACAACTCTTCTTATCACCTACAGGAATGACACCTTATAGACACCAAGTGTGTTGGTGTTAAACCTATGGAAGCATTCATAAGAAATGACTAAATACAAAAATAACACTCAGACACACACATAGATATCTAACTAGAATAGAGGTAAAAATGCATTTATTGATATCAGGTGTAAATTTTGCTAGGGGTTCACCTTACAAATGTGGAAGATCCTTTTTTTCAAATGACAAGTCTATAATATATAGAGGAAGGAAAGAGGCCTTTTGGCACCCTTTTTATCAATGACCCATTTGTGCTCCAATCATTGGGAAGAGCAAGCTACTTAAACATCAATGAGAAATTATGAGCCGCATCATTTGTCTGCTTGCAAGACTGCTCCTTTAAGGTGATTATGCAGCTTGTCTACTCATTAATGCAAAATGAAGAAAAATGGGTCACACCATTAGCCATTTGCACCTCCTAATGATCAATTCATAGACACTATATCATCTACTGGAGTAACTTCTTGAATCAGTGCCTCCCTTCACCACTTGGACTATCTGCCTATTCCTACACTTGGCACTTTTCTCTCTTTGTTCTCTGGGCTCTTTTCTGGTTGGCACTCGAGCAATTTAAAGTCAAATGGCTATTTCACCATCTTAAATTTGATGGCCATGCACCCATTGTCATTTGAAAAATAATGGCTAATCTATCTTCTTAAAGTTGATGGCCTCCAGGATGTCATCGTCCTTAGTGAATTCCTTCAGGCCTTTTTTGCAGGCTTTTTTTGGGTTTTTTCCCGCAGGGTTTTCCCGCAGACAATTTTCCTATGGACAAAAAGTCCATGAGAATTGTCTCAATATTTTGCTATTCCTTCGAGTTATTTGGATTTTTCCTCTCTTGTGGCCTCCCATAATTTCTTTAGACTTTTTGTCTAAAGTAATTCCAATAGACAAAAGTCTGAAAGAATTCATCCTTGTCTTTTGCTTTCAAGTTTCTTGTTATCCTTCAGCTACCTTAGAAGTGCTCCCTGCCCTCTGCAAGGGCTTTTAAACCCAAAACTACCCTCTGCAAGGTATTTTGTCCTTTAGCTTTGGGATACTCCCTTGAACCAAGCTGTTAAACTGATAGATTGAACCAAAAATGGTTCAACGGTTCAACACTGCACACCACTCCTTATTGAACCAAGCCTTTGAACCATTCACTTGAACCAACTATTAAACCAGTTCAATGGTTTAGACATTTATTGAACCAAGGCATCGAATCATTTGATTAAACTTGCCGATGAACTTTGCATTGAACTTTTCATTGAAATTCTCCTTTGAACCAAATGTTGAACCAATTCATTGAACCAGTTCAATGGTTTGAACATTTGTTGAGCCGAGCCTTTCAACTGAGCATTAAACCAAGCTCATTGAACTGTCTGATGAACTAAGTGATTGAATGGTCTGATTGAACCAAGGCATTAAACTTGGATGATGAACCAAGGCTTATGAACTTGATCTTTGAACCAAAATGTTGAACTCTACCATTGAACCAAAGCGATGAACCAAGGCCAAAGAGTTAAACCAATTGAATTAAACCAAGCCTTTGAATTGAGCCAATGAACTTAGGCATTAAACCAAGGCATTAAATTGGTTAAATGGTTCAAAAATGCTAACCTTCCTTGTTAATTTCTAGACAAGAGTCTGAAGAAGTTTTGCAAAACCTTACACTCTCTAAACTGGTTCTTCATCTACCAAAAGAATACACCTGCAGAGCTCGTAGAAAATCTCACTACTGAGTCTGTAGAAAACCAAGCCCTATAGAGTCCATAAAAATAGACCTATAGAGTCTATAGAAATACACCTATAGAGTTTGTATAAAATCTCACTGTTGAGTCTGTAGAAACCCAAGCCCTGCAGAGTCCATAGAAATAGACTTGCATAGTCTGTAGAAATAGACCTACAGAGTCCGTAAAAAATTCTTGGACTTGTGAAAAATAAAAAATGAATTGGCCTAAAATAACATAGGAAGAAGGGGACTGATTTTTGGCCTGTTAGACCAAAAAATGGTCAACAAATTGGTGACTCCTAGGGGAAGCATGCCTGCAATGCTTAGAAGCTAGTTGCCTCAAAATCCATTGGGCACGGGGTTAGATTATAACTTAAAGATTAGTAATAACTTTGATAAATTCTAGAACCAATCACAAAGATTTAACTCAAAAGGAAATGAAAACACACACAAAGCTAAGAAAACTACTAACATTTGTAGAAAGCACTTAGGGAAAATAGGAGAAAAGCAAGGGAAATATATACATGATGGAGAAAGGGCTTAGTGGTAATGCTTAAGATGTATCCCATTAATTGGGATATGCAATTCTTCACCATCCAACCTGGAGATTTGGAATGCATTATGCTACTTGCACTGAGTGATTATGTATGGGCCACTCCATAGGGCATCAAACTTCACATGGTTTCTAGGCTTAGCTTGGTCTTCATCCCATTTCAAGACAATGTCTCCTTCAGAGAAACCTTTTGATGAAGATTTCTTGTCAAAGTGTCTCTTCACATGTTGTTAAAAGCTAGTCATAAAAGCCATAGCCTAGTCCCTTGTCTCTTGGAGTTACATTAGCTTGCATAAACTAACCTCCATATTATCTCCTTCTTCTAATTACAGCTGGCAAGCGAGGTCCAAAGCTGGCAACTTGAGTGAAATGGGGAGCCTAGCTTCCCTTTCATAGATGAGCATGTATGGTGAGTTGCCAATTTCCCTCTTCAGGGTGACCCTATCTGCCCAAAGGGCTATTTTCAACTTGGCATGCCAAGTCCTCTAATTTTCCTCCATGGTTTGCTTGATGATCCTGATCAGGTTCTTATTTGTAGACTCAGTGAGTCCATTCTCTTATGGGTAGTAATTGGATGAAGTGCTAAGATATATACCATATCTCAGCACCCATTCACTTGTTTTAGTTCCCAGAAAAGCTAACGCATTATCTGAGATTATGGTTGCTGGAACCCCAAACCTTGCCACTAAGTCCTCATAAAAATCTAGGACCACACTTTCATTTGCCTTCTTCAGAGCAACAACCTCTACCCATCTTATGAAATAATCCATGGTGGTCAGGACCCACTTATGTCCAACACTAGAGGGAGGATTAATCATCCCTATGAAGTCCACGCCCCATTACATGAATGGCTGCTCCACCTGAATAGCCTATAAAGGCATGGCAGCCAACTGTTGCTTCCCATCAAAAAGCATGCACTTCTGGCACTTTCATACCCAGGAATGGGTGTCCCTGAAAAGAGTAGGCCAAAAATAGCCAGCTCTCATTATTCTTGCTGTAGTAGCCTTAGGAGTAAAATGACCATCGACTAGTCCATCATGGAACTCAGACAACACCCTGTTAGCCTGACTTGAGTCCAAGCATCTTAAAAGGACTCCTAAGAGATCCCTTCTGAACAACACTCCATTAATCAGGGCATAAGGGAGACACTAGAGTCTAAAATACCTTCTCTTGGTCTTGTCAAGTTAGTGCATGCACCCACCAGTGAGAAGGAAATGCCTCACATTTGATGTCCAATCCTTCATGATAGCTACTTCTTATATTTTAGCTACATCAAGGATTAGCAGACTATCCTTTTGCTACTTAAAGTCTATAGTGAGGTGTTCACACAGGCCTCTCCCTCTTATGAGTTTGGTGATCTTGATATCTACATCATATTCCATCACCTTAGTGATCCACCCTGATCTCTTCTCATTTAGGTCTTGGTTGACCAATAAATCTTTGATGCGAGGATGTGGAACCATGAGGTGGATTCTGCTATTAGATAGCATGTGTCTAAATTTCTTCAGACTCCGTATGACTACCAAGACTTGCTTTTCCACATATGTGTATCTGACTTCAAAACCTTCTAGGCCTTGGCTAAAAAATGCAATTGGCTATTCAAGGTTATCATCACTTACTTGGGTAAGCATGGTAGAGATTACCTCTTCATTGTTGAAGGTGTAGAGGTTGAAATATTTGGTGAAGTCAGGGCTGATCAAAGTAGGAGCCTAGGCTATGGCCTATTTGATCTCTTCAAAAATGCATCTTCTATGTGCTGTCCATGTGAACTCTTCACCCTTCCTCAGCATAGAGGTCAATGGCTTGACCATCTCCACAAATTTTGAGATAAATCTCTGTATGAAATTTATCTTACTAAAGAATCTTTGTAGGCCTTTCTTGTGCTTAGGTAAGGATAGCTCCAGGATGGAGTGAACTATCTCTGGATCAATAGCCAAACCCTCTAAAGAAACAATGTAACCAAGGAGCTTCCCCTTGTGGACAATGAACACGCATTTCTTAGGATTGAGAGAGATACCAAACTCTCTACACCTCTCAAAGATTTTACTTAGGTGTTTCATGTGTTGGCTCACTTCCTTGGATAAAATTGTCACATCATAATGATATACTAACACAGTCTTATTTATCAGGCCTTGAAAGGCCATGTCCATAGCTTGTTGGAAGGTTGCACCAGTATTAGACAGTCTGCAAGGAATTTTCCTATAAGAAAATGTTCCCCACTTGGTTTTGAAGGCTGTCTTGTGCTGCTCATAGTCTTGCACCAAAATCTAGTTATATCCTGAATACCCATCTAGGAGGGAGAAATGCTCGTTGCCTACCACCATTTGAAGGATCTACTCCATGCTTGGGAGAGGATAATGGTCTTTTAAAGAGAATCTATCGAGGTCTCTAAAATCAATGCACATTCTGATCTCCCCATTCTTTTTTTGAATAAGAACAAGATTGGCTAGCCAAGAAGAGTGTTTGATTGGAAATATTATCTTGGACTCAATCAACTTGGTGAGTTCCTTCTGCATGAGAGGTTTAATCATTGGGTTGACAAGCCTCTAATTCTACTTGATTAGCTTGGCAGCTTCTTATAGCTCAATGGTATGCTAGGCCAAGTTTGGGTCAAAATCCTTCAAATCACTATACTCCCAAGCAAAGATATCGACAAGTTCTTAGCACAAGATGAAAGCCTACCTTTCCTAGTCTATGCACACTTTTCCAAGTAAAAGTAGCTTGTCCTTAAATATTTCCATCTTTTCATGGTGCTCTTCCTTTGTTACAATGCACACCTTATCACTTCTTAATTGGTCATCTCCATTGAAGATACTCTCTAGAGTGACCAAACCTTTCGGGAGCTTATTGTTCTTCAGCTGAACAATTTGGTTTCCATATTACTGTTGTAGCTTTGCCTAATTTTTTGTGATGAATTCCACTTCTTGTAGGAAGAGTGATATTCGTTGATCACTATTAAAAACCTACTAGTTGGTGATGTTGTCAGGTATAAAGGGCCAGATCACTACTTTCAATTGATGTGAGATGTGGTCACAGCCTATTTCCTAAGGAATATCAAACTGGGCACCAACTGCTACCAGTCTATCTACGTGCTGGTTCTGTTCTCTAGGAATAGAGGTAATATTGAAGGTGAAGAAATTTTCCACTAAGTCCCATACCCTATGTTTGTAGGAATTTAGTATAGAATTCTTCATCAAATTTTGACCTCTTACCTAGTTGACAATCAGCTCACTGTCACCAAACACTTATAGCTCTTTAATTCCTCTTTTCCTTGCCCACTCTAGACTATGGATGACAGATTCATATTTCACAATATTACATGTGCAGGAAAATTGGAAATGAAAGGCTAAAAAATACCTCTCCTTTGAAGGAAAGACCAACACCGCTCCACCACCAGTTCCCAACTTGCTTTTTGAACCATCAAAGAATAGCTACCATAGACTTGAGCTTCCCTGGCTAGCTTTCATCAGATTTGGTACAAAAGTACCTTATTCATGCATGTAATAAATTCTAAGGCCCACCTCCTTTAGGAATTTGTAAGGATAATCCTCAAAGTTATCACTTCCCCATTCATCTAAGAGTAGCTCTGCAACTCTTTCAAGGGCAAAGGATGAAGACTGGTCTACTTGGAACTCTTTTTGGTCAATGATGGCATAGGTGACATTTTTTTCCTTGAGTGAGTAAGGTTCCAGATGATCTATGTGGAGTGGTTTAGATTCAATCTTGACTTTAGTCCCATACTTGGTTCTAAAAACTAGATAAGACTAATTTGCTGCCAAGTAGCCACCTATCTTGGATGTTAAATTCCTAGATAAGTAGAGGAAAAAGTAAGGAGCGACATCCACCACTACCACATCATGAGGAACTAAGAAATTCATGCAAGTATGCAACATCAAGCTCAAACCTCTTACCACCTCAATTGTCTTTTCTGGGGTTCCATCTAGCTACAAGACTTTTTTGGTCATTTCTTCATATTTCAAGCCCAGGTTGTTAGCTATGCATTTATGCATCACTGAGGTGCTTGCTCCGCTATCAATGATTCAATTATGCACCAAGAAATCTCATATGACCAAGGACACGTAAAAATGGGAAACTTTTCTTCTTTTCAGGCTTGACTTGAGGTGGAAGGCTATCCATTCATCATTAAGACATTATCAACCTTTGCTAGGATAGCTTGTTCATTTAGCTCCTACAATTCATTTTTTAGCATGTCCTTTTGCCCTGGTATTGATAATAAATCCCATAAGGAGATGTTCATGTGTAACTTCTTCATCTAGTCAACCACGTTGACTCAAGGGTTGCCTTCAAAATTTCTTTGGAATTATTTACAGCCTGAGGTGTAGGTTAAGGAGCTGAAGGTATAATCTATAGTCTAAAACTTGGGACTTTTTGATTTGCATGTGATGAAGAAGGTGTTGTTGATGTTTGGGCAATAGCCTGAGTTTCTTCCATTGCTCTCCTTTTGAATCTTATGTTGGTTGCAACACAGTCAACCTGATTGTCTGCAGCACCAACATAATTGACTGAATATAATTCTCCCTCTAGATGATTCATGAGAGTATAATCATGATGGTCTTGACTACTGCTCATGCTAGGTTGCATTGGAGCCTCAAAGACTTCAAAATGGGTGGCTACCTAATTGTCTTGTACATTTGGGTAATAACTCATCATTTCATTTGTATAAACAACCTGTTCCTGACCATATCCCATGGTTGAACAACTTGGGTGTTCCTACACCAGATTGTTTTGAATGGGCACCATGACCTTAGATGATGAAGGGGCACCTGGGTTGTAGCCTTGGAAGGGTCTAGTCTGAGTAAGCTGACCCTGTCCTTGATTATAATTTTGGAAAGGGGGTCTAGGAGCTTGACCATATTGCTGGTATCCTTGGTTTGGTCAGTTTCTTTGAGCTTGCTACCTTTTAAGAGCCACAAGTTCATTTGACATACTTTGCAATAGACTCTTAACTTCATGAAGTTCATTGGATGGAGTAGTAGCTAGATTTTCCATTCTAGGTAGAAGTGCTAAGGTGGGAGCAACAGTCTAGATTGCAGGCATCATTTTAGGGAAAAGTGACATATGGGGTCTAGGAGCTATCTTCCCAGCCTACACTAAGTAATTTTTAGCTGCTATAGCTATGTCATAGGTGGTAGGTAGCACATGTCCTCCCATGGATTATATCATAACATTGATATCACTATTCAATGCTCTTAAGTAATACAAGAAAACATAGCTAGGAGTAGGTTTTACTAGAATGGGGATTCTATCCCATGTCTTCTGAAACTGAGCATTGAAATCTTACATGTATTCATGTGGGGCTCTTTTCATGGTAGTCAGCTACTTGACAATCAAGAGGTGATCACTCTTTTCCCTAAAATGGTCCATCAAGTGAGTGCCCAATTCATTCTAGGAACTAATTGAATTTATAGTCAAAGTCCCATACCAGTCAAGAGCTTTGCCTTTGAGAGATAATGCCAACAATCTGATTGCAATATTTTCCTCAATGACATTGTGAATATTGTAGAGGCTAGCAATATTTTTGATGTGTTTGATGACTATAATGGGCCCCTCTCCATCAAACAAAGGCACACTTTTGAGGGCTGCTCCTAGAATTGGGTCATAATGTTGGAGATTCAAAGGACTCTGACCACAAAAGTCACAAAGGGAAGTGCCATAGCTATGATGGGATGTAACTATAGCCTTGCTACGTATGTGTTCTTTACAACAGGTCTAGAAAAGTGGTTTGTTGAATAAGGACGGGTCCTCTCAAACCTCAGTCTCTTTGATGAGTTCAAAGGCAACTCAATGAATTCGAAAGGAACACATTTAGAAGCAGACCATGTGGTGAATTTAGGCATAGGAAGTCAGACTAGTCTTTGATTAGAAAATGAAGTTCTTAACAATGGAGTCACCAGATGCTAAAAATAGTTGATTTGTTGTAACAGGACCAACATCAATCCTAAAACTTTACTGAGTGTAAAATTGAGTCCCACTGGGCATGCCAAAAAATTTTGACGCAGTGGATTGCACCCAAGGTAGGAGGCCGAGCTCCATCCTTCCACACATCAAAAGATAACTCCCCTCTCACCTATGGGACTGGAAAAGCTAGAGGGGAGAGTCTCTAGGTAAGGGCTATCTCCCTTTGATGCATCTAAGTTTTTACAATAAGTGCTAATACACACACACACACACACACACACACACACACACACACACACACACACACACACACACACACACACACACACACACACACACACAGATATATAATGGGGGGATGAAAATGGAGAAGGATTATGGGAAAACAAAACTACTCTAAAAGAGGTGATGCACCAAATGATTCAACCTACTCACACTCACACTCTGAACCATACAAACACATACATACACTTCAACTGGTAAATGGACCAGACTATAAGAAGTTTAACATGGAGGCTTTAATGGAACACACAGAAAATAGAGATTCACCATAGGTGCTGTGAAAAGGGCACATGGTATAGTATATTCTTTCTATCTCTTCACTTTCAGGTATAGATCTTCTTGTCACTTGTAGGAATGGCACCTTATAGACACTAGGTGTGTTGGTGTTAAACCTATGGAAGCATTCAAAATCAATGACTAAACACAAAACTAACACTCAAACACACACAAAGATATCTAACTAGAATAGAGGTAAAAATGTGTTTATTGATTTTAGGTGGAAATTTTGCTAGGGGTTCGCCTTAAAAATGTGGAAGATGATTTTTTCAAATGATAAATCTACAATATATAGAGGAAGGAAAGAGGCCTTTTGGCACCCTTTTTACCAATGACCCATGTGCACTCTGATCATTAGGAAGAGCAAGCCACTTAAACATCAATGATAAATTATGAGCTGTGTCATTTGTCTACTTACAAGACTGCTCCTTCAAGGTGATTATGTGTCTTGTTTGCTCATTAATGCAAAATAAATAAAAATGGGTTACACCATTAGCAATTTGTGCCTCCTAATGATCAATTTGTAGACACTATATCACCTGTTGGAGTAACTTCTTGAATCGGCACCTCCCTTTGCCACTTGGACTATTTGCCTATTCTTACACTTGGCACTTTTCTCTCTTTGTTCTCTGGGCTCTTTTCTAGTTGGTGCTCAAGCAATTTAAAGGCAAACAACTAATTTTCTATCTTAAATTTGGCATCCACACACATATTGTCATTTGAAAAATAATGGCTAATCCATCTTCTTAAAGTTGACGGCCTTCAGGATGTCACCATCCTTAGCGAATTCCTTCGGGCCTTTTCTACAGGCTTTTTTTGGGTTTTTTCCTATGGGCTTTTCCTACGGACTTTTCTCGCAGACAATTTTCCCATAGACAAAAAGTCCACAAGAATTGTCTCAGTGTTTTGCTATTCCTTTGGGTTCTTTGGCTTTTTCCCCTCCTGTGGCCTCCCAAAATTTCTTTGGACTTTTTGTCTAAAGGAATTCCTTCAGACAAAAGTCTAAAAGAATTCATCCTTGTCTTTTGCTTTTGGGTTTCTTGTTATCCTTCAGCTACCTTAGAAGTGTTCCCTACCCTCCACAAGGGCTTTTGAACCCAAAATTGCCCTCCGCAAGGGCTTTTGTCCTTTGGCTTTGGGATGCTCCCTGAACTAAGCCATTGAACTGATTGACTGAACCAAAAATGGTTCAATGGTTCAACATTGCATGCCACTCCTTATTGAACTAAGCCTTTGAATCATTCGCTTGAACCAATCCATTGAACTAGTTCAACGGTTCAAACATTTGTTGAACCAAGGCATCGTACCATTTGATTGAACCTGTCGATGAAATTTGCATTGAACTTATTTGAACTAAATGTTGAACCAATTCATTGAACCAGTTCAATGGTTCAAGCATTTGTTGAGCCGAGCCTTTGAATTGAGCATTAAACAAATCTCATTGAACTATCTGATGAACCGAGTGATTAAACCATCTGATTGAACCAAGGTGTTGAACTTAGATGATGAACCAAGGTTGATGAAATTGAGCTTTGAACCAAAACTTTGAACTCTACCATTGAACCAAAGTGACAAACCAAGGCTGAAGTGTTGAACCAACTAAATTGAACCAAGCCTTTGAATCGAGCCGATGAACTTAGGCATTAAACCAAGGCATTGAACTGGTTCAATGGTTCAAAAATTCTAACCTTATGAATTTCTAGACAAGAGTTTGAAGGATTTTTTCAAAACCTTGCTCTCTCTAAACTGGTTCTTCATCTACTAAAAGAATACACTTGTAGAGTTCATAGAAAATCTCACTACTGAGTTCGTAGAAAACCAAGCCCTGAAGAGTCCATAGAAATAGACTTGCAGAGTCCATAGAAATACACCTGCAAAGTTCATAGAAAATCTCACTGCTGAGTCCATAGAAACCCAAGCCCTATAGAGTCCATAGAAATAGACCTATAGAGTCTATAGAAATAGACCTCTAGAGTCTGTAGAAAATTCTTGGACTTATGCAAAATCAAAAATGAATTGGCCTAAAATAGCAGAGGAAGAAGGGGACTGATTTTTGGCCTGTTAGACCAAAAAATGGTCAACAAGAAGATTGGATATTTTACCTACATATATCCACCAGTGATCATTCCTTAGGGGCAATACTTGCTCATCATGATGAACAAAATAAAGAGAAAGTTGTCTACTACATCAGTTACACACTTATTGAATATAAAACTTAGTATACCCATCTTAGAAAACTCTGCCTCACCTTCATTTTTGTGGCCTCCAAACTTCATCACTATCTTCTTAATCATACAACCTATGTCATAACTAACACTGACCCCCTTAAGTATATGCACTCTAAGCCATACCAAAATCAGCGTATGGCTAAGTGGCTCATGTTTCTAGCTAAGTTTGATCTTAAGTTATTTTTTCAAAAGTCTATTAAAGGATAGTTCATCACCAAATAATTGGTCGAAGCTCCTCTACCAGACAATCAACCTATTCCTCTTACCTTTCTAGATTAGTCTATTACAACTCTATCCTAAGAAGAACCCACCTACCAAATGACCATGTTTTTTTATGGCTCTAAATGCCAAAATGGTGGGGGTGATATAATTATTCTCATTCCCCTTAATGGTTAACCTCTTCTCCCTTTTTCTAAACTTGAATTTGAATGCACCAACAACATAGTCAAATACAAATCCCTAGTCATAGGTCTCCAAACTACCCTAGCCTTGGGAGTCAAAATAATTAACATCATTGGCGACTCCCAACTAGTCATTAAGCAAGTCACCAGATCTTATCAATGTAAAAATGATGTTCTAATAAATTACAAACAACTTGTGGATATACTTTTAACATGATTTTATCATTACACTATCCAATTGGTTCCTTGCTCTACAAGTAAATTTGTAGACATGATGGGATCCCTTGCCTCCCAAATCCCATCTCAACCTATCGAATCTAAACTATTTATCATCATCCATCAATTTATCACACCTTAATATATTATTTCTACTCTTCCTACTAATTGTAATATGGATATATCTCCTTTTGACATTTGGTATGACCAAACTTTTGAATATATTAACCTTGGCATTATTCCTCCCAACCTTTTGAAGAATGCCCAAAGAGCTTTTATTCAGAGTACCTATTGTTACACCATACTAGGGGGAATCATTTACAAACGTGGCTTTGATGACATCTTTTTCTGTTATCTATGTAGTCATGAAGCCTCCCATGCCATCAAGGAAATGCATGATGGAGTTTGTGGGGGACATTTTAGTAGCTTAGTTGTTGCTAAGCGTATCCTTTGCCTTGGCTACTATTGACCCATCCTTAATCATGACTATTGTGACTATGTAAATAAGTGTGTTAAATGTCAACAACACACTAACCTACATCATGCACCTCCTCATGATATTCAAGTATCTAAAGATTATTGGCCCTTCTCACAATGGGGTATTGACCTTATTGGGGAAATCAATAGTCATTCTTCATAATGACATCAATATATCATTACTGCCACCAAATATTGCACCAAATGGGTGAAGGCTATCCCCCTTATCTCTACCAAATCTAAAAAAATTATTGACTTCATCAATCACCATATCATTTGTTTCTTCCATATTCCCCATAAAATCATCACTGATAATGGCAAATATTTTAAAAACTAGAAATTCCAAGGTCTGTGCGATACTTTCAGCATCAAGTTAAGCTTTTCCTCACCATATTGTCCATAAAAAAATGGATAGGTGGAAGCCTCTAACAAAACTCTCATCAAAATGGTCACCAAAGTAGTTAGTGTTTTAGGTAGGGATTGGAATTTGCATATCCCTTTCACTTTATGGGCCTACTGCACTAGCATTCAAACCTCTATGGGTACTACCCATTTCTCTTTCCTCTTTGGAGTAGAGGCTGCCTTTACTCTTGAGCTCCAAATTCCATCACTTCACATATATTTAAATTAAATCATTTCCAAGAGCCATTATCATCAAGAACACCTTATGTGTCTTAAACTCCTTGATGAATAGTGCCTCACAACCCTTAATCATCTTTATGTCTATCAAGAATGAATTAAATGCATATACAACAAACACCTAAAAGAGTGAGAGTTCAACATTAGAGACCTCATCCTAAGGAAAACCATCATGTAACTAATATGAAGAAGATAAAAAAGGGTAAGTTTTCTTTCAATTTTTTCATTACCTACATCATAACCCATAAGTATGGATCAAAATCTTATTAATTATCCTCTCTTGAAGGTAAACCAGAACCTAAGCCTCTCAATGCTTTGTATTTACATCCTTTTTATTATTGAAACAAGGATCAAACTAACCTTTGTGTCTAACTTAAGCTCATCCCTTAGTCTACAAGAACTTTAATTTATTTCATCTATATATCCCTAATCCTCTTAGGAATAATTTATTACAACATAAAACCATGTGATTATCCATCATAGTTATAACCTAATCCTAAACATGGGCATCATGGATCTATCCATGGCATGGTTCTCATGGATACTTTTTATCTCTAATCAGATGGAATCCCATGATCAATTGTCTCTCAAAACCAACTTTTCCATCTATCATTAACCTTATATGCTATGGTTCTACTTCCAAAAAGGTATATTGTTAAGCTTAAATAGACTTGTCCATGTCTAAACACACATTCAAAATATCTCTTGCATCTATATCTCTAGTATTACAAACTTCTCCCTTAAAGGATAGATGCCCAATAACTAAAATCTATTTAAAAATATACTACTCCCTTAAATGATAGCTATAAAAATCCCATTTTAAACCACTCCCTTGAAGCATGGTTAAAGAATAATCATTTGAAGCTTCCCACATCGATCAGCTTCAACAACTTGTCAAAATAAAAAAGCAACAAATGACCCTATGTCAAAATAAAAGTAAGTCATAATTAGCTCTTATAAGTGCCTTTTGTATACTTCCCACATCGATTAATCTACACATTGTTTTATTACATTGTAATCAGCTCGTGAATATGGCATTTGTAGACTTCTCACATTGATCAGTCTACATATCATATTAAGACATAGACTTGTCTATTACATTGTAATCGACTCCTGAATATAGCATTTGTAGACTTCTTGCATTGATCAGTCTACATATCATATTAAGGCATGGACTTGTCTATTACCCTTCTTTGGTAACCTATAGAAAGGGTAAACTAACCCACTTCAGGTTACCTTTTCACCTATTTAACACTCAACCTTCTACCTATCACCTCCTTTCCCTTCAATCCTTCTCTAAAATCAAGGGACTATGAGCTTACTTGATACAAAGTGATTAGGACACCCTATTTCTTAGTCAAAGCATGATCTTGTGAAGTATTTGATAGATTTAAGTTCACTAAGTCAATCCAACTATGGTTTCTTGTTGTTACATCCTTGCCAACTAAAAACATCATGCCTTTTTCTTATGCTCTATTTTTTAGTTCATGTGATCATATGTCTCACATTTAGTTTGTTGTCTACACCTACTTTATGTGTTTCCATTATATTCCCATTAACATAATCATAACATTATGCACCATGATCAAGTCAAATATAAACCATATCCTACACATAAATAAGACATTAGGAATGATACAATCATAAACACTCACAACATATCATTATAACATCATAAAATCATCATCAAACATCATCAAAATCATCCCTACAACAAAATATCATCCTATCTATGAACCACATTATCACATTATTTTATAAACAATATTACACCCTCATCCAATCTAACCACATTGTTATAATCATCTCATAACAACATTCTCAAAACCTATCTATCAAATATTCACAATCATGTGCAAACTAAACTAATATATCTTAATCAACAAATATCTTAATCAACAAAAATTTTCCAAACCACATCGTCATCATCATCCATCATATCCATAATTAACTCCCTAACTAAAGAATTAGCAATAACCATAAGCATGCAAAACCATATATGTCATTATAGACACTAGAAATCTACATACTTACAGTTTTCAATGCCTAAATGCCTCAGGATCTCGTAAAACTTCTTAAACCTTTCCAAAAACACTCTTCACTAACCAAATCACTATTTTTCTAGTCAAAAATATCATTCAAAATCACTATTTAAAAGTACTATTCACTATCATTATTCACTATGGGACCCACTATCACTATTCATGATGACATGGCAAGTGACATGGAATGCAAAATGATAAGTAACATGGAATGTGACATTTCAAGTGACATGGGAGGTGATTTGGGAGGTGATATGGTAAGTTATGTGGCTTCATGTGGGATAACATACCCCACTTGGGACCCTTCCTAAAGTGCTTGATGACCTCATTCAAGCATCACAAGGCCTCCACCATGAAATGTGGTGAATTTACCATTAAGGGATCATTATTCAGCATGTATTTTTGTCTTCCCACATGAAATTAGACTTTACAAGAGATACCTACCTCTTTTAGACTTTGGAAAAGACAAAGAGCATCCATTTTTGACTTTTTAGCTCAAATAGAGGCTCACCAACCCAAATGGGAGATTTTTTTAACCCACATGGGAATTCTCACAAACCTCACCTTAGAATTTTCATCCCCCACATGGAAAATGGTGTCACATTTGGTGTGACACCCCTTTAAGTGCTTGTGTGAAAGCAAAAAAGGATGGTAAAAAGTCTTTATGTCTCATTCAAACCCATGTGTGTGATTTCCATTCAAACTTGGAGACTCACCAACCCACATGGGAATATTCACCTACCTTTCCTTGACTAAATCATGAGCCCACTTGGAGAAATTGGAATTGCTTCAATATTCCTCTATTTTGTCATGTTTCTTCACACAAAAATGCTATAAATACCCCCCTCTCCTTCACCCAAGGTTAAGTGGCAAGTTAGTATTTTGTTCTTAGCATATTGTTGTTGGTTTTTGGATAAGGTAATAATCTTTGATGTCATAATAATCTTGGAGAAAAGATCTCAAGCAATGAAACTCTACCAAAATCTTCAACAAGCATCCTCAATAAGCCATCCTCAATCCATCTTCAATAAACATCAAGTGTTTTATTATTTATAGGTCATCCTCCCAATCCAAAGAGAATCTCTCCAGAATCACTTGGATTTAACATGCACATTTTTAATAGGTTTTTCTACACACCCCTTATCACTAGTTTCTTTCTTTTCAAAAAATTAAGAAAAGCAAAAAAAATTGAGAGAAATATTTTGGCATGCCCATTGGGACCCTTGAGTTTTCTTGGGTTCATATATGTTGTAGGAAATTTAGAGTTTCATTAGTGAAAGTCATTTAGTTGCATTCTAGGAAAATTAAGCTTTCTTTCTTACTTAATTAAAAAAAACACAAGTTTTAGTTGTATTTTTAGAAAAGTTAAAGTTTATTTTCATTACATCTTTAAAATAAATAAAAAGAACAGTCATCTTAGGATTATTACTTTCATTTAGATTGCATTTAGAGATTTTGTATGCATTTAAATAAATCTGAAATTTTATTTTGGGTTTAAAACAAACACTTTGCATCCATTAAATTACTTGATGATCTTGGTTCATCTAGTAACTAGGAGGAACTATAATTTTATCATAGATTTCACTTGTCTTCACACACTAAACTAAACTAGTGAATAATAAACACATCAAAATAATACTTGAGACAAGGACCGACTAGTATTTCATCACCTGGTGGCAACCTTACCCCCTCACGGCTATCTCACTTGGATTTCACCACCAAGGGGAGAACCAACTCAGCTCTCTAATTGAGTATAAACTTTGGACTCAGTATATATTGGCTAAGTACCTATCACCCTTATCATTGTGGGATTATTAATTTAGGGGGTAGGCCCCAATACTAAGCCAAATACCAAAATTCAATAGAGATCTTTCTTTAGAGCACATAAACAACTTGAAACCAACCATAGCTTGCCTTTTTACTACCTATATCAAACTAGATTTCCCTTCACACTGTCTAAGGCATAAGCCAAAAGAGAGAGAATTAAAACTCTAGGATTTAACATATCTTAGTGTATGCTTTGACTACCTTGAATCTTTTCTTTTTCTTACTTCTTATTTGAGGTGTGAGCTTTGTTTCTCTCTGTTTTTCACATAGTCTTTACCAAACTACAAATTGAAGAATCAAACCAACTAAGAACCTATTTTCCAATACCTCATCTCCACTATCTTTTTCAATGGAGAGATTTCCTATTTTCTATCCTAGAAATCCTAACTTTTCTAGGATCTTGGAAAACAATCCTTTTGTCTTAAAGTGGTACCTTGCATCACAAACCACTTATTCTCTCTTCCTTACCAAAAATCACCCCAACCTTGTCTACAACCAACCCAATCTTGTCTAAACCCAACCCAACATTTTCTATAACCAACCTATTCTTGTCTACAATCAACCTAACCTTACTTATAACTCATCAAATTCCAACTTCAACCAACCCAAAAACTATCAACCTTCACCCAAACTACCACCTGAGTTTGTTACAGTGATAACAGAATGGATAGCTAGATTAGAGTCAAAACTTAGGCCATCTATTTTTGATCTCCATGATCAATCAAACCTCACTTACAACCAATAGCCTATCATCAACCATTTAATTATTATCATGCCCAACCAACAGCCTATCAACATCTATCATCTCAATCACCCCAACCTTGTCAAATCTTAGGCCATTTCCCCCAACCATCATATCAACCTCAACCCACCTTGTTAACCCAATCAATTTCATCACCCTTAACTGATCAACCAACTTATCAATCAACTTATCAACCCAACTAACTTATTAACCTATCAAACCAACTAGCCTCTTCAATCCAACCAAATAACTTACAAATAGCTTCATACCCTAATGTGATAACTGAGACATTGGTACACCCTCTTCTAGCCCTTAGTAAACCTAAAACTAAAGAAACTATAATAACCCCAACCTTAACCAATCTACTTGTTGAAAAAATTTAATCTTTACAAATTTCCTTACAAACCTTATATAGGAAACCAAAAAATCTTTTTCACTTCCCCTTTTAGTGAATCAAAGCCAACCAAAATCATCTAACAATTATGAGGTGCACATGATCAATGTTATTATTGATAAACATATTACTACTACTTCTTCCACCCCACTCATTAAAGTGGGGGAATCACTTCCCATTCCTTTGGATGACTGAACAAAGGAAGCAACCACTTCCTTCCTTTCACTTGACACCATTACACCTTCGTCCCCCACTATAGACTCACCTACTCTTCCTTTGGAAATCATTCCTTTAGAAGAAGTCACCTTATCCACTCCATCTATGGAAGAAACATCTTCTCTAAATTTTGAACCTTCCACCAAAAACATATATGGGGAAACCATTTTCTCTTCTCCACCCAAGGGTTTAAGCTTTAAAATCAATGATCAAGGAACCAAACCTATCTACAATCCCTTTTCTAGGCTATTACAAAGCCTAGAGTTCACTTCTCAACCTAATCTCGATAGATCCACTTTTTGGCATCATCTTGGCCTTTCCTATCAAAACAAACAAGAACCCTTAGCTTCACTTGAATCCAGCCTCAAACCCATCACTACCTCAACCCTATCATTAGATACTCCATCCTGAAAAACCATAAGGAAACCATCCAACCCACTTCCATATAAAATTGTTAAATACCCTTAAACCTCTTTGACCAAACCCATCAAGAATCTAGGAATACTTCCTATTCCTAACCTAGCTCACCAATCTTTGAAATTGGACCTAACTCCATCAAGTCCATTAAAGAAAACTTTTATTAAATCTATTAAAAGGGTGGAATCTCCTAAACCATCTCAAAATAGACCCATGGTCCCCCCTTCTCTTAAATATTCTTCTTCTAAACCAACCAAGAAACCCAAACCTAACTAATCTACTAAAACCATTCCACAACTAATAACTTCTAGGGTAAAGCATACTACTAAGAAGGATCCCACTCCAAAGCCCAAAAATATATCACCCCCAACACCATTAATTGAATCTTATTCAACTATTTTATAAAGGTTATTGAAAGCCTCCTCCTTAACCTTACCACATCTTAAACGTTTCCAACCTATCAAAACTTTTGACCCTTCACATCCTGAACCAAAATGGTTTAATGTTAGCTTAGTTTGTACATACCATAGGACACTTGGACATGACATAGAACATTTTAAATCTCTCCAAGCACTCATCTAGAACTTATATAAGGATAATATGTTATCAGATGAACATCCCTTAAACAAGCCATCCTAACCTAATCGACAAACTAAAACTACCCCACCACCCATAACTTCCACAGTAAAAACTAATTTTAGGAAGGCTACCAAAACTAAAAACCTATCACCTCCAACACATTTACATGAATCCTATTCAAATATTTTACAAAGGTTGTTGCAAACCTCTTCCTTAACCTTACCACCTATCAAACCTTTTGACCCTATCAAAACTTTTGACCCTTCATGCCCAAAACTATCATGGTACAATAACCACCATGTGTGCTCTTACCATAGGAAACTTGGCCATGATATGGAACATTGTAAGGATCTTAAAACCATTATCCACCAACTTTATGACAAGGATAATATGTTATCAAATGAACCTCCTTTGAGCCCATTGCCAACCCAATCATCAACCAAACCTACCCAACACTTGCCTATTCCCCCATTCTCACCTAAGAGTAAGGAGAAACCAAAGCATCAAATCTAAATGAAAAATTCCTTTTATCCACACCATCTGTAAGGTTACCCACTCTCAAGTCCAATAGAAGGATAAGGGAAAGGCTAAAAATGTCTATTCCATGGACATACCCTTCAAACCCTCAACATTATAACTGAACCCAACCATAAACACCTTCAATTTGGGATGTTTTTCCCACCCATGCAAATATTAAACTAGGGGAACCTTCCTTTCATAAAGAATTAACCATTTATTAACTTCAACCATACCATAACTATTAACTAAACTAACCCTTGTATTTTTTACCTCAACCTATCAACCAAATCTATCCATCAACCCAACTTGAACCAAGTGGTATATCAAAGTGGGGAAACCCATTTGGACACCATCTAACCTATTTGGGATACAAATTCTACCATCAAACCATTGAAAATTGACCATCTCCATCAAACCTAACCAACCTTACCTCAAACCTTAAGAATTCAATATCATAGATCTCATCCTAAAATAAAACCATGTGACTAACATGGAGAAGAATAAATGAGGCAAGTTTGTTTTCAATTGGCTTGGACCCTACATCATCACCCATAAGTATGGATCAGGAGCTTATCATTTGTCCTCTCTCAAAGCCTAAAAAGAACTTGAGACTCTCAATGCTTTGCATCTACATCCATTTTTTATTAAAGAAGGATCAAGCTCACCTATTTGTCTAACTTAAGTTCATCCCTTGATTATGAGATTTTCACCTTCACCCACCTTCCTCATCCCCTTTTGATAACAATTAATTACAACATATAACCATGTGATTAATCATGATAGTCATGGCCTAATCCTAAATATGAGTACCATGGATCTACCCATAACATGGTTCTCATGGATACTTTTCATATTCAATAAGATGGAATCCCATGGTCACTGTCTCTCAAAACCACACCCTTTCAAATACCATTAACATTTTTGTGTAAAGTTCTACCCTCATAAAGGTAAACCTCTGAACCTAATTAGACTAGTCCAAGTCTAAACACATTTCATCTTGAAATAATTAATTGGGTTAGTATCTTAAGCATTGCAGACTGCTCCCTCAAAGGAAAGCTACCCAGAAACAAAAATAGAAATTACCACATATAAGGTAGATTGCTCCCTTGAAGGAAAACTATTAAGAACATTAAAACAAATCCAATAAGATTAGACCAATCCCTTAAAGGATGGCTAAGTTAACTTTGTCAAAATTAGAGTAATTTCATGGAAGCTTCTCACATCGATCAAATTCCCATATACAATAATAAAGCAAAAGGCCCACTATCAAAAAAATCTAAAGCTATAATTGAATTTTGCATGTAGACTTCCCACATTGATCAGTCTACATCTAGCATAAAACATGGAATTGTATATTACCATTCTTAGGTCACCTATAGAAGGGTTACACTAATTCACATGAGGTTATCATACATATCACCTGTTACACTTCACACCACCTATCACCCATCTTCCCTTTAGACTATCTATAAATCAAGGGATTTAGAGCTTACTTGACACCCTATGATCAAGAGACCTTCTTTATCAACTAATGACCACTCATGCACAATGTTTAAAGGGCTTATATTCATTCAACTTATCTCAATTCAAGTCTATTTTTAGTCCTTATAAAAAATAAAGCATCAAGCCCTATTCTTATCCTAATGTGCCTAGTTGATATTTTCACCATGACTTAAACCATCTAACATTGCAACAAAAATAGTCATTCCTTTTACATTGAGTGAGATTACAATAACCATAACCATATAAATAATACCTATAACCATAACATTCAACCAACAACATCCAACACATTTTATACATGTTTACATCAAACTATGCAATATTTTATTTAGGGTGTGAGGAGTCACATGACACATACATTAATTTCCTACCTAAGCATTAGACCTATTATTTGGTGACTTTGGATTTGTGTTCAACCATCCTTCTACTTAGTTATTCCTTGAACTAACATCCATAACATTCCCTATCTCAGCAACCGTTAAAAGGTATACTCTATTCTCCTCTCCCACATTCATACCCATAGGGTGATAATCATACTCTGCTCTGGGTCTTTCACAATGATACATTTACCTTCTTGCCCCTTTTTCCCTCCTATTCCTACCAGCCCATTACCAAAAGCTCTAAACATTAGACCCCAACCATTGGTAGTGTATGCTTGAATGTGGCAGTCTTTTCTTTTGTACTAGCTAAGAGTCCATTTATAGCAAGGGAATGACTATCTAATCCAATTGTATCACCAATGTCCTAAGACACATAGATCCTTGATACTAGGGCCTCTTCTAAATTGGACCCCACGTCTATAGTTCCAAGAAACTGGGGTACATGATACAAATATAGCCACCATTTGTCTAGCCTACCCATGCAGCTCTTAGGTCAGACAAGGTCCATTCTCTCACTCACCACACTACTAACTTCCTTACTTGTATAATCTACTTTACCATCAAATAAATTCTTTGTAGGTTGTCATTTTCCTACTGCCCTTAAAAATTGGCTCATAACAGTGGTAAAACTTGGCCATAATGACTCTATAGACATACCTAGACCCCCACCTCTTAAAAATCAACTCATAGTGGTAGACACTATCTCCAAACTCCTACACTCACATAATTTTTGAAGTTGCAACCTCCTCACAAAGGCACCTCTTATTTGGATTAGCTCCATTGAAGATCATTTTTGGTACATAACATTGTGTTCCCTTCTAATTTATCTTACCTTGCCCATCTATAGCTCTCATCTTCCTATATGTGGGATCATTATGGTAACTATTTACTAATATACAACATTCACTTTCATTGACACCTTCACCAAAACCCAAAACTATTGTTTTACCAAACCTTCTTCCCTTAACTCAAACCAACCCATGCAATCCATCAAATTGGGGTAGTTAATTTGAACACCACTCATCCAAACCTTGTTGAAATACATTAGCCTGATGTCCACAGACTATGTAGGTGATACTCTAGGGGTAGCTTAGCCACTAACAGCTAATTCACATCCCCTTTTTTATTCTCACTCATTTCTACTGCTAATAACACCCTCTTGCTTAGGGTGTCCTACATCAAGGAAGCTTTGAATTATTTCTTCAGGGTCTTTATGTGTTAACACCATACCAGACTTACTCTTCAGTCTTTCCCTCATTATTGGGAGAACTACATTGGCATGAGGTATTTTTGGACTATGTAGGTAGTGCTCAGTTACTGAGGTCAGCTCAGCCACTTTACTTTATTTTCCCTTCTCACCTAAAATATATTCCTCCACTTCTCTACCTATCTCCTAACCATCTCCCTACCTCCAACTTGTCAATCTCTATTAATCACTTTTCTAGCTTGTCAATCTCTTTTAACACAATGGTTGACATCATTCCCCATTGGTCCCCCTTACCTCCCATAAAACCACCTCCTACTTTGCTTCATTAGCCTACCCATCATCTTTCCTTGTGCATGTTTCGTAGCCCACTTCCCCACCCACCTTTTGCATTTTATACCTCTCTTTCAGCTTATTACTAGCCTTGCCCTTTTTCCCCTTCAAATTCTTTCTTCATCAAAAACATCTCCCCTCCCCCTTGGCTATTTGTCATACCCCCTTTATCACTCTCTTTTCCTCACCCATTCCACACCATACTATGCATCTTGCAATCTTTTTGTTTCTTTTGTTGCTACACTTTTTATTTATGTGTACCACCACTCTCTGCCATTCTATGATTCTTCCCACCGTACCCATTTTCCATTCCTCCTATTTGATTTTTTCCCATCCTTTCATCCTTTTTATCTTCTCCTTTTTCATCTACAACTAGTTTCTCCCTAGGTATTTATCCTTTGAGAAGCCTTCCATAATTGCCCTTTCCATAATTTCCCTTTTCTTCTTATCTCTTTTTACCTATGGCCCTTTTTTCATTCCCCTTTTCCTCTTTTCGTTTTGGTACTCACTTATCTTTTGAATCTATGTGAGTATTCATGTTTTGTATCCCTACTTCAATTCTTCCTTTTTATTCTTATCATCTCTAATCTTCATCCCTTAGTTTCATCTCACTCCCTTTCATTGCATCCCCCTATTTCTTCACCACATCACCATTTTTTTATCTTGCCAATCTCTTCTAATCACCCCTTCAGCATGCCAATTTCTTCTAACAAGATGATTTAAACCTACCTTCTCTTTTCACCTTCTTGTCCACCCATCCTTTGCTTCCCCTTGTTCTTCACCCCTTTCCCATTTTCTATCCCATTCTCATATCCAAATCTACCATCTGCTTTGCTTTGTTATTCCTCTCCTTATATATCACCACCCATGATTACTTGGTCAAGATACCACCTGCTTCTTCCATCTCCCCTCATCCTCTTTATGTCCTCATTTTACTCTTTTTTTCCTCATGTTTCCTTTTCTTGCATTTATTTTCTTCTTTTTCATTTTCATCACCAAACTATTTAATCTTTTGTCTTTTTTAGACTTGTTTTCAAACCTTCCATGGCTGCTCATATCCCTCATTCTCCCATTACCCTTCATGATTTTTACACTTCTCTCCTCATCCTTTTCAATTCTCTAATCTATCATTCTTTAGTGCATCTCTCACCCCTAATATTTTACCTTTTATTTTCTTCTCTTTTCTTTGTTTCATTTCATTTTTTTCATCTCCTTTGATGCCTTTCCTTGCTCTTCCTAACCTATATGACCATGCACTCTATCTTTGTCTTTATCTGTAACCTAATTATTTTCTCTTCATCCATATCCTGGTCCACCTTTACCTCATCCCTTGTTGGATCTCCCTTATGTTCTCCAATTTCACCTCCACCTCTTTAGAGTGTGGTCACCATTTATACTACTTCTACATACATCTCCTTGTCTGCTTCCTTGTATCCTCCTTACCCTTGCCTTAATGCACAAAATCTAGTTAGGTTCTTTACTTTATGGTCATCCCTTTCTTCCTTTAATGCCTCTATATGTTACACTCAAACTCTCTTTTTTGTCCCTCTCCAACTACTCTTTTCCATTTTGAGCATGCTATGGCCTCCAAGGACTTCCACTAAATTTTGGTTTACTATGAGATATATACCAATCCTATGGATCTATAACATAATTGGCTAGGACCGTAGGCTCATATGACCAACTAGCAAACCTGAGCATTGTTCAGCCATCAAGATGAAAATTCCTTCCCCACCTCTTTAGGTCTTGCCTATTTTAAGCCCCTTTTACTCTAACCTTCAAAGATGTTAGAATCAAAACTAAAACCACCTTCAAATGGAAGATTTGAGACACCCACATGGGGGTGATAACTACACCCTCTCACATGCCCTAACCTTCCAACTAATAATTTCCCTTGATTTTCTAATTTGGACTACATCTTATTACACTTTACAATTACCCTACACTTTAACCATAATCCACAACCTGCTCCCTCAATTAATTTATTTTATTATTTTTCACCTCACTCCATATTTTAAAACAACTTGATGTCTTTCTCTGAATTCCCTCAAAACTCAATGCTTACTTATTCTGGGGCCCCACTGACTCAAGGATCAAAGGTTCAAATCTTCACCACTTCTCATTTACCCAATCTATTACTTTGCTTCCCCAAACTATTGAATAATAACCTTCCATATCCTATTAACAACATTTTTATGGAACATGTATAATGCCAACTTATTTAGATGTTGATGAAAAAACCCATTGGATCACTATGGCAATTTGAGTAGTTCTAAATTTGCCAAATCTTAGTATCGCATATTTCTACCTTTCATTTTCTTTATGATGGTGGTAGAAACTTCATGCTTCAACCTGCTTATCCATGGATACAGATTCCCTTTACATAGTTGATGTAATTATCTCAATTGAATCCTAACTCACCTCATCCACCACACCCATAAGAAACTATTTGATATCCATACTCTCCACCCTTTGGTGTTTTCCTTTTTCTAATGTCCTTCACCTAAACCTATCTATATGATATCTAATTGGGACAACCAAGTTAACCAACACCCTTTGCCTTAAAAAAACTACATTTAGATTGATGGTCTTTTTATATCCCTATCCATGGAACTATGTAGATAGTGTCCACTTGAGGTGTGCATCTAGAGTTCACTCAGCCATCCCCTTCCAATCCATACTCAATCCACCCATGCTTTCACCATGTCCACCTTGACATCGATTATTTTTGACCTAGAACATTAGCACTTTTTTCAATAAATTTTACCCACAATGACCAACATTTCCATGTAGAAATTTTTAATGTTTACACCACCTCATGAAAAACTATACCATTTTTTTCTTAGGAGCACTTCCTACCCTAGATACCTGAGTCAACACTGACCCTATCTAGGAACCTTGATAAGACTAACCTGATTAGCTATGACCAATGCTGATGACCAGTTACCTTGTATTTATCTTAGAACCCAACATTTGTTATCAACATTGACACCTTTAATATCTATTTAATCTTGACTATTGTGCTTAGTCATATTTTGTGAACCTATTGGAATTTCACATACCTAGATACCTTGTGGCTTCACCTAGTGCTTCCCCATCAATTGCTTATCAAACTTACACCTGATTCAACCTTTTCTCATTAACTCTCAATTTAAGGGGGAACACATCCTCCCATACTCAAGGTACCATAACCTTTGACCAAGTGATTATTTTTTATTTTATAACTTGTCAATTCAATGTTGTATAACAAAAAGGGGCAAAATGGTGACACTAGAAAATTGCACACTTATAGATTTTGATGCCTAAATACCTTGAGATCCCATAAAACTTCTTAAACCTTCCAAAAAAACATATTAACCAACCAAATCACTATTTTCCTATTTAAAAATATCATTCAAAATCACTATTTGAAAGTAATATTCAAAATTACTATTCACTATCACTATTCATGATGACATGGTAAGTGACATGGAATGTGAAATGATAAGTGACATGGAATGTGACATGTCAAGTGACATGGGAGGTTATTTGGGAGGTGATATGGCAATTGACGTGGCTTCATGTCGGACATCATACCCCACTTGGGACCCTTCCCAAAGTGTTTGATGACCTCATTTAAGCATCACAAGGGTCCCCCCATGAAATTTGGTAAATTACCCCTTAAGGGATCATTATTAAACATGTATTTTTTTCATTCCCATATGAAATTAGACTTTAAAATAGATACCTACCTCTTTAAGACTTTGGAAAAGACAAAGAGCATCCATTGTTGACTTTTTAGCTCAAATGGAGGATCACCAACTGAAATGGGAGATTTTCCAACCCACATGGGAATCCCAACCAACCTCACCTTAGAATTTTCATCCTCCACATGGAAAACGGTGCCATATTTGGTGTTCCACCCCTTTAAGTTCTTTTGTGAAAGCAAGAAAGGATGGTAAAAAGTATTTAAGTCTCATTCAAACCCATGTGCATGATTTTCATTCAAAATTGGAGACTCACCAACCCATATGGGAATATTAACAAACATCACCTTGACTAAATCATCATCCCACTTAGATAAATTTAAAATTCTTTAATATTCCTCTATTTTGTCATGTTTCTTCACACAAAAATGCTATAAATACCCCTGTCTCCTTCACCCAAGGTTAAGTGGCAAGTTAGTCTTTTGTTCTTAGCATATAGATGCAAGTTTTTGTAGAAGGTAATCATATTTTATGTCTTCATCATCTTGGAGAGAAGAGCTCAAGAAATGAAACTCTACCAAATCTTCAAAAAACATCCTAAATAAGCCATCCTCAATCCATCTTCAATAAACATCAAGTGTTTTATTATTTTCAAGTCATCCTCCCAAGCCAAAGAGGATATATCCACAATCACTTGGATTCAAAACATGCATTTTTAATAGGTTTTTATACACACCCCTTATCACTAATTTCTTTCTTTTCAAAGAATTAAGGAAAGCATAAAAAATTGAGAGAAACAGTCATCCATGATCCACAGACATCATTACATCATCATAATACATCAATACATCATCAATGAATAATCAACATAAAAACATAATCATCATATGTCAGCATAATCATCAATATAATCAAATGATAGTGATACAATCAACATAATCAAAAAACAATAATCATATACATCAATGAGGTAATACATGTCATAATATATCTATCAATCTCTCTCTCAAATACATCTCACATCACTGGCATGTAGGCTAGTATAAAAAAAACATAAGGTACATATAGACACTCTCTTATGTCAAGCCCCTAGGGCACCAAAATCACTACCACCTACACCATTTAGACCTAGACCTACACTACCATCTATTGGTGTCCCCCTTGACATCCCTATTGATCCCACTATTGAGGCCTACTATCTTGGAGTAGCTATCAATGGACCACCTAAAAAGCTAGCCCTATAGTCTCTATACTACATGTCCAATGGTAGTTGTGCCATCACTATCACCTCATAATGTCTAAGCTCGTCAATGGTAGATAAGTATCATGTCCTTAGAACTATGTTAGGTGGTCCTCTTGCTACTACCACAATTACCACTACTCTCTATCTCAATGAATCTCTCTCTTGACTCACTAAATATAAGGAGGTCCTCATCATATCACACTCACTAGTCAAAGTGGTAACTTACCCCTATAAGGTGATAATTTGTGCCTATAATGTGGCCACTTGTCCTTATAACCCTATGATCTGGGCTTGTGTTACTGTTAGAGCCGCTACTATTTGACCATCCTATGTCAGTGCCCTACAGGGTTCACATCCATAGCCTAATGCCCCCTATCACCCTATTCAAAGTTAGATACTGCATATCAACCCTAAAACCAAGCTATGCAACCATCTATAATCTATGCATCATCTATGGTAGCTCTTCAAAGTCTAGTATAACATCCTCTGGTTATGACTTTGGGAGTAAAAAATTGACATCCTCCCTCCTATACCATGGAAAATATAGTGGTACCCCTTGAACAAGTCCAAACTATATCTAAACTCGGTTAAAGGGGATCAGCTTAGTCTCCCCTTCTCTCTTCCCATTAATCTAATGTTAGCTCTATAACGATAATGTGTGGTATTTGTGCCTGGGCCAACTAGGCCAATCCACATATGGCCTCCCTACAACATCACCTACTACTAAACCCTCAAAATCATCCCTAAACCAATCAATATCCTTGGTTCCTCTAATGACACCTGTCAAAGCATCAATATACCTCAATCGCATGAAATCCACTAGAAAGGTCACCTCAGTGAATCCATACCATGGTACCCATAATGGTCTCAAAACCTAAATGTGCTTAAATGCCTATTAATGAAGCATAAAATTGATGCTAATCCCATATTGTCTATGTGCCTAAAAGGCCCAAAGATCCTAGTAAATCTAGATTATTTACATTAGGGACCATCCAAATATAGTCCTCTCGAGTAACATCTCCACCAGTACCCCTAGTAACAAGTATGAAAATCATTCATGGATAGAATTTGGCAATGCAAAATAAGTCACTACCATCATCATCATAATTATTAGGCATTTATCCTTTAGAGCCCTCTACTATAATGGCTTGATCATAAACCCCCCTACATGCCACCTTGCATGAACTTGGTCTACTCCATATATCAGGTCTATATAATAATCTATATCCTCACTCTCTACATGATAGGATGGTTGCCCTTGAATGGGTATCCATGTGATCCTAGTAACATCCTCCAATAAGATGGTCATCTCTATAGTCAGCAACATGAAATTCTTCATCATTGGGTCCCATCTCTCGATGAGTGTCACAAACATGGCCACATCACACAGTAGGTGCTAATAATGAATCATGGCCCCTAAGATAACCATCTCTATGTGTCACTGCTCCTCTATGGTCATCACATTTTGAACCTCAATAAAGATCCTAGGGGCCGAGTCCCTCATTTGAATCTAGTCACAGGCCTGCATAATATACACACTTAGTTTTCCACATCACACTCAATATCAACGTACACCTACCATTTTCAACCTATCTTACCTTTAACACTCAACACAAACTTCTACCTTTATAACTCTCCTTCGACCTATATTTTACCTTTACCACCTTAAATTTCATCAATCTTAACACATCACTTTCACACACCTACATGATTCTATTTGCTAAATCATAGCTAGACCATTACCACCCACTCATTAGACCTCTTAAAATGTTTCAACCTCTTTCACAACCTTTACCAAACTTCTAACTTAATATTTTATCCTACTCTACACATTTTAACCTTTCAAAACACTCTAAATAAACAAAAATCTTTACAGACTTTTAACTCCCTTCTCACACTTTACAAATCACTTCAAACCCTACAACCTTACCACACCTTACAACCTTTAAAAACATTTCAAGATTTTAACAAACCCTTTCAAACATTTTACCCACTTTAAACACCTTAATGACCTTTAACCACATTATACTCTTTTTTGTATTCCTTATCACAACTCCACACTCTTCGACCATTGACTATTTGATGAACTGTCGATGCTCCCCTAGGGTCCTCTCACCCTCTATGTTTGACTGATGATGGTTGGGTTGAATTGCCAATGATCACTGTGGGTGACCACTGATGGTGAAACCCTAATGTTTCTTCCACCTAAACACCATAAAACTCACTTAAATCCCACATTTAAACTATCTAACCCCATTCTACAACCCATTACAAACCCCAAACTCCCTTCTAATCAAATTTTCACCCCTAAATTTGCCTATTATCAACAAAAACCTCAAAATAGGGTATCATGGCCCAAAAAATTCACAAAAACATGTCTAACTCACTCAACCCTAATTGATACAACTTCCACACACAATTACTTCAACTATGATATCAATATAAAAACAACCCCTACCTCATTTCGTGATCATTGGCATGGTTAGAATCCCAATATTGCCACTCGGCTACACCCTCATCCACCCTCCATCTAGTCAATATGCACTCACCCTATCCACACACAATCAACCACTAATTTTTCTCCACCTTAGAAACGTCAACACATAATGACCAAATGTCAACACACTTGAACACAAATAACCATGATCAAAAGTCAAATGGTAAAAATGACTTCACATTTTACTTTTATCTTCTAGCCTTTTAGGGTTTTTTACTTGACCATCGATGGTTAAGATGACCATTAATGATTGAACCTTGGAACACTCCTTACCTTAACCAGTTAGGGTCCCCTAGTCTTTTGCCCACCTTTTCAACAAAACCTACTTAACCTCTAACTTGTGGAAGAAATACATTTGTCATGAAGTTCTTTTTGGATTTCATGTCCATGAAACTATATAGGAAACATCCATTTGCCTAGTACATCAAGAGTCTATTCAGCCATCCCCTACTATTTTTGACTTGAACCATTCACATGTTTTATGATAACTTTGCACGGTCACTTTGACCACATTGACCAACCTTGCCATGTTGAAATTTTAAACTTTGCACCAACTCATACATGACCTAACTTATTCTATTGTTTCATGGGAGTGCTTCCTACCCTACATAATTTCAACCAATACTGACCTAGTCTTGATAGCTTGATAGTCCTAACTTGATCAGTTATGACCAACTCTATGGACTGATCACCTTTGTCATATGTCCCTCTAGACTCAACCTTATTTTTACCAACATTGGTAACTTTAATCTTTGTGTGATCTTGACTATCACCCTTAGTCACATTGTGTGTGTGTGTTTACATCTCAAATGCCTAGCCTTTTTTTGTTACCTACCTCATGACTACCCATATACCATTTATCAAACCCTGACCCAATTTCACTTTTGCCTCATTGACTTAGTTTGAGGGGGAACACCTCCTCCCATGCTTAGGGTAATCACACCTTGACTAGTTATCTAGTTTTATTCTATAGATTTTAAATCAAAACCGTACAACAAAAAGGGGAAACTATGCATGATAGCTTCTGATGTCAAATTGACTCTTTGACCCTCATTCGACCTTGTGTCTAGTGGACCACCTAGTCAATTATATTCATTTACTAGCTTGACCCCTAACTTAACATGTTTAACTAAACCATTTAATTCGATTTGATTTAACTTATTTTACTCTATATTCTCGACCATCGATAGTCAACCTAACCATCGATGCTTGGCTTAACCATTGATGGTCAGGTCCCCAAACTTATTTTAAATTATTAAAGCAATGATAAATTTATACGAGATAAGCATCTCCTTAAACAACAACTTAATTTTAAAACTTGCCTTAAAACATCATCAATTGTCAACTTTATCCTCTTATTAGATTAGTAACTTCATCACACAAAAGGAGAAGATGAGGAAGTGAAATAGATCCATAATCCAAAATCTAGAAGCTAGAATATTTTATCCAAGATCTGTTGTATACAAGTATTCAACATCCTTTCAACAAGCAAGCAATGTCATTGAAGACCCAAATCTCTATTGGAATCATGTTTGAAAGCTAAAGTACTATCACTCTAGCCAATTCACTTCAACATTCCACTATCAAGTTTAAGGTATATTTTGCTTATTTGGTTGATTTATATTATTTATAACCTCTCTACCCTATCAGACCCATCAATATCCTATTATCCACCTCTTAGATCTATTATAGACCTTTATTTGTCCAAATAACTTATTTACACATTTTTTTGATCATTTCTAGATTTGCACAGGTAACTATCAATGGTTCCATAATTATCGATGGTTAACCCCAACTGCCAATAGTTACCCAACCACTAAAGGTTCATCTGACTGTTGATGGTCAGTATGGCATAAAAATTCAACAAGATATTTTGAGACCCTTACCCCGAGTCAAACCCAATTTTCTCTATTTTTGCCCAATTATAGTATCTTTTCTAATTTTTTGGACCAAACCCTGACCACTTTAGCATAAGTAATAAACCTACTTTTGCTATTTTATTTTTTTCTTTAAACATGTATTTACCTTCTCTTTATTGCACATATTTATTTACATATCATTGAATGTAAGTATCATTTCTTTCAATTATATCAACTTAATTATTATAAAAATAAATTGACAACCTCCTAACAAGCAATACACTTCTTGGAAATAGCTCACACTAGGAAATCCACTCAACCATCCATATAAAAAACATCTTTTCTAGTGTCTTTCTTATTTGCAGGTTATTCCTTCCAAGATAAAGAGGAGTTCCCACTATCATCTGGATTCAAGTACATACTTTATTAGGTATTCTTCTGCACACCCTATTACTAGTTTGATTACTTTACTTCCAAAATTAAGAAATGAGCAAAATTAACTAAAACAATAGGAATTTGTGAGCATAAATTTAAAAGGAGTGTGCATAAATGTGTGAAAATAACAAAGTAAATAAGTTTTGAAGTAGTTTATTCAATATTTTGAGTGGTTTTCTAGTTGCATGGAGAAAAATATAGTTTCTTTTTCGATAAGTTTTGACTATCTATTTAAGATCTGCATGTATGTTTTGGGAAGTGGAATGAACTTACAGTTTTAGTGGTTGTTATATCATTTCTATTGCATGGATGTTGATGTTAAAGAGGCTTTAGTTATTGATATAAGTTTTTTTTTGTTTTGGTGGTTGATGAGTTAAAGCATGTTGGGTTTGTCATTATAGATTGAAATACGGTATTTTGAAAGAAAATGAGGATTTGCTCACTTGAATGTTTTCTAGTTTGGTTATTCTATTAGTTGATAGTTTAAAATGGTGCTTCAAGAATACCAATTTTAGTTTCAAATCTATTTTGAGACTTAGGGTTTCATGTAAAAAATAAATTTGTGTGTTTGAGTATGAACATTTTAAATATTTGAATGGTTTATGATCTGTCATGTCATAAATGAATGGTTTATGATCTGTCATGTCATAAATGAATGGTTTCAAGAGTATATTCAAACATGCAGTATGATTTTTCAATGGTGGTTTTGTTTATATTTTAGTATTTTAAAGATATAGTTTGATGCATGCATGGGTTTTGAAGAATAAAACTTTTCATTATCATTTTGAGAAAATATGGTAGGTTTGAGTTGTGTCTAAAAAATAATGGAGATTATTTTATGATATACACTTTTAGTTTTGAGTTTTTGATGGTTTTGTTTTGTTATTGTATAAATTCCTTTTGGTATCTTAGTTTTATAGTTCATGCATATGTTTATTTTGAAATAAAAATATCTACATAATCATTTTATTTATTGGAAATATCTTATGTTTGAATTATGTTAGAGATGTTTTGGAAAATATATTACGAATACATAGTTTTATGATTTAAGTGTTTGTTGGCTGTTAGAAATACATTGTCATTTTTAAAACACATCGGTTTATGTTTTGATATTTATTTCATTGATATTAGGGTTTTATACAAGATAATTTTTGTACATTCATGGAAATATTATATGGATAATCTTGATGCATTTCTAGTATGTTGTGAAGAAGTTGTTTGGAAATTTTTCATATAGACGTTTTGGGTATTTTTGTTGAAATCAAATTTGAAAATGTCAAAATTATTGATGGTTTTGAAAAGATATGATAAGTTATTTTAGTTTAGACAATTAATTTGAAATAATATAGTTATGTCAAAAAAAATCTTTGTGAAAGGTTCCTATTGAAATTTCTTTTAAAAGAATGCATACAAATTGCAGTTCTAAAAATTATACATGATTGAACATCTTTAAGATAAACCTTATGTAAGTCACTACCCAAAATTTCCCAAAGTCTTTTATATAATTCTTAGGTAAATCAATCAATGACAAGGGCTTTGTCATTAGCCATGTGAGACACTACTTCATGCAAGTTATCAATAGAAAGGGACCTGTCTCAAACCACTTACTAGGTGGGAGTGAGTTTAATCAATGGTCACTTTATAGATGACTATTACTCTCATTGAGGATGAAATCAGTGTGGATAGTGTGTCACCTTCTACCTAGCCTTTGGCTCTAGTAACCAATGGAAAAAAACTCATTGTGATAACCTTACCTCCCTCCACCCATGTGGGCTATTAAGTTTGGTTGGAAATGGATCCAACATGACAAAATATTTAAATTTATTAGCATACCATTTACTTTTTATGCCTCACAATATTTATTATAGAAATATGTTGTTGACAATTATTAAGAATTTATATTTATGGGTGACCAAGTCTCTTTCATTAGCAAGGAATTTCAAATCACCTCAAAAATTCTTACATCCACCCATGTGTACTACTCATCATGTTGGGTGCCTTCCAAATTTTTTATCATAAGCTGGAGAAGTTGCTTAGATATTTCCTTTAGGCTAATTCCCCATAGAGTAAAGGATTCCATAGGGTGGTTTGGGAATATTTCTACCTCATGTGTGATGTTGGAGGGATAGGACTCATCGATATAGCTTGACAAGGAACTACCTTATGTGCCAAATGGATTGTGTGGGCCATTAAGGGCCAAGAAGCTTGAAAGTTATTATCTATACATGGTATATCTTTAAGCTTACCCAAAGGGAAGAAGGCTTGGAAAGGGCTCAACATCCCCAATTTACTCTTCATTCAGTATCCTATTCAAATCATAGGGCTCTTTGCTGCCAAAGCATATGAAAAGTTTGGGAAAAGAATAAACCATGGCTTCTTTAGAATGGCTCCATTTTTGAACTGGGCTCTTTACTAAATCCCATTCTCTTTTGTTGTCACCCATTTTTTATCACAATGAGATGCCCCTAGCAGAGGCCCCTTGGGTCAATGCTCTTAAACTCTACCACAGAGGAATTCATACCATCTAAGATATCTTCTATAGGTGCTTTCACTCTTGGTTATCTTAGAGGATATAAATTCAAGCTACCCAATATGGACTAAGAATCCTATCAAGAGATCCTCAATGTTGGCCCAATTTTCATGCTCCACAAAATATCATTCCATGTCAAGACCCTTTTTTGTAATTACACCCCTCAACTTGGTTGCGTATGGGGCTACAATTGTCTATTAAAACATGGAGCTTTCAATTCAACACTATTTGGGAGGGTTGTGTGGAGCCCAAACTTGTTCATTTTTCTTGGTGTATACTATACCAAGGCTTGCCTATTGGCAAAAGACTCATCCATCTTAGAGTCCACCTACCTACTTTCCTATTTTGTGGTCACCTCGAGATGCTTCCTCATATCTTTTAGTTTTGTTCCAAATCTCAATGGGTCTAGACTTGAATCCATGATATTTTTAGGCCATTTTATCCTAAATTCTTTAGTTGGTAGCATATCCTCCTTAGATATAAACCCACAATGCCCTTCAAATACATGCAAGTTTAGCATAATTTTAAAATGGAGATTCTCTTCAAGAGTTGGAAAGAAAGAAATAATTCTTTGTTTAATTATGCTTCTGCTAACTATAATGTTTATACTTTACACAAATATTCTATTATCTTTAATGTTCTCTTGCCTATTTAAGTCCAAGCCAATAATGTGGCTATGGAGTTTGAGTATCTTCTAAATCTCCTCTCTTATTAGGGAGATGCTCATTGTACTATGGCTCAGGTTCTACCTTCTCTACCTAGGGATCCTAGATGATAGAGTAACTTAGCCACATCATGATGCACATCATTGTATCCATTTCAAGTACCACTCTAAGATCAACACCCTGTACTAGTGTATTTCCCTTCTTGGGCAGTAGCGAGGGTGATGGACAAGATGGTTGGGATGTTCCTCCTCTTCCTCCACACCTATATGCTTGGGAGGCACTACTTCGAGGCCGAATGGATGTGTTGAATAAGTTCTCTAGGACTTATTTGGCCATCTCACCCACTCAAACACAAGAAAAAGATAATGACATATAGACTACCCAAGCTACTAATTGGGAGCCTATTTCAAATGGTAATGACTTGTCAAGCTCAGAATGGGGTCATGATGATATGGATCCTTCACCTTCTGGCCTTGCTCTTGCTACTTAAAAGTTCTATTTTTAATGACTTTGTGACTTGTTTTTAGGCTCTACCTAGTTATGATACTTATGATTGTGCACTTAGGCTCTGCCTAGTGTGAAATGGCATTATTTCATACTACCTATATTTTTTTATGAATTATTTGTATATTTTTATTATATATATATATATATATATATATATATATATATATATATATATATATATATATATATATATATAATCATTAAAAAAGATGTTTAAGATGATATTTAGTAAATAAAATAGTCATATAAAAATTCTAGCAAAATATATTTGTGAGATATTATTAGGGTTTCATATTGAATTTTTTTTGGGATAGTAAGATGTTGATATTATTAAAAGGTCATAATAAGTTAATTTTCACTTTGAACTTATGACTTGGGAAAGATAAGTTATTCTTCAATTTTCTATTTTGATGAAACATTTAGATGAATTATTTAAAAAATTTAGTTTGAGAAATAGAGGTCATAAATGGTTTTCATAAAGATATTTCTTTTAGTGAGGTTGAATTGTTTTAGTTTGAGAGATCTGTGTGGTTTTAAGTTAGAAATTCAATCATTTTTGATATTATTTTCACACATTGAAAACATAATTCAATAAAATAGGACAGAGTGTTTTGAAAAATAAAATTATGTAAATATAATTTTATTTTGGTTTTCAAAATGAAAAATTATTGGAATTATTTAGTGTTAATTTTAATAATAGGTGGTTTAATGATCATTGGCTAGTACTAAAATTTTATAAGTAATCGAGAGTTTGACATTTTGAAATATAGTGGATATATGATTTCATATTTGATACATTCATGTTAATTTTTAGTCATTAATAATCAAGGTTTGAATATCTTTCAAATTGTATATATTTAGGATGTCAAGCTAGGATTAATCATGATCAAATAGAGATAGTGATAACTAAGGTTAGGGAAGAAATCAAACTTTTGGTGGCATGAATCAATAGATCATGAATATGCATTTTCCTAGGAGAGGTTATAGAGCGAGAAGATGTGGCCCTATATTTACTAATAGGGGAGATAGAATGCCAATACACTTTGATGCTACCGATCCTAAGTTCTAAAATGTATTCAATAATTTACCATTTAACCCTAAAAACCATAGAGGTTATAGAGGATTTCATGGCTGAGGATTTGGAGCTTGATCTCAATCTCACAATAGTTCTTCCCATCAATTATAAATAATCCATATCACCTTTCTATTCCGTCACCTACCCCAAAAAGAGTTCACCATGCTAATGAACCAACTCAACCAAATAATGAACCTACACAATTGACTACTAAGGTTATTCATGATAAGGATTATGTGAATCTAGCCCTGCCTTCTTGCTCAAATTAACCCTCACCACCTCAAAAAATTCCTATTTTGGGTTGAAAAAAATGCAATACTGAAAATCCACTACTTGTAAATCATCTAACCACTTCAGACAAATGTTCAGATAGTCAGAATGGAACAAACACTCTAGTTGAGATCAAAGTTTTCAAGTGGATTAAGTTATAGGTAGGTGATCCTACAAGTGACTCATGAAAAAACATTTGTTAGCTTCCTTTAATTGAAATAGAATATAATTAGTGTTTGAATGAGTAAGAAAAACTAGTAATTGAGGTCTTTTTTGATTTTGATGACTTCTAGTTGTTAGAAAGATAAGTTTTGTTTTATCAGTTGAACTTCAACTTGGTGAAACTTAA